>CM062818.1:1663454608-1663863807 GCA_031772625.1 Pinus tabuliformis | reverse complement strand
TTTTTTACGTGCGCTACATTGTGGCGCGACCAAATTTTTTGTAAGCGGAGTGGGCGAGCGACGGCGTTCCAACCCGAAAAACACATCTCTTATCTGTTCAATATGTCAACCAGGCAGTTCATGGAACTTCACCGTGATTGTGGGGAGGACTTTGCGGGCATGATCCTATCTGCAGCGACCGTGGACATTTGAAAGTAATTTTTAGATGCGCGCCCAATTTAATCATTGTGTTGTGTTCAATTCTATATCAGTTATTGCTGAGTCCAGCTAGTACAAGAAATGGTCTTTTTTTTTTGTGTTTTTCCGTGGTCAATTTTGTTCAAAACTTCTGTATTAAATTTCAAAAGTTTGTTTAGTTTGTAAAATGGTCAATTTCAAAAGTTTGTTTAGTTTTAAAGATTGAATAAGAAGGTTGAGAGTGTTGAATTTATTTATTATTTCAAAAAAGATTATTCTGTAGTATAGAATTAAATAGTCTTGTTTTAATAAATCTTTTTTTAAGATTGTGAAGTTTTTTTCAAATTCCCCTCAGAGAGTCTTTGGTTTTTTTTACACTATTGGAAATACCTTAAATCTCATTCTTAGGAAGATAACCCATATCCTCATTTAGCAAACAATTTTGAATCTAGGCCTTAATATCTCAGAGAGCTATATTGTTTTTTTAATTTCTAAATATACCAAGTAATTGTTGTTGCTACTATGTCCTCAGATTTTTATGGAATTGAAATAGGTGGAATTCTAATATAATGTGGTCTTAAGGCCACCGAACATCCTTTATGGCTTGAATGTATATAGAATATTTTAGCTATTGGGAACTTACCTTAAAATATATGTGATCCTTGCTCATAATGGAGGCCATTATCCTTCTTAGCATAATATGGATTTTTGGAAAGAAAAATACTTTAGAGGTGCATAATAGCCAGATACCCTTTGGTTCTTTGAAATCTAGGTAAATAACTATCCCCTAAAAATCTTATTAGAAAGGGATATTGAATGTGCTTCATTCCCCTCCCATTTTATTTTTTGGATTATAATATTTTAGTATTATTTTCTAAGGTTATTTTAAGAATATTAAATCATTTGGCTTAAGAACCACACCACATCACCTTTCTCTTTTGGGAGTCCTAATGCCCTATACTCTTTTTAGTTACCTAATTAATATTCATGATGTAATTTATTATTACATGTGTGTCTTGCATATTACATCATTCATACTCATTGGTGCTTTAACACATAAGCTCTTTGGTTGGAATACATAGTCACCTTGGCTTTATGTCATAAACCTTCCATCTAGCTATTTTTTTTCTATTGAAACATAATGGACTTATTGATTTAGGTAGGGATCCCTTAGTTCATAGACAAGAATAAGATATCATGCATACTAATTCTAAAGAAAAAAAAACAATGGTCAGAGAATAAAACATAAAACATATATACACAAAGATTTTGTAGTTGATCCAAAAAATGGAACTACCACATTGATTTTTCAATGTTACAATGCATATATATACAGAAATCTCAATCCATTAACCCATGGTAGTTCCCTTGAACTAATCTACTAAATACCATGGACAGAAAACCATCATGACCAAAACCACTTGTAAAATCCATACACCCATCTAATAAAATATAACACAACCCAACATTTATGTTTCATTTTACCTAAACTTTCAATAGGGTCGCATACTAGAATATTCCAAATTTCATGAACCATCTTCCAAACTTGATGTCTCTTCCATAAAAGCCTCTAGTACACTTTTCTCTTTAAAGTACAATTTTTTAGTATAAGGTATCGCTCATTATAGTGACTCTTTGCACTCATTATCACTATGTGCCACACTCCATTGATCAAAAATTGATCATCTTTGCATTATTGGGACTATTATTGCATTACATTTTGCATGTATCATGCACATATACTTATTATAATATATATATATATATAATACTATATATATATATATAACATATATCATATAACATATATATATATATATAACTCCCTTAGTCTAAGTATAATGGAAATGATGTCTAAATGATCATCCACATCAACCCTTATTCATCGTTAAAAGTATATTATATCTTTAGGTTGGACTCAATATCATTGTTTTTGGTAAGAACAATTATTATCGCTTTCACATTAGAAAATAAGAAGTTGTTTATGAGAATTTTCTAACCACTTCCAAAATTTAGCACATGTTTGATTGTGAATTTTGCAAGTCTAGTTTGTTTGCATCAAGTGAGACTAAATAATAATGTGTCTCTCTTTCTCTTTATAATTAAATTCATTAAATTTCAAATCTATCTCTGAAGGCTTCCTAGAAGATTCAATCTTTAGGATCACCCTCAAATATCTAGATTGACCTTTCATTCACCTTTCTCCTAACATTGAAATTGAACAATTAGTTGGTATTGAATAGATAAATCTCTTGTACAAAACAAAAATAGTGCCATAACTATGGTTTGATCAAAAAGACTCTAGATCCTACTACCTTATTAGTAATATCTACCATAGTAGAGGATTGTCCTATTTAATGTATTTATTGTTAGAACAGAGCATGCATAACACACATCGGATTTATACTGAGACAAATGGAGAAACAACAAGATTACTTACTTAGAAACAATGAAATGGATAAAACAATCACTGGAGAATAGAAATCACTTTGCATTACATAATAGGCTTGGGCCCTGGCTTGCTTTCCTTGGCCAGAGAAATTACAAATTTATAGAGGCAGAAGAAGGATCTAGAATCATGTATGTGATTCAGATGGAGATCTGGAATGAACTCGGAACCACTGGCGGCGTAGGAGGATCTAGAATCCTGCATGTGATTCTAGAAACTACTGGAAGGATCTAGAATCCTAGAGATCTAGAAATATCTATGTAGAATCCTTAATGAATTTGGCTTCACACTTAACATTCTTCCCACTTGAAACCAAATAAGAGTGATCAAGTCACGTCAAGTCCTACCATGCCTCTACATAACTCATGTTTATTTCGTCATAGAATCTTAGTGAGCATATGAGCAGGATTCCTATTTGTGTGGATATTTTCCAAGGATAACTGTTCTTCCTCCAACACATGTCAGATCCAATGGTACCTTAAGTCAATGTGCTTGGTTTTTAAATGAAATGCTGGGTTTTTCTCCAAGTGAATGGCACTCTGACTATCACAATATAACACATACTTGTCTTGCTTTATTCCTATCTCTCCGAGGAATTGCTGCATCCACAACATCTCTTTACGAGCTTTTGTTGCAGCTATGTACTCTGCCTCTGTTGTAGAGAGGGCTACTATTCTTTGTAGCCCTGACACCCAAGATAGTGCTGCACTCCATATATCCAGCCATATTCGCATTTGTAAATCCTTCAAGCACAGTCTCATCATGACCAAAACATAAAAAATAATTACTAGTACCCTTGAGATACCTTAAAATCCATTTTACTGCTTGCCAATGTTGTTTTTGTGGATTGGTATGGAACCTGCTCACTACTCCCACTGAATATGCAATGTCTGGTCATGTGCATGCCATGGCATACATTAAGCTGCCAACTGCTAAAGCATAAGGAATTCTGCTCATCTCTTCTTTCTCTTTGTCATTACTAGGAGATAATTCAGTACTCAGCTTGAAGTGGGCTGTAAGTGGTGTACCAACTGGCTTGGCATCCTTCATATTAAACTTGTCAAGCACCTTCTTGATATATTTTTCTTATGACAACCACAATCTTTTGTTTTTCCTGTCACGCATAATCCGCATGCCCAATATCTATTATGCTGGTCCGAAATCCTTCATTGCAAATTTGCTACCCAAATCTTTCTTCAACCTATTGATCTTATTCTTATCATGCCCAACAATCAACTTGTCATCCACATATAACAATAATATGATATACTTTCCTTGATCATACCTCTTGATATAGACACAATGGTCAGCTTCCAACCTCTGAAAACCATGTTCCAACATGAATGAATCAAATTTCTTGTACCATTATCAAGGTGCTTGTTTCAACCCATAGAGACTCTTCTTCAACCTACAGAAAAGGCCTTCTTTGCTTTTTTCTATGAAGTCTTCTGGCTGCTCCATATAAATTTCTTCCTCCAATTCACCATGAAGGAAAGTAGTTTTTACATCTAACTTTTCATGTTCTAGGTCTAAAGCAACAACTAGACCAAGAATGACTCTAATGGATGACATTTTAACAACAGGTGAAAAAATTTCAGTGAAGTCAATACCTTCTTTTTTGGTAAAACCTTTCACCACCAATCTTGCTTTATACCTCTCCTTCTTTTTGTCACCTTCATGCTTAATCCTGTAAACCCATTTGTTTTGTAGATCCTTTCTACCTTTTGGGAGGTTTACCAACTCGCAAGTTTTATTTTCCTGCAAAGAGTTCATTTCTTCTTCCATTCTTTACTGTGCTCGACTTTACAAGCTTCTTGAAAACAATTAGGTTCACCTTCATCAGTCAACAAAATATAGTTTGAAGGAGGATACTTTTGTGAAGGCTTATGAGGCCTAGAAGATCTGCGAACGAACTGTGGTGGTGCATTATCAGGTTGAATCTCCTGTAAAGGTTCCTACAAGATTCCTTCTTCTTTTTGTTCATTATTTTCCGCTTGTTATTCTTCATGCTCCTAAATTTGTTGTTCATTTCTTGTATTGGTGGTATGTTTTCCTGTTGCTCTTCAAACCTGCCAATAACCCTTTTGACCTCCAACTCACCTACAGTGCTCTTGAACATTTCTAACTCATTAAATATAACATCGATGCTTCTAATAATTCTATGTTTGACTGGATCCCATAGACGATAACCAAGATCTTCATCCGCATATCCCAAAAAAATGCATTTCATATATTTATCATCTAGCTTAGTTCTATTTTCTTTGGGAATATGTATGAATGCTTCACATCCAAAGATTTTCAAGTGAGAATAATTCAAATTCTTACCAGTCCAAAGTTCTTCAGAGATACCTCCATCCAAGGCTGTAATTGGAGATCTATTTATGAGATAGCAAGAAATACTTACTGCTTCAGCCCAAAAGTTCTTCTCCAAACCGGAATTGGAAAACATACTTCACACCTTTTCCATAATGGTGTGATTCATCCTTTCTGTGACATAATTCTGTTGAGGAGTACCAGGCACAATCTTCTCATGCTTTATGCCAAACTTGTTACAATATTCCTTAAATGCATTTGAGAAATATTCTCCACCATTATCCATTCTTAGACACTTCAGCAATTTGTTAGTCTCTCTTTCAACAGCAACATGGAATTTTTTAAATATCCCAAACTTTCCTTGATGCATCATCTATAAATGTTACAAAATATGATGCTCTACATATACACAATTCTCACAAAGATCAAGATTGTAGGATTTCAAACCTGGCAATAAATTTTACCAATAAGGATTTTTAAGCCCTTTTCACTCATGTGACCCAAATTCTTATGCCAAAGATCTGTTGAATTTCCTTCTTTTGTGACAGCAGCCAAATCTGGTTTTCCTATCAGTGTCTTCAATGTGTATAATGTTCCTATCTTGGGTCCTTTGGCCACGACCAATGCACCTTTTCTAATTTTCCAACCTCCTTTTCCAGCTCGTCCCATATAGATTAAAGTCATGCACATTTCTGGTACATGCCTGACTTGTTTCAATAATATATCTTATCCATCTTTCATCTTGATCTGGACATCTCCCACTCCAACAATACTCCAAAATTGATTATTCCCCAAATGCACTCTACCATAATCACCGGGATTATATGAAACAAAACTATCTTTGCATGGGGTTACATGATGAGATGCCCCAGAGTCAAGGATCCAATCAAAGCTACTGCTAGATGTATATACACATGCATCCTCTACTGAAACAGTAAACAACACATCACCATCTGTGGCTACAGCAGTAGTCTCACCTTCATTTTTGCTGGATGATTTGTGATTTGTACTAGATGGTCTCTGATCCTTTAGTCCCTTCTTCCAGAATCGACATTCTTTCTTCATGTGCCCCATTTTGCCACAATGAAAGCAGATGATCCTTCCTCTCCTTGATTTTGATCGGCCTCTCAATATTGATCGCCCTTGCTGACCTCGATCCATTCTCCTACCACTATCAGCTAGAGCTAGAGCCTCTCCTCCTTGGTTTTCCGCAATTGACTTGTGTCACAGCTCCTCATTCATTAAAATGCTACTGACATCATCAAACTTCACGGTCCCTGTACTTGTTGAAGTGCTCATAGCTACAATTAAATTTTCTGAGCTGTCTGGCATATAACTCATTAGCAAAATAGCTCTAATTTCATCATCTAAAATGATTTTAATAGAGGTGAGTTGATTTGTAATAATATTAAATGCATTCAAGTGCTCAACAACTGAAGCACCCTCCTTCATTTTGAGATTATAAAGCTTCTTCATCAAGAGCACTTTGTTTGATGCTTTGTTCTTCTCATATAGGATCATGGAGCTTCTTCCATAATCCTTCAGCCGTCTTTTCTCTGGACACATTGAAATAAACATTCTTTGCTAAATATTGGCGGATTGTTGCAATCGCCTTTCTATCTAGCTTATTCCACTCTTCATTTGTCATCAATGAGGGTTTCTTTGTTGTGCCCTCAATCAACAAATACTGATCCTTTAAAATCAATATATCCTCCATCTGTTATTTCCATAGGGAAAAATTAACCCCGCTCAACTTCTCCATATCTGTAAGTGTTGTCTCCATTTTCAATCAAATTCACACCCCAAAACATAAAAACTCCACTTAAAAATAAAAAATTTTAAAATATACTTTTCAAAATTCCAACATATAATTATATATGTTTCATAATAGATATAAAAACATATATAATGTTTTAACCTTTTCAAATTTCACACATACATATGTTGGTTTGAGAGAAAACTTGACGTATACGTGCAAGCTTGATGTAAAAAAAAACTTACAAACACCACGTTTCAACTCCAATCTCCATTGATCTCCACTTTTCAAACTCCAGCAACACGTTTCAGCATAGGTCCATGACCTTGCTTTTCTTGCAGCAATTGTCTTTTAGTTCCAGCGTTCCTCAACTATTTCCTGCACAGATCCTTCAACAGCTCCAGGGGTAACAACCAACGTTTTAACGAACGCTGCTAGAGCAAGGCGATGGCACTAAGCGGCTTGCACAGTGGATATTTGAACCTAACTTCGATACCAATTGTTAGACCAGAGCATACATAACACAACAGATTTATACTCAAAGACAGAAAAATGGAGGAACAACAAGATTACTTAGTCAGAAACAATGGAATGGATAAAATAATCACTGGAGAATAGAAATCACTTTGCATTACATAACAGGATTGGGCCTTGGCTTGCTTTCCTTGGCCAGAGAAATTACAAATTTAAAAAGGCAGAAGAAGGATCTATAATCCTGTATGTGATTCAGATGGAGATCTAGAATGACATAGAAACCACTGGCGGTGTAGGAGGATCTAGAATCCTGCATGTGATTCTAGAAACTACTAGTAGTGTAGAAGGATCTAGAATCCTGGTGATCTAGAAAGATCTGATCCAGAATCCTCCATGAATTTGGCTTCACACTTAACATTTATAGGCATATAGGAATAATGATAACGCAAATTATACTAAATATGAAAATATTGTTTTTGAAGATTCGCATTACCCAGTTTGATATTCACTTCTTACCATAAAATATGTGTGATTCATCCCTTAATTCAAAATTCTAAGACCACGTTACAATTTTTTTCACTTGTAATTTCAATCTTGACCATACTAGAAATCGATATTCTTTTTTAGTGTTTCCCTCATTCTGAATTAAATGTTATGTTATATTAAAATAAATATTAAGTTCCATCACTTGTTACATAGGAAGGTCATAGGAGACTCCTCTGCCTATATAAGTAAATGGGAGATGGTATGCCCACATTGGTTCTAACAGAAATCTTGATTCTTCTGTATCAATCTGACATTCTTTTCGTCTTAGTGTGATGTCAGTTATTTTCTTGACATGTTTTAAGTTTTATTTTTATTTTTGAAAAATAAGAGGTGAAATTTGAATTAGGGATTTTGTTGCCTTGATATCCGTGAGATATTTAATATTTACTATATATCATGTATAACAAAAAATACATATTTCCCTTTTACGTCAATTATAGAAAATCTACTATAGTAAAATTTTGTGTCTAACATTAGGCCTTCATCATTTTAGGCTTAGATATCCAATTTGCAACCAATGGATTTTGTTTTTCCTTCCTTGGACTCCCTGCAACAACTTGTACTCAATTTTTCTTCGCACTACAATTAGAATTAAGAGTGGAATCACCTCTTTTCTTATTATACATTTCCCACACTTTCTCCCTTGCAATTGAAGGTTTTCCATAAGCTCAATATTGAACTGAAAACTTTGATACCAAGTGTCTACCCTCTTGTTGTTTTTTTTTTTCCATTGAAACTTACTAGACAAATTCATTTATATCTCTTCCTTTATTGGTAGGAATATGATATCACCATTTACATGTTCAAGTATTTCTGTTTTATTTTACCTATGCTTTTGATAGGGATGCATACTAGAAATATCCATATATAGAATACATTTACGTTAATGTTAAAAGGATAAATGTTTTAACTTTCACTCCCATTTTATCCTCTAAATGATCCAATTGACATTGGTGAGTCTAGTGCATCATATTTGTTTCTCTTTATCTCTTTACCTATTAGTATATGGATGAATGGAGACCTTTATAGTTGGTGTGTTTTCATAATGGATGTATTTTTGGTTATATTTCCTCTCAAGCATAACTCTTTTATTAATGTGATCCACCCATTTTCACATTCTATTTATTTTTTGCAATTACTAGTCCAAAACTTTAAACGTCTTGTGTTAGTTCACAAATACGTTGAGCTATGTAGCTTATGGTTAAGAAGGCTCAAGAAGTAATATTCCTTGGCCCTTCAAATTTGATGCATTCCATTAGAATTGTCTGTACCTTGATTCCTTCATGATAGAATCTATAGAACCTATTCGTCTAAAAGTTACAACTATACATGTACGGTGTTTTACCCTAACACGTGTATTAGGATTCCAACTTATAGTATATTATAGTTGCATTGATTAAATTGGAATCTTTTCCAAGGTCCCCATCTATCCATCTTCCTTCATGAGAAATAGTTGGGTTAGTTCTCCAACCAGTTCTTGTACACTAGAGCTCAGACTATTGCTACTTAAGGCAGTATAATTAATAATTGTATATATCAAATTTACACATAGATAACTATGTATCAACATACCATGGTAGACTTGATAATGTTACTGGAATATACCATTGTGAACTATGACATGGATTTTTACTAACAATGAGATGCATTAAAGTATTGGGTAGGTATTTGTGTGGGGTTAGGCATACTCCAATAAGCCCCTATATTTTTCGATCATATCAAAACAACTACCCCTCTTGTTCCTCTTTCAATTTCCTAAACACTTCCTATGTAGGTTCCTACATACATCTAGTTTTTATTTAAGTTGTTGATAATGAGTGGGATGAATCAAACACACACCTATAGAGCACGTTATGCTCAAGTGCTACCACACTTATTTCAAAGGAACAATCAAGATCCTAAAGGAAACATACAATGGTTAGGATTTGTTTTTGCAAAACCATAGTGATTAAGGTGAAATGAGTCTAAACCTCTCTCTCTTATTATTTCATTGGGTACTAAGTTATATAAGATACCGGAGGTAGCCCCACTTATCGCCATCTCTTTGACCTCTCCTAAACAATGCACTGAGGTCATCTCCGAGAATAGGAAATTTGATTCCTTTCTCATTCACTCTCAAAGTAAGGGGAAGTTTGTAGCCACGTCCATGGCCCTCACCAAGGGTTCATCCAAGGAGTAGAAGCAAGCATGTGGATACAGTCATGGAAGAATACAAGGACATCTTCTCCTCACCCATAGGGGTACCCTTTCATTGTGAGGTCAAGCATTTAATCAATCTGAACCCGGGAGCACCTCTACCCAACGGGTCAATGTATCGCCACTGCATTATGGAAAATGAAGAAATCAAGCAGAAAATCAAAAAGTTGTTGCAAAAAGGGCACATTCGGCCAAGTTCTTCCCCTTGTGGGAGCCTGATTGTACTTGTATAGAAGAAGGATGAGACGTGGAGGTTTTGCATTGATTATTGGGAACTAAGAAAAATCACTTCCATGAACAAGTATCCAATCCCACATATTGATGACCTCCTACACTAGCTTGAGGGGGCCAAGTATTTCAGCAAGATCGATCTAAAGCTTGGTTATCACTAGGTTCCAATAGATTCCACATATGTATGGAAGACAACATTTAAATCCAAGGAAGGCCTTTTTGAATGGTTGGTTATGCCCTTCACGTTGACAATTTCCCCTACTACTTTTATGAGGCTAATGCATGACATCTTGTAGCCCTTCAAAAACTCATTTGTGGTGGTTTATGTGGACGACATCCTCATCTTGAGCAAGTGTTTGGAAGAAGACTTGCATCACATGTAGGAGGTCCTTCAAACCCTTTGGTAGCACAAACTGTGTGCAAACTTGGAGAAATCCACCTTTGGCATGAGCGAGGTCCAATACTTGGGTTACATCATTGATGAGTGTGGCCAGCCCCGACCACTATAATAGAGCATCACAACTTTTTGGGCCTTGCAATTTTTTATCGGAGGTTCATGTCAGGATTCTACCAACAGAAGGCATTCGTTGAGTTGAAGCACAACCTCTACTCTACATCAGTACTCACACTACAAGACCTACAACGACAATTTGAAATCGAGACAGACGCCTTAGACTATGCTATTGATATAGTCCTCAGCCAACATGGGCATCGAGTGGCCTATCATAATGAGAAACTTTCTGATACAATTCATAATTGTTGTTGGGCATCAGAGAAGGTATGTTATTTTCATTTACCTTGTTATCTTTTCTTCAAGATTCAAAACCTTTTCACATCAAGAGCTACGCATATGGTAGAAAATATGATAAAATCTAGAAGGTTTATATGGAATATGAAATGACTAATAATTACCCTTTTTCTATGTAGGAAGAGGAGAGAACAGAGGACTGTCATCCCAATCAAAAGAACGAGAACAAGTCAATTGTTGTCCCTTTGGCAGGGAATTGCACTCAAACAAGGCAATCCAAATTAGACTGTAACAGCCGAAAAAAAGAAAAGGAGATCTCCAACAAAAGAACAAGAAGATAACTGCAAGTTAACATCTTGACGAATCCCTCAGGATCATTTGATCCTGAGGGATTGCTATCTTAATGATCTTCTACATTGTTAATATCGTCATTTGGCTGTTATAAAAATGGGTAGCACTATTAGCTTGGGGGGAGAAGACTATTATTATTTTTTTGAAATTTTCTTTGGTACTTGAACTTTGATCATCGACTCTCTTTGAAGAGCGAGTCCTCGCAACTCCGTTTCATATTTCAATATAAAAACTTGGTTGTTGTTCTATCGTTCATTCTGGAGTAGCCTAAAGCAGTGAGTCCCTAGAGGCTAAGGACTCGGCCCTGGTGAATCACTTGCTCCTGTATCATATTTATCATTCATGTGTGGTTTGATTTCTTTCTTTCACTCTGCTCAGTAATCTAAAGCGCTTTATTGTTTTACATATCAACTCTGTTATACTTGATTAAATATTACTATTACTCACAACAAGAATGCTATGTTATCATTCTAACTCTACATCACATTAGTGTTCCCCCCGACAAATCACATAGCATTGTTGTTCCTTATAGATTAACCGAGATGTATTTTCTTGAATCAGTACTACTATATGATTTACTCTTAAAATCGTGGCTGTTTATTCGGAATTACTGCCTTGTTACCATTGCTGTTCTGAAAACAATGCCGTTCCGAAACAATTTTTGTTCCATTACAATTGTTGCTATTCTATAGCTGTGATTCATGTGTACTATATCGAGTTTTGATTACTGTTCCTTTTACTGACTAAGTGTGTTGCGTGTTTAACTTGGGTAGCTATACATTTTGATTTCAATTGCTGCTATATACTTTATTTCTGAGAGTTCACTGTTCCATTTCTAATTGATGTTCAAATCGGAATCTGTTACTTA
This sequence comes from Pinus tabuliformis, assembly GCA_031772625.1. Lineage (NCBI taxonomy): Eukaryota > Viridiplantae > Streptophyta > Pinopsida > Pinales > Pinaceae > Pinus > Pinus tabuliformis. The sequence goes on along the minus strand of CM062818.1, from coordinate 1,663,851,698 downwards.
GTTTACGTAGATTATAATTATTGCTGCATTCATAGGTTAAGGTGATTGTTCAATCTTATTCATAAAGATAGTTGTTGTTCCATTTCTTGCTATTTGAAGATCATCATTGCTTTGGTGTGTAGAAGGTTTGAAACTGTAGTGAACATTGACCTATGCTATCTAGTTCCTAGTTTGATGATCCTTCTTTTGAGTGCTTCTTTAATTGCATCAGTTTACAGAGGGAAGAGTTACTGTTACTCTGCGCTTGACTGATAAATTGTTGTCGCTTTCTGAACACATGATTTGAATTCCATGTTTCCTTCTGCAAATAGATTTCATTTCAAGCATCTATTTACTCTTGTATTGAGAGAACTATACTACTAGCATTACTCTGACAAATGACCGCCTCAAACTAAGTACACTCTTTGAAATAACAAATCGTTCCTGGATTGACAATTAATGTAGGGTAAATGGAGGTGAAAAAGACCCTTTTTATTGCTTGACATTTTGGCACTGTTGTTATAGATAGTTTTGGGCACTGCAAACCCAATCATAAATGTCCATAAACCAAGGGCTCCTAAGTCCCTAAAAGTTTTGTTCTAACCCCTAAAAGAACAAGGTCAACTGATTACAGCATCTCCCAGAAGTTCTCCATGAAAAACTACTCAGAACTGGTCAAAACTGGACCATCTCACCTGCTCCATGGTCAAAGTGTGCTGCATCCCACCTAAATGCACACGGGAGGTGCGATGCATACTGAAAAGCCCTTCTATGGGGTATGATGGGTGAGAGTGGACAAATTGCAGGGTCAATCTGCAAGGTGGAGGATCATGGAATCTTCCAGAAACTTCTCCTGTGACACTTGCCTCTCTGCATTCACGCAGGGATGAGTAAGAGATCATCAATCTCCAAGTGGAATCAAGAACTATCAAAGAGAGGACACTAATCAAATCTCAAAAGCTGACTCACCCCCCTTGCAAACATCTATATATGGATCCCTCATCCCAAAGATCTAGGGGCTGGAATTTTGTATCTTGTAAGGAAGTGCTGCTGGTTTCTTGGTGTAACATCATAGTGTTGGGTGATCTAAGCTTTTCATGAGGTAAAGAAGGGCTTTCTTGCTGAGAGGATGATGCTGGGTCAAAAAAATTGGTTGTAATCCTCTTTGCTATTCTTGATTATTAATAAAGCTATTCAAGTTTTCCTCCACATTCTTGTATGATTGATGATATATGCATTTGTGTGGTCAATATATATCTAGTCCTATATTGTTTATGATAGTAGATCTATGTTCTTGGATAGTGTTATGCTACTTTGATCCCACAGGTTCTCTTTGAAGCTGGGTAGACGAGGAAGTGAGTGGAAAAGGTCTATCAGAAGGAAGTGGTTTTAGTTTGTTTGTTTCTAAGGTAGCTACCAGCCTTAGTGGGACTAGCAGCTCTGTATAGGCACTAGATTTCCACTGGGGAGCGAATATATTGTTTTTTTGTCTATATTTGTTTTCTTTATAAACTTACAGATGGAGCCTGAAGTCAAGGCAGCTAGCCTTCAAACTGCATTTGCTATGCAAGTGCAAAGCAGATCAATGATGCTTCAGTCTATCTTTGAGTTTTGTTTATGAACTGAACAATTGATTTACAAACTCTCTAATTGCCCTTGTGGTGGCTCTAGTAACTTCCTTAGATCTACCCTTGTGATTTATTTACTGATTACCACTTGCTCGGCCTAAATCCCTGAACTGAGCTACAAACTGTGACCTAGAACCCAGTTGAAGTCTCGTCCCTAGACCATCGCATTGTCTCTTCTTTGGAATTTGGATGCATCGCACTTCCCGAGTGTAGTAGGTGTGCTGCATCTCACTTTCCCTGTGTTACAGGTGCGCTGATCAAACAAGACCTCTTCTTCTCTTAGATTTTGGTTTCTGTGTTCACTCTTTTCAGATCTATTTAGGAGTTTTGCTGTCAGTAGTCAGTATACCTCTATTGAAACCCCCTTCCTTACCATTATTCCGCCTCCATTGTGCAAAGAAATGTAAATGTTTTTATGTATTGTGATCCATTTTCAGTTCTCTTTCACAGAGAAGTAGCGTAATTGAACCGTCGTTTCTTGATTTGAAAGTGTTGCAAGTGTCATTTTCAGTCATAGAAGAGAATCCGATTGTTCTTGATAGTCGATTACACTGTTACTCTTGTATTTGATTTGAATTGATAGTTTTTCAAGTGCCGAAAGTAAGTTTTCAATTCCAAATCGCAAAGTGTCGTCATTGTCTTCATTTTGTCTTGAAAAGAAACTTGTTAGTAATGTCAGTTTGAAAAATAATTCAGATTTGCGCTTAGCTTTCTTTTTATCATTCACACATTAAGATGGCTAAAAACAAATGCATGCATGTGAATTTGCATTTAGACTATTTGTTGGTTTGATTTAGGATAGTGCATATAGTGTGTGCTCTTTGCTCTATGTTGAAAGAATATCATCTCTCTTTCCTTAGTAGCTAGGATTTTCATTGCAAAAAGAAGATTAAATGATTGTTTATCATCTTCGATTGCATTTTCGGAATTGTACATCTACATCATGCGATCAACCTGAAAGGAAAATTTCTTAAGTAAGATCAACTGTAAAATAAATTTAATGAATCTAAAAACGCTTTGGAACCTAACGCACAACATTTAGAAGTCTAGGCTAGAGACGTATTCCAGCGTCGTAAAGCCTGGTAACTGTTGTTTTCATTACTGGTTGGCTGATTCCTCCACTTTGAGACGATAAGCGCTAGTACGGACTTTTCCTCCCACGTACCGTCGAGTATATATTGGGAGACCACAATAGGCTTTATCCTTTATCCATAGGAAGCCGTGTCTGCCGCCCTATCGATCACAATGCACTAAACACAGCATTCGGGAAGATTGACTCCCGTACCGTAAAAAGTATTCTGCAATTTTGCGATTGGTTTGGTAATCCCTCTATCTAGATTTCCAGAGTAGTCTCTTTCATTCCTTTTCAGAATCCTTAAAGGAAAGGGTCCATCTGAGCATTTGTCACTTGTTAGATGATCCAAAAATACTTTATTATCATAGGTTATAAAATTGAAATAAAATAATTATTAATTTAAGAAATTAAATTAATAATTATTCTAGAATGATTAATTATTTTAGAGACAATTAGAATTAGTATATTGTTGTAACAAGATATGACTCTCCAAATGAGTCGTATCTTAGGCTCTATTATAGGAGATTAGTTAGCTAGTTGGTTTGAATAGCATTTATTGTAAATGGACACTTGTAAGTGATCCATAATTAGAGGTAGTTAGGACATGGATCTTATAAATAGCTCATTGCAAGAGTGTTTGGTTGTTCGGGTGTAAACTCTTGCAAAATCAATTATGTAATTGTTTTTTTCTGATTAATAAAATTACGTGTCTGAGGACACTTCTGCCATTATTGTGGTATCAGAGCTCCAGTAATGTTGCAGTGGATTTGAGGAGATTCCAACTCAACAAAGTCCTGGAAAACTCCATTCAGTTGACCAACAAATCATTGAAAGGATAAGTGGATCGCTGGGATTGTTCTAGCTCTTCCAACAATCGAAAATTTCTTGGAACAACAACAGTTGCGTGGTTGGCCATCGGAGCTGATCCGATCTAAACGTTGGAAGTGGTGAAGACCCTCAATAAATTATAATGAAGCTGTGGATCTTCTCAATAAATTATTGAGTCAATCCCCGGATCTGTATTCTGTCACTGCTAAGAAAATCCAGGAAATCACTGATGGATTGCGACAACAGGTTGCAGCGGAAGACGTGACCCAGAGATTGAATGAGGTGCTTGTGGATCCAGTTCAGAAGCTCAAAAATGGATTCTGCCACTTTAGAAAAGTGATTTACCTAAAAGACGTGGATTTGTTCTCCAAATTGTCGCATGCATCTTAAAGAAACTCGTAACAATCGTGAAGCAGTAGCAATAAAATGGAAGCACAGACGTCTACCCCGTTGTAAGCATGAGTTTGCAAGATGTGGTTTTCATGACGTTATGATAAATGCTTACGTGTCAATTTAGAAATTATGTTGCCTATTATGTTAAATGGATAGGGAGTTCTGGATATGATTTTTTTTCTTCACATTTGGTAAATATTTCCCTGTCGACTTCGAAATTATTTTGTGTATATTTGCGATAGATGGGGCATTGGGCAGTTGTAGGTGTTTTCCAGAAGGTTAATATTGCATTTTATTATTATTGTGATTTGGAGAGGAATTTGACTTTATGTAGAGGAAGATATAGAGGTTTCCTTTGAGCTTTGCGGGGATTTCTGGATCTCTTAATTATTAAGTTAATCGCTCGGCTTGCTTATTTCACTAAGCGCCAGGGTGTCAAATTTCTTGATTCGGCTAAATAATTAATGATCCGAGCCTTCTGTTGAATTGCCTTGCAAAAGATCTTCAGAGCACTTAATTCTTTTTAGGTTATTCTTCAGATCCAACAATTTTTTTAGGGGAAATGATTCTTGAAGATTTCTGTTGACATTTTGACGCTCCTGTTCTTTAAGGGAAGGTGTAGTTGTGTGCATTTTTCTTTAATCCGTGGGCCAAAGCAATGCTGCATTTATAGTTGCCGATATACGTTGCAGCAATATCTGGCTACTTGAGGATTGCAGTTGGATAGGGATTAATCTGTGGTTTTGCTCTGGGTATGCAAAGATCTGGAATTGTAATGGCATGGAATGTGTTCAAAATTTGCACGGCACTCAGGGGCCTATAGCTCAGTAGCATTTGACAAGTGAAAAGATCCAGCGTTCGACAGTTTTTTAAAAAAAAAGGTGAATCTTTGCTGGAGAGAGATGGAATATTTTTTATTTTGTAATGTTAATGAAGTGATAAGTGGAGTTTTGTTTTTCTTATGGAGTGATAAGGTGTAATTATATTTTGAAATTTTGTATTTTAGTGGAGAAATAAGGTGCAATAGCAATTTGTAATTTTTGGAGCAATAAGGAGATTTTTGTTTGTAATTTTTTTAAAGAAGATAATTGTAACTCAAAGTAATTTTACTTTGAGGGGGGGTAAATTTTTTTAACAGATTATGCAAAAGCACCATTGTAAAAAGTCAAATTTTGAAAGTTGCCCTGTAAAAATTTGAGAAATTGACTAGAGCCAAGTGCAAAGCTCAGTCAATATTCTCCTGTTTTGACGACTATTCGAGGGTCAAGGCCAAGCCTCGATAGATCATGATTTTTGCGTGGTGTGTTGTGCTGACTATCTTGTACTTTCTGTTCTGCTTCTCGGTGCATCTCTTCAACGCTAAAAATGTCTAAGTTGATTAACTTATTTTCTGATTCCGACAAACTTGAAGGCACCAAATCTTATAAAACGTGGCATCGTCTTATTGAAAGCACACTCATTTACAATGAATTATGGCAAGGAATATGTGATGGAGATGTAAAGCCGAATAAACCCACAGATGCAGATCCACTGGCAAAATGGGAAATCAAGAATGCTAAAGCCTTAGCTCTTATTAAATCGTCTGTGAATGATGAAATGTATGTACATATAGAGAATGCCACAGATGCATGGACTGCCTTGAAAACTTTTAAAGACCTCTTTGATACTCAGCCAGAATCAAAGAAGGTTGATCTACAGTTAAAATTGTTGCAACAAAAATAAACTGAAGATGGTGATATTCTTGAATATCTCTCCAGACTTAAGAATATTAAGCAGGAAATTATTAATGTTGGTTTTCCCGCAATTGATGATAGCTTTATGGTCACAATTGTAATTGTTGGGCTTCCTTCTTCCTATACGCATTTTTTAGAAACTTTACAAGTAACTGGGAAATTAGAAAAACTAAAGTTTGATGAACTTTGTGAAATGTTAAGTCAACATGATAAAACTTTTGGGAAGAAGAAGAAAGTTGGTGAAGATGTTTTTCTCACAGAAGCCAGCACAAGTAAGTCATCAGCAGATAGTTCTCGAGGAAGAGGCAGATGGAATCAGAATCAAGCAGCACATAATCGAGGTCGAAGCCAAAGCAGAGGCAACAATTTTAACAGAGGAGGAAGAAATAATTTTCAAGGTAGAGGAAACAACCAAGGAAGAGGCAATTTTCAAGGACAAGGGTATAATAGTCAAGGTAGAGGACAATCTCAAACTAGAGGTCAAAGCAGAGGCAGAGGACAATCTTCAGGACGAGGAAGAGACTTAAGTCAAATTGTATGTCGAAGATGTAACAAAGTTGGCCATTATGCTGAAGATTGTCGAACATCACTTAATAAAATTCCCAAGTTTCAGCAGCATTCAGCACAATTTTCAAATGATCAAGATGAAGATAGCTCCGAATATGTTTTTACTTCCTCACCAGCATCACAAATTTCATCTCATCTTAGAAGTGACTATGAAGATGCCTGGATCTTGGATTCCGGGGCAACTCAGCACATGACTTGTCGACGTGATTTTTTCTGGAATTTTCAAGAATGCCAACTTAATTCAATTTTTCTTGCTGATGATACAAAACATACTCCTTATGGAAAAGGAGTCGTAAAAGTTTTTCTCCCTGATATTGGAGAAAAATTGATTTCCAATGTATGGTATGTACCTAGTTTCAAGAAAAATTTGCTCTCTTTAGTCACGATTCGACAAGCAGGACATCAGGTGATTATGGAAGATGGTTTAGTGAAGATTAATTCAGTGAAACAGAACTTGAAAACAGTTATGGCAGGTTATGAAGATGGAAAACTGTTACGGATGAAAGGGACAGTTATTCCTAGGCATTCTGAATTTGCAGGGGCAGTGACTACAGATATTTCACCTATCAGACTATGGCATGTAAGATATGGACATTTGAATTTTGAGAGTCTTTCTCAATTGCAGAAACAAGGAATGGTTAAAGGACTTCCCACATTCAAAAAGGAAAATGCAAAATGTGAGGCTTGCATTTATGGCAAACAAAACCGAGAAAGTTTTCCAACAAGTTCATGGTGTGCAAATAGGCGGCTACAAACTTCATTTGGTGGTTGCAAATATTTCTTACTATTCATTGATGATTTCAGCAGAATGACTTGGGTTTACTTCTTGAAGAACAAGTCAGAAGCATTTGATAAGTTTAAAATTTTTCGCCAACTTGTTGAAAATGAAGTCAACAAAAAGATAGGTACTCTCAGGACGGATAATGGGGGAGAATTCACTTCAAATGAATTCAAAACTTATTGCAGTGAAAATGGCATAAGACGACATCTCACTAATGTTTACACTCCACAGCAAAATGGAGTAGTCGAAAGAATGAATCGCACTTTGTTAGGAATGGCGAGATCCATGTTAACCTTCAAGAGGTTGAGTCCAACATATTGGGCGGAAGAAATTCATACAGCTGTCTACTTAAGAAACAGATCTCCAACTGCTTCTTTAGACAGAATCACACCTTATGAAGCTTGTTTTGGTTTCAAACCTTGAGTTAAACATCTTAGAGTTTTTGGGTCAGTGTGTTATGCCTTAGTTTCGAAAGAAAAATGAACTAAGCTTGACTCAAGAAGTTTAAAATGCACAATGATTGGCTATTTTGATGAGAAGAAAGGGTATCGTCTTTTGACCAATGGAAAATTCATTGTGAGCAGGGATGTCATTTTTGATGAAACAGAGAGTAAGAGTGCTGAAGAAATTGAAACTATTCTTCACAAATTAGAAACTAAGGGAAGTAAAAGAAATGGAAAAATGCAAAGTCAACCAACTTCACCAAATTGGTATGAACTTGATTTTCCTTCCTCTGAAGATGAGTCATCCAGTCCATCTACATCAACAACATCATCTGGGTCTTCTGGCAGTTCATCCGCATCTCCAAGCAGCAACAGTTCTTCAGACAGTGAGTCTCCACATTCTTCACCTGAATGACGTACATCAGTTTATATTAATCCTCTTTATAATGATGGGGACTTTACAGAAGCACAAACGAGTACCAACTTCCGAAATGGGCAGTTCAACTTTTGAAAGATGTAAAGCCTGATGAACAAAATAAAACTGGCACCAAAAGGGCACATAGAAGTGAAGGCAATTTTGCCTTGATAGCAAATGATTTTACTGAACCTTCCACATACAAAGAGGCAGTAAAACATAAAGAATGGCAACAGGCTATGGTTGAAGAATATAAAGCAGCAATTGATAACAACACTTGGAAACTTGTTGAATGTCCAGCAAATGTGAAACCCATAGGATGCAAATGGGTTTACAGAATTAAGTATAATCAGAAGGGTGAACTTGACAAGTATAAAGCACGACTTGTCGCAAAAGGTTTTGCGCAGCAGGATGGCATTGATTATGAAGAAACCTTTGCTCCAACAGCTAAATGGAACACCATCCGATTAACACTTGCATTGGCCGCTCAAAAAGGATGGAAAGTTCATCAAATGGATGTGAAAAGTGCTTTTCTCAACGGGGATTTACAGGAGGACGTGTATATGACCCAACCACCAGTTTTTGAAGTGGAAGGACAAGAACATAAAGTCTGCAAATTGATCAAGGCTTTATATGGGTTAAAACAAGCTCCCCGAGCCTGGTATGCAAAGATGGATGATTACCTTAAGAAAGTTGGTTTTCAACGAAGTGAATCTGATGATACTTTGTATGTGCGACATCAGGGCAAATATCTGGTAATTCTTGTTATGTATGTAGATGATTTGATCATCACTGGCAATCATGATGATCATATTGCGCAGGTAAAAAAGGAGTTACATTCAGGTTTTAAGATGACAGATTTGGGATTACTTCACTACTATCTTGGAGTTGAAGTCTTCCAACATCCACATCATATTTTCATTTCTCAGAGTAAGTATGCCGCAGAGGTTCTTCAGCGATTTGGCATGCAAGATTGCAAGCCCGTTCTCACCCCCATGGAGCAAAACTTGAAACTTTCAAAATTTGAAGGGGGGGAAAAGGTGGACAGTACGACTTACAGACAGTTGATTGGCAGCTTGATTTATTTGACAAATACTCGTCCTGATCTATCTTATGCAGTCAGTATTCTTTCACGTTTTATGCAGGAACCACGAGACAGCCACTGGAATGCAGCCAAAAGAGTTCTTCGATATATCCAAGGAACAAAAGATTTTGGTCTTCTTTACACAAAGACTAAAAATTTTGTACTTGGTGGATATTCTGATGCCGAATTTGCTAGGAGTATTGATGATCGAGCATCAACATCAGGTTATTTAATGAATATGGGGTCAGCAGCAGTATCTTGGAGTTGTAAGAAACAAGCTACAGTGGCCACTTCTTCAGCAGAAGCAGAGTACATTTCAGCATGGGAAGCAACATGTGAAATTGTTTGGTTGCGCCGAATTTTGCAGGACTTGGGCATTTCTCAGGGAGAAGCTACATCATTGTTCATTGACAGCCAGTCAGCCATCAAACTTGCCAAGAACCCAGTTTTTCATTCAAAGACAAAGCATGTGGACACCAAGTATCATCATATCAGGTCTCTCATTGCCAAAGATGTCCTCAAACCAGTTTATTGTCCTTCCGAAGATCAGATCTCCGACATTTTCACCAAACCGCTTGGCAGAATAAAATTTACTAAGTTCAGGGATGAACTTGGTATCTGTTGTAATGTATCTTTGGATCATAGGGGGGAATGTTAGATGATCCAAAAATACTTTATTATCATAGGTTATAAAATTGAAATAAAATAATTATTAATTTAAGAAACTAAATTAATAATTATTCTAGAATGATTAATTATTTTAGAGACAATTAGAATTAGTATATTGTTGTAACGAGATATGACTCTCCAAATGAGTCGTATCTTAGGCTCTATTATAGGAGATTAGTTAGCTAGTTGGTTTGAATAGCATTTATTGTAAATGGACACTTGTAAGTGATCCATAATTAGAGGTAGTTAGGACATGGAGCTTATAAATAGCTCATTGCAAGAGTGTTTGGTTGTTCGGGTGTAAACTCTTGCAAAATCAATTACGTAATTGTTTTTTTTCTGATTAATAAAATTACGTGTCTGAGGACACTTCTGCCATTATCACTTCAATCTCATTAAAAATCGAAGGCGACTAGAGTCATCTTTTGTTTTTTCTCGACTCTTAAAAATTGAAAAAGCAAGTTGTGTCAAAGCGTCTAAAATATATTTTAATCAGAATAAACATCACCTTTCCTACGTTGGTCTTAGGTTGAGAAAAATGGAGTCCACCAACCAAGGATTTCCCATTGGAGGAAATCCTAGTCCTTTCTCCTCTTGGGGAGATGTTGGTGCACCCCATATGGCCACATTGTCGCTTCCGGGATTGACAATCGGCTTGCCCGTATGGCTCTTCTCGACCTCCGTCATTCATAACACCATGATTCCTGAACAATCAAGTCAACAACTAAACGATACCAAAGTTAGCCCCCAACATTCTACTTCGTCCAGTTCTCCCTCTCCTCCTTCCTCTTCGCTTGATCAAGCTGGTAAAGCCAAAAATAAAGTAGCTGAGAAGAAGAAAGAGAAGAAGAAGAAGGAGCCAAAGGCGAAAAGGGGCGACCAGGCATCGTCTAGCAAAAATCCACACACTGCACCGCCTAGGCATAAATCACCATGTGTCATTTGCAAAGGAGACCACTATGATCTAGATTTTCCTTGCATCCCTTGGATCTTAAGGGACTGGTCTCCTCATTTGCACAATCCGGTGTCATCAACCTCTGATGATCATGTTGAAAATACACCGTCAACTAGTGAAATTGAAGCCCCAGGACAAAAAGGAAAACGTAAATTTCCTTGTAAACTGTGTGAAGGCAATCATGCCGTCCATCGTTGTCCCTTCTTAGACAAGGCTAAAAGAGTTTTGGACGATCGTCTGGTTTCACAATTATGACTTCCTCCTAGATATAAGAAATTCATGTCGAGTCCATCACTAGTTGAAAATTTGGCTGACATGCCATTGTGGTTGGTCGAAGCATCTATCATTGAAGATAAACCATCTGAATCCACACCACACGAAAGTCAAAAGGTCGAGGCGGCAATTGACCCAGTCTTGCCTTCAGAGGATCCATCCTCAGATGATACAATCACCGGAGAGAACAAGAACGACACCGTCCAAATTCTCTTCGTAAGCACAGACTCCGATGAGCATGGAGGCAGTCTACCCATTCCTTTACCGCAGGAAGGAAGTTTATCAGAGTCATATCCGCCCATCTATTCGATCCCACCCCCAAGTAGCCTAGTTGTTTCCTTCGATTGGAATCTACTAGGCAGACCCCGCTTACTGGCTAGTGTGCCATTTCAAATCATTGCTCAAATATCTAGAATGGTCATGGCCGGTACCATCATAGATGAAGGGGCTTTTGTGAGTATCCTTTCCTCAACTTCTTGGAAAGCGCTTGGTTCACCACCGCTTTTGCCTGAAATGAGAAATCTAACAGGCTTTGACAAAGGAACCAGTCGACCGTTAGGGATCCTTCCCAATGTGCCAATAACATTGAGAAGGAAAATCGTTCACATGAACGTAATGGTAGTCCAAGGACCCCTGGATTATAATCTACTCCTTGGAAGTGACTATATTTATTGCATGGGAGCCGTTGTCTCCTCACGCTTTAGAGTAATGTGTTTTCCGCAAGAAGGAAGAATGGTCAAGCTCGTAGACCAGCTTTCATTCCCCGGTTCACACATAGAAAATAGTCAAATACCATCCCTGAATGGTCTTTTCACGCAAGGAATGTCTCATAAATCCCCAGTTCTTCCACCTGATGAGCGCGAGTGATTCGGAGGACATGACTGAAACCCAGGGGGCATGCACCCTAGTCTATTTCGACACGAAAACCTTGGGTATATGGTAGGTTTCCGCGAAGGATATATGACTAGTTTATGAAATTAGACTGGAATAAGATTCCTTTGTCAAAGTTATGTGAGTGGAACCAGTTGCGCCACTCACCTTTGTTTATTTCAGTAGACATCGCCGAGGAAGTGTTTTGCCTGAAGTATGGATAGAACAATCTTTGGTAACCTGGAAATTTTTCGCTATACCTGGGGGCATGCAAAACTTTTGGCGTGCAAGCGAAGAGTGACCATTTATTTTTTAAATTTGTAGGTCCTCTAACCCTTTAAACCCGTAGGATTGGTCGTTTCCTAACTTGCATAAAGAAAGGATGTGGGGCAAAGCTTTGAAAAAATGCTATTTTTTAAATGAGACATCCTTATTATACGACTGGATCTAGCAGTTTTAACGCAGAATTCAAGCTCGTTAAAAAATAAACATAAGCAATGAGAAAATGTTCCCCCAGAGTTTAAGATCATTAAAAAATGAACCAATTTCCGGTAAATAACCATCGTGAATGTATTATCATTACCCTTTGAAGCCTTGGTCGTGTTCTCATCATCACCTCCACTCTGTATCGACCGATCATTCACCTCCATTTGATTGTTTACCCTTTTTGAGGAACAGTTGCGAAGAGTGATTCTGTGAGCCATCCTTGTGACACTTCTATGATTGGAAAATTCCAAACCTTACCTGGAATTAGTTGCTACCCAAATTTATCACTCGTTCCTCAAAAAACGAGTATCATTTAAGCTCTTTTCAACTTACTCATAAAATATGAAAAGATTGCCGAGCAATTGGCCTCTCCAGCTCGTTAAAGTGACCGGAAGTGATATCCCTCCGTTAGATTTTAATCTTTTTGGACTTGAGGGATTATTACACAAAAAGATCGAGCACTTGTTTTGTTCGGCTCGTTAAAAATACCGAAAATTCATCCCTTTTGTATTGTTTTATACTTTTTCGGACTCAAGGGATTATATGACGAAAAAGGAGTATTGGAGTTTTCTTTATGTCCCTTTTTCAAACTCTCTAAATTGAAAAGGACCGAGTTATCTTTGTCGTTAAACTCGTTAAAACCAAATAGTGACAAACTTGTCCATACAGATAAGAACAAGTTTCACTATCACTAGGCTCGTTAAAACATAGCGATGGGTTTGCCTGAAGGGAAAATTATAGAAAAAGCATATGTTATCCTCCTCAAGCTTGAAAAAAATAAAGAGGTATTAGTCAGCAATGACTGGGGAAAAATTGGGAAGGAAACTTGAAGAAACTTTATTGGTAGCAAGTCACTCTTGAACATGACACTTTCACTCCGCATCTGAGTCGGGTTGGGTTGTTCCGTTCACTAGTCATATCACCATGTGTCCATCACGCCATCCATATTTGGGGTTAATGCTACCAATCTATCATGTCAGTGTCGCCGGTATGTTCAAGAGAAGTTGCTCAGAGAATTCACATGTGTCTCATCCACTGCAATACATTTACGCTCCATTCTTTCATGACTGCCACCCTAAACCTTATATCACCAGATCGTTTTCACCTCCATTAAAATCATTTGCTCCATTCCATGTCATTGATGTGGGATTCACTAAGGCCCTCCTATGACAAATCACTTCTTTTAGACATCAGCTCATTATCCAAGAAGTCGAGCTAGGAACAACCCTTTCAGTACTTTGAAGCTTGCATGCCTCAATGGCAAGTTTCTCACTTCCGGGGACAGGTTTACATCAATGGCCTTCGATCGAAAGATTTTGCGTGGTGTTTGACGCCAAGTCCCTTTATTCACACCACGTGAACTGTACTGTAGTACCTTGAGGGTCATCATCATTATCAGTGATTCCTCTCATTCCTGTTAATAGCTTATATCATTGGCTGGTAATCAGGCGATGTCTTTCCATGTTCGAATCCAGAACATCTCTCACATGGATCGACTTGTACTTTGAGTGAAGATCGAATGAGATTGAAGACCCCGGATCTAGTTTCATCCATCCGAGTTGCGATATATATTCGGGAAAATAAAGACATCAAATGTACATCATTACTGCACAGATAATCATCCAATCCAAGGGATGATGGCTCTACCAGAAACATGAGTCTGCACTCAGACAATTGTCTGTCTTATGTACATGAAAATGAATTTATAAAGTTGAGCATGGGAATGCCCGCCTCAGCTAGATCATGAAAATATTATGACGATAATGTATTGTATTGTACCTTATTACAAGTCGCCTTCCATCTTGAAAAAACTTCGGATCCTCATGATAAAGCATTTCACCCAACATCAAAAGATTAACGACCTCATGCTTTAGGGGGCAACTGTTATAGACATTTTTGGGCACTGCAACACCAATCATAAATGTCCATAAACCAAGGGCTCCTAAGTCCCTAAAATTTTTGTTATATCCCCTAAAAGAACAAGGTCAACTGATTACAGCATCTCCCAGAAGTTCTCCATGAAAAACTACTCAGAACTGGTCAAAACTGGACCATCTCACCTACTCCATGGTCAAAGCGCGTTGCTTCCCACCTAAATCCACACGAGAGGTGTGATTCATACTGAAAAGCCCTTCTATGGGGTGCGATGGGCGAGAGTGGACAAATGGCAGGGTCAATCTGCAAGGTGGAGGATCATGGAATCTTCCAGAAACTTCTCTTGTGACACTTGCCTCTCTGCATTCACCTAGGGATGAGTAAGAGATCATCAATCTCCAAGTGGAATCAAGAACTATCAGAGAGAGGACACTAATAAAATATCAAAAGCTGACTCACCCCCCTTGCAAACATCTATATATGGATACTTCATCCCAGAGATCCAGGGGCTGGAATTTTGTATCTTGTAAGGAAGTGTTGTTGGTTTCTTGGTGTAACATCATAGTGTTGGGTGATCTAAGATTTTCATGAGGTGAAGAAGGGCTTTCTTGCTGAGAGGATGATGCTGGGTCAGAACAATTGGTTTAATCCTCTTTGCTATTCTTGATTATTAATAAATCTATTCAAGTTTTCCTCCACATTCTTGTATGATTGATGATATATGCATTTATGTGGTCAATATATATCTGGTCCTATATTGTTTATGATAGTAGATCTATGTTCTTGTATAGTGTTATGCTGCTTTGATCCTACAGGTGCTCTTTGAAGCTAGGTAGACGAGGAAGTGAGTGGCAAAGATCTATCAGAAGGGAGAGGAATCAAGCAAGGAACCAAGCGCAAGACAGAGGTTGGTCTCCTTTATTCCCCTCTTCTCTACTTCTCATAAAGGAAAACGAAAGTGGTTTTAGTTTGTTTGTTTTTAATGTAGCTACCATCCTTAGTGGGATTAGCAGCTTTGCATAGACACTAGATTTCCCGATAACAACCGTTGCCGGGGAAGACTGTAGCCATTTGTCTCTTTTCCAGAGTAGTGTAAGACCCTGTTAGGAAAGAATTGGGTTTTAAAAACAGAAGGTAAGAACCTGCGTACGAAGTATGTAATAGCCCTGTGGTGGGCTCTAGTATTGTAGCAATAATGCTACAACTCCTGGAACTCCCTTCTTTAATTTTATCAACCCAGTAGTTCGTAACAAACTTGGAAGCGACGGTGCTGTATGCACAAGTACTAGCTCTTGCCGCAGCTGTCACTTGGTCAGCTGGCACAAGTCCACTAGGAGCTTAAGCCAACTTCTATGAGCTCTTAGAAGAAGCTTTTTGATTGATGGATGAAATCTAACTCGAAGGAGGTTGATCTACTTGCGGAAAGAAACTGAAAGCCAAAAAGAAACGCAAACCCTAGCAAACCGTAATTCTACCAGCTAGTCCTACTGACGCAAAGGAGAGAAAGCAAACTAATAAAAGAGATGCCATTACTTCTATGAAGGTAAAATACATGTGTCTAGACTACCTCTATCTGAAGAAAACATCTTTTTGTATTTTTGTTTAAGTTTTTGGAATTATCATGCATGTGCTTCTAACTATTTTTGACTGTGCAGAGGTGGATCAAGGAGGAGAAATGCTTGGGAAAGGTTGGGAAGGTTCAGAGAGGGTCTAAGGGGTCCCTAACACCCTTCCAGAGAGTCTCACAAAGTTTGGCTGCCAAGAAACCGTGTTTATGAGCTTCTACAGGAAGTCTACAGGGGTTCTACAGGACGTTCAGGATTTCTACAGGATGTTCTGTAATTCTTCTACAGGATGTTTCGAAATGGGATTTTGGAGCATGGATGGAGGGAAAAATATGGAGGAATGAGTATGGAGGTGAAATAGGGGTGTGAAGAGGTCTAGGACTCGGTGGATGAGGCTAAGGAGCGATTGGATTTATTCAAGGATGGAGGAAGCGATGATGCACAAGAATGTAGGAATTAGGGCAAGGTGGGGAAAGTATGGCAAATGAAGGGTACGAATCATGGAATAAGGGTTGGGGCAGATTATCTAATGGATTATGGGTAGATACAGAAGGATAACAGGTGCTCTGTAAGTTATTTTTCGAATTTAACAAATGAATACTTGGAAAATCAAGAACCTAATTACCTTGACCTAATCTGACCTAGATAATAGCAAAAGAAATGGAACATAAGTCTATTTGCACAAAATCAAATGAACTAACTATGCAACTAAGCAATCATAACCCTAAGCATGCAGTCAAAACTGATATCAAGTTTGACAACTAAGAATCCAACACTAATACTTGCATGGTGAAGCAAAACAACGTTTTTGTGGGCAGCAAGGTCACCTTTGTCCTAACTCACAATCCCACTGAGGGAGAGGTAAGATCAGAGGTGCTTGAGCCCCTTTTTCCAAGGATCCTTTATGTTATTAATCTATCCAAATCAATCTGAACATGAAAATCTACTTTAATCATCAAAAGAAACCTAAATAACACAACAAGTTTTAAATCTAAATAGCAGATTTTACTCTAAGAATGCAGCAAAGACACATGAAAGTAAACAAAGGAGGTACTGGGCGCTTGATATGGGCCCAAAACCAAGAGCTACAACCTCCTAAGAGAGATTTAGAGCTGGTGCAAAGCTGGATTCATCTTTATTGAGCAAGAAAAGAAGAGTTACATCAAAACTATCCACAATGGAAACTTGAAAATGTGCTGAAAGCAAAGCTAATCTACTGCATAAAAATCGAACTACAAACTAGCTAAATTCTGCCTACAAAATGACTAACCATTGGCTACAAAATGACTAACCACTAGCTGGCCAAAATGAGGCCCTAAGCCTTCTTATTTATACAAATTGAGGACCCCAACAGTCCTCCTAAACTTTAGGGACTCGACTGCCCAAAACTTGTAGTTAACAGCAGTCCTACTTGACTTGCTTGGCTGCCCTTGTGCTAATTGATTTGGTGGCCCTTGAACTCTGAGCTGATGGTGGAGAATTCGAGGTAAGGGCCCATAAATGAAGGGGACACCTTCCTACAAATCCTCTGCCTTGTTCTCCCACGAATTTGGCTGCCAAGTGCTCATTAAGACCTTCAATTTTGTCTCCAAATTGACCAAAAAGGCTACACAAAGCACTCATTAGACTTGTTGGCATAATGACTAACCCAATTCACTCTATTAGCATAAATATAATTAAAAACATGCAATAAACTAATGAGAATGGTGGATTAAGTCGAATTAGGAGGTTGAATGAGCCCAAATAATTATCCATTTTTGGGGCTCATCACCCTGCTCCCCTGCCCGCTTTCCTATAGATTTGTTGCAGTAGTTGATTCATGTGCATGACTAAGCAGAAAAAGATACAAAAGAATCCAAAACCTCTAACCAAGCTTGATAAAGCTAAAGGGTCATTGACCCTTGGCCGATCAACCTTTATAGACGAAATCCTTAAGAAAGCAAAATCTCAACCTTCAGTAGGCCCTAGAAATGTCACTTCTAGACAACCTACTAGTTCCCTTCAGGTCATAGGAACACCATCTATAGCCTTTACTAAGGTGCATAATCATACTAAAGAGAAGGATTTTCAAGAAATTGAGAATTCTAGCCCAAAATCATTGCAAGAAGGGAACCTTAGAAACCTTTGTGAAGGGGGGAGCAGAAACCGGGGAAACTGAAGAACCAAAATCCCCTCTTGGGATAATTCCGCCATTAAGCAGCCCAGATAAAGGAAGTACTATTAAGGCCATTCCTATTAAAGCCAATGCCCCTCGTCAGCCTAGGAATACCCTCCTAGATATTCCAGAAGATTATTGGCACATATTTGACCAAATGGCCCAAAACTAGCCAACATCCAAACTTTGACACTGCAATATCCCATCGTGGACACTGCAGCTAATGCTCCTACTAGAAGTCTTGTAGCTTCCTGTAGAAGATTGAACCATGACTAAATTGTGTCTGAACCCTGAAAAAAATGAGTGTTCATGGAGGGGATGGATGCGCTTAGGGTGGCCAACACAGGTGCTACCTCCTTAGCTAAAATCTCGGCCAATTTCTCCTTCAGCTGCCCTTTTCCCAAACTTCCTGTAGAAAGTTCTGTAGTGGCTGTTTTCTGTCTTCCTGTAGAAACAGTCTTCACTGTTTTGGCCTTCTTGGCTGAGGGTGTCTTGCCTTTTAATTGTGGTGTGGTTGCCTTGGTTGTGACAACTCCCATTTGGGATTTCTTGGCCTTTTTCCAGCCTTTTTTCCTTTTTCGCCCTCTCTGCTTTTTCTGTTGTCTCCTTCTCTGTCTCATGCTCAGTGGTCATGTCAAATTCCCATTTTCCTTATGTTCTTCCTCTATTTTGCCCTCTATTTGAATGTCTTGTGCTCCCTCATCAATGTTCTTCTCAATTTCTTCAGTTGGCATGGTGTTGAGTTGGCGTTTTCAAAAAAAAAGAAAATGCTCAAGTGGAAAAAACACAGTCAATCACTGTAATAGAGGACAGCTGAATTCGGTCTTTTTTGAACACGAGGAATTTTTTGTGTGCTCTCTACAACATCAAATGGCAGTAATTCCCTTGTGTTAAAACCACTGTCACCTCGAATTGGTCTATTTGATTATGAAAGAAAATTTTCACAGATCAGAGCATAAGGACACCGGTTTTCTCACACTTTGATAGATATGTAAATTAGGTTTTTTCCACACACAGGTTAATCTCCTGCATGTCTTCCTTGTAAGGGAATTTTTTACTTTCTTCTTTTTCTTTTTAAAATGGATGAGGAGATTTCAGAAGCAGAAGAAAAGAATGGGTAAACTCATTGAATCATGCAGGCAGACTTCCACTATTCTCAATGCACAGGCAGACTTTTTACCCTTATTTTTCAATTTAATGCCATGTTCAATTCACCATTTTGCACCAACAAATCATGCACAAATAAGTTTCCCCGATCCTACCTTGTTTGGAGCTTAAATTTCGATGAAAATCCCATATTTTCTTTCTGCATGGTTGTTTTCTGCGTTTCCTGTAGAAGACTTCCTGTAGAAATGCCTGTAGAGTGCGACAGGCGGGAATTTTTTTAAGAAACGGTAGAAATCTCGAGAAAAAAAAGGCAGGAAGCTTTCAGAGGACCACTGGTTAACTGATCTGGAAGTGGTGGACATGTGCTTCAGTTGTGACAGCAGTTAAACAAAGAGTGGTGAGAGTTTCAGCCGAGCGTCCCTTAAATTACTGCGTGATTTGTGGTGAGGTGGCAAAGACGTGCGCAGGCCCATGCAAATTGTAGTGCTATCATGAACTGCATGTTCTACTTATTAATTGTATGTTTTCTTCTTGATCAGTTGCACTGGAGTTCAAACGGCTAACACTCCCTGTTTTTCTTCTTTTTTCATGTGAGTTGTCTAACACATACGTTGCATGATTCCTGGCTGATTGATAGAGAATTGGACAAGGAACCATCAGCTTAATCCTGCTATATTCGTGGCTCAATCCCACCATTCCATTCATTCATGCAGTTTTTAAATTAGATTTGTGCAATAGAAGAACAAGTTTCAGACACATACCTCAAAGTCGAATGGCTACCGTGAGCTGTTGTGGGCTGTCATTGCTGCATGCATTTGATTCTATGGTTGCATGATGGCTTGGTTGCTGATTCATGGCTGGTTTCCTTGTGCAGGTGTCCTCTGGCCAGATGCATGCAACAAGAGTTCATTTCCACGTTCAGATCTGCACCCTCAAGCTGCTGCCATTGAATTTTCACAGGACCAGAACTTGTTTTCGCCATTTCTCCCAAACGGTGAACCGGATTGATCTGAAACTTGCTGAGCATGTTCCTATCATCATGATGCACCTCCCATAGCAAAATCGTGATCAATGGATGCACAAATTTCGAGAAAAATGGAAATTGGCTGAAGATTTCAGAGATCAATTTCTCGGAAACCGTGCATCAGAATTGGCTGAAACTGCTTGTGTAGGCCACTATCACCTATGTGCATCTCTCCATGAAACAGGTTTTAAAACGGATGCATGGATATGGAGAAAATGCAAAAATGGCTGATGGTGATGGAGGCTGATTTCTTGGAAACCGTGCACCGGAATTGGCTGAAACTGCTCAGGCATGTTTCCATCACCCCTGTACAATTCCCTGTAAAATGGTTTTTCAAATGGATGCATGGTTTGGAAGTTATGGAAGAAACAAATTCCGTTTTAGGTATTTTTGCTTCAAGGCATTTTGTAGTTTTGTTGCATGGTAAGAAAGACTGAGCTTGGGTTGTGATGCAGGCATGGAGATGATGGAGGAGGAGTTTGAAAAGTGCAGGAGGACTTCTGAACCCTTGAGGAAGCTACCATGTTCGCCAAACCACCTTTTTGAAATCCATTTCTAGCTTCCTACAATTTCTATAGGAACTTCCTGTAGAAGCACAATGAAGAAGCACAACGAGGTGGAAAAGATGATGGAAAAGGGTGAGGGATGGACACAGAGGTGCTTGTAGGCCTAAACAGTATATTCCAAGCCTTAGATTCCCTTCCAAGATCGAATCTGGCTCGCTTGAAGGTTCTACAGGATGTTTCCTGTAGAAATATAGAACTTCCTGTAGAAGGCACAAAAACTCCTTTGTCTTTGTTTTGAGTGAACCTCCTGACCTGCAATGTCATTGCTGCAACCTGAAATTATTCAATGGGAATTAGATTTATTTTTCTTTTTCTTTTTTCTCCTTTTTTTTGAAAAACAACTAGGGTGCCTCATGGAGGTTTTCACCCTAGTTGCCTGCCCTAGGCGCCTCTAAGGGAGGTTTTCACCCAGAGATCTTATTCTCTTTTCTCTTTTTTCCCCAACCCATTGACCGCCTCATGGAGGTTTTCAATCAATGAGCCAATCTAAGGCGCCTCCGAGGAGGTTTTCACCTTAGATTTCTATTTTCCTCTTTTTTCATTTTTTTCTTTTTCTTTTTTCTCTTTTTTTCTTTTTTTTCCTTTTTTCTATCCTACCCTACTTGAAAAACAAAATCTTTCTCATGTATAAGAATACTTCCAATGGAGCCATGTGCACATCGAGATTAGAGACAAGATGATGTGAAGGCTCGAAATGCATGCTTTGACAGGTATCCATATTTCAGAGACAAAATGATCTGACTTTGAAGGGATCAAACATAGCTGAGAAAGAGAGTACCGCTGCAACTTAGTGACGATCTGAAACCATATCTCAATATAGCTCTGATATCCTTGGTCCTTCTGCTGATCTGGACAGCTAAAGCCAAGGCATATCTTTAAGTAAATGATAGTTGGGCCATATTACATATGAGACTGCTAAGTAAAATGGTGTGAGGTTTACTTGGGACCTTATATTGAGGCGATCCCTTGCATCGTGGCGGTATCCAACATTGTCAACAGAGGGACAAACCAACTACCCTTCCTGGCTCGAGTTTCTTCACTCCTTGCATATATTGAGGCCCTTTGTTTATTTGTTTTCTCATTGGTTTGGGAATATTTTGATCCCAGATGGTAAACCCAATTCCTTCAACCTAAACATAAGAGTCTATGTTGAGCTTAATTGGAAGAAAATATACCCCCATTTATTTTCATGATGACTAATAATGGAGTACATTAGTAGAAGATATGATATCTGAAATTTTCCAATCCTTATTTTTCCCACAAAGTGTAAGTTCATCTCATATGGAAAAATCCCCATAAGAAGTCCCCTTTAGGGGCTCCTTAATCTTCAAGAGATGTAGGTGTTTCAACATATTTGTCTCAACTCAATAAGGGATGTTCCTTAGTTGGCTTAATGTAGGTCGTGAAATAAATTACCTTACATGTTCCTACGGGACAGATTGATCCTCCTTTGGACACTAGATTTGGAACCAACTCAGATGGAATATTTATTCAAATGACTCAAGAAGATTTTGTATGTTCGACACGATATATGGTTTCCAATAGCTATAGTATCCCTCTAACCAACCTTGGTGCTAGGCCACGTAGAAAATTTAGCGAGTCACAATGTTCCAATTCATAGTTTGTAGGTGGATGAGGGTTGGCATGTCAAATATAACAACCATAAGGGGAATTCACTTCCAATTGCTTGGGGAGACTTGTATCCCTATCAAATCTATGCCAAAGGTTGTCTTTCAAGGAGGTATTGACCCACTCTCTTGAGAAGGGAGCTTCCTTATTAATGATTAATAAGTTTAGCAACTTGGCTAATCCCATGTTTTTTGAACGAATCACTTCTTTTTTTCATGGAGCATTAAAGGAATGATGATCCCAAGTAGGAAGTAGGTTGTTCAAGGAGTTTTACAGACATTTAATCTAGTGATAGTTTTTTTTCAAGAAGTCAAAGTAGTTGTGATTAAGCTTCGCAGTCATATGAGTTATGTCTAGAATGGTTCTTTTTGGAGCACATATCACAATTAAGGAAGCAAAGGGGTGGTGATATGAATTTCATTTTCTTTGAAAAGTTCTATTATAACATCAGGTAGGGATCCAACTATTTTATGTGTGTGGATCACTATTCAATTTAAGGAGAGATTAATTGGCCTATATTTTATTTATGCACCAAACCCTTGTTTTGATCACATTCACATGTAAAGATGGATGGATTCCTATCTACCATATATTGAATAGATTATTGGAAGTGATTTTAATTTGGTTGAATGGGATGGTGATACGTATGGAGGGGTTGATACAACAATTAGGGTTATATTATATTGGGGAAAAAAGGGTTAGAGTATATTGGATTGTTTATTGTTCCAATTTTAGATAGTGCTCCACCAAAGTTCAAGCTAGGATGGACCAATTTTATAGACATGTTGTTGCACAAAGTGTCCAGGCACCGTGACAACACTCGGAGTAAGTGTTGTCACTCTAATCCTTACTCACTCTGTTTAGACTGTCTCCTAGACAAGACAACGAGGGTAGTCGCTAGGGTGAATGAATGAGGGTAGCCTATGGAACACAAGCTCTAGGAGACTTAAAGATGAACAACTTGGTGATTGTGAAACAAGTCCTAGTTAACCAAGATGGATATATCTAACAATTAATACAAATAAGACACAACCACAAGATAGAAATGATTTTCAGACCAGGGCCTTAATGTTTAGTTAACCACAAACCAAATAAAAACAAGTTATTCATAGAAATTTGTAAATGTAATAGAAGTGGCGATCATGAACACTTATATCAAAACCTTAGTATGCAAAAATATTCTAGCAATTAAATTTTGAGAAATTTAAATATCATGAAGAACCATGAAATTTAAATGCTAAGCAATTCACAATCCTAGAATTAAAATGATTTTATTTAATGATCCAGATCTAGCAAATTTGTTAATTTTCCTATAGTCAATCCCTAAATATGATTTTAAGCGTGTTTTACAATACATAAATCAATAGCATAAAATTTTCACCTTTTTAATTTTCAAATTCAAAAACCCTTAGCATAAATAAAAAACCCAAGAATGAACTTTAGATTAAAATTTGTAATGTTTTCCTTAGGCAATTTGTTTTTATATTCTAAGTTTTATGAGAAAATTTAATGTGGAAAATGTTTAATCAAATTTTTTTATGTGACAAAAATAAAAATCTGAAGGGTTACAAATTTAAATCTTTAAATGTGAGGTCTCCTTTTGATTTAATTCCTTCGAAATTTCAAAGTCACAAAAAAACTATTTTTTTTTTTAGTTTTTCTTTATATGGAAACAAAATAAATTGAAAGAGGAATTGAAACATAAATAAAATTGAATTCATAAATTAAAAACAAAATTTTAATTTTAGATTTTTAGGTTTAAAAAAACGAACCAAACAAAAATAAAGTCGAATTTGTTAAAAAAAAGCAAAAGGTCTAACCCTAACCAAAAGACAAAAGATAAAAATAAAAGAAATGAAATTGAATGGAAGTTTGGCTTGCAGGTTTGCTCGACGACAGAGGATGGAAGCAAGGAGCTTCAAGGAGGAGGAACAGGAAGTTATGGAGGGATGCACTAGCGCAGGTTTGCAGGTCGGATGAGAGCAGAGGAGATGTTTGAGAGGAAGGAGTTGCGGGAAGCATGCAGGTCAAAAGGGAAAGAAGAGCCAAGAGGGAGATGTGAGCTACGAAAAAGAAGGGATGGACTTCAAACCAGTTAGGGAGGATGAGCTTGTAGGGTTGAGGGAGCTACGGTAAGGTTTTTTGCAGGCGGAATGGAGGAAAATAGGGTCGCAGAGAGGGGTTATGACGCATGAGACTAGGGAGATAGAGAGCTGCGATTTTTTTTTTCGAGGGGCAATGAAGATATGGTAGCAAATTATTATTCTTTTCGAAATTTGTAGCAGACATATGGAAAACTCAAGGCAGGAGAAAAGAGAGGCTTCCAGGAAGCAAATGGTAGCCTCAAAAAACCCAGAACAAACCCAGAAAAATCAAATTTCACACCAATATATTTTTTGCTTCAGATTTCATTCCAAGAGAAACTTATAACAAGCACAGGTTTAAAATTTTTAAACCCTCGAACTGTAAAAAGAATAATGCCCCTGCAAAATAATATTGATGCCAGATCCTACCCTCCAGGGCCTAGATCTGGCTTCAAATAAAATTTTCCTTTTAGATTTGTACATGCAATAAGAGAAACAAAACACTAATAACCTAGATATACAAATAAAATTGAAAACCCCAAAAACCCACATTAGAGAAATACAATAATTACAAGTTGAAGTCTCTAAGTAGCCATATCTATCATTATGCCGCATAGAAATTAAAATATTTTTAAATTTTAAAAGGAGGTGCTAATTCGAAAATCTCTTGCATCACAAAAAAAATCTTATGATAAACCCGGAGCTAATTTAGTTGGACTCTTTAGGAAACACATATTGGGAATTAGCTGGTCCAACTGAAAACTTCCCCTAACGCCTGTTGATCTAACTCAATATTTCTCTGCAAAACGCAATCCAGCCATTAAAAATAGAGCGAGAAAATAATAATTAAATTCATACAAATAGAGATACTTGCTATTAACTTCAAAATTTAAATTATTATTCAAACCTTGCAATTGAGCAAGATATATGTACTCAAATCACTCTTCAGAAGCTATCATCGATGGCTTTGGAAAAATTTATGCATGACATAAAACATCTTACAACATTCCCATGAAAAGTAACACCTGCAGAATTTAACCCCAAACCCTTTTTTTATTATCCAATAAAAATAAAATAAAATAAAGTACACAAGAGCTTCTTGCTTAGCACACGACTGAGAAATTGGATGGTTCGACTCACAAATGACCTCCTATTTAAAGAAAAATCCTCCAATGACTAGTTCAAGTGATCCTCATTAAATTAATATCGACCGTTGATGAAGATCAAAATTTCTTTTAATCTCATCCATCGAAATATTTAATTTTTTGAGGAAATTCGAAATTTTCATTTAAATGCATTTTAATTAACTCAAATATAGAAATTTTGAGTTAATTTCCCCAAAAATTTGACTTTGACTTAACCCCCACGAATCAAAAGTTGAAAATTTATCAAAATAATTAATTTACCTTAGTCTTGGGACCTCTAAAAATTTAATGTTTTAGGAGCAACGAATTTTTCCTTTGGATAATTTAAATTAACTTAGGACTTAGAATTAATTAAATTTCTCGCTTAGGATTTTAGTTAATTTTGGATCAGAAAATTTAATTAATTAACCTATAAGGGGATAAATTATTTTTCCAACCCTCAAGACACTTTATATCATGATTTTCATATTTTTTACATAATAAGGGGGAAAACCCATTTGTAATAGACCCCCACAGGCTACCCATTTCTGTGCCACAAGTATAATCTAGCATACCAAGTAATTTATAATAAAATAATCTAACCAAATAATTAGGATTATTCCGAAATTACTTTTACATAGACTCAATCTAGAACACTAGGACTCGCCTAAGATCCTAGCGACAAAATCCATTCCAACTTTATGGTAAGACTGGAGGGAAAACCTCTGCCGACCATCCGGAAATGGAGTAGTGAGATAAAAAAACTCCCAGAATGGAGATCGTCACTAGAAAGGTAGGTTTACCTAGGTTGTTACATACATGACATAGTTCTGCTGAGATTATTTACATCATATACATGCAAAATGGGTTTACATTATAACATGATGATTAGACTGATGATGATAGTTGGATGACATGGACACATTGATCAGGCGCTATCCCTTTTGAAAAGAAAAGGTGTACTTCTATGGGTCGTTGAAATGTAGTGGTCAACATGACCAAATAATGTTATCTCTTTTGTTGGTAATAATCAAATTGAAGTTTTGATTGATGTCAGAAGCCCATATCACATTCCCTTTACAACTTCATTTTCTATAGGGATTGTGGTGAACTCCAAAACATCATCTCTATTAAGTATTAATGTCTCACATCTAGAGTCTCCAGATTATGTGCATTGGCTCATTATGTTTATAATCTTTTTCATTGTCCTAGTAGGATTTTAAGCACAAGCTTGAGATCTATATGACAAAAAATACTAGCCTAGCTACTACAAATCAAGAGAGAAGAGAAAAAATTTGCTTAGAAAATTAACTAGGTAATCAAAGAGACAATTTGAAGTACACAATAGACATGGTATGAAAGTAATTTATATGTTATTTATAAACATGAATTAGGTTGAGGTTCCACATGCATTTATTTAGTTGAGGTTCCAGTTTATAGACTCTCTAAGAGGAAGAACCAGTTTGAATTAGGTTGAGGTTCCACATGCATGTATTTAGTTAACTAGAAAAGAACTTTCCCTACTTAGCTAATGAAGCAAAAATAGAATGAGAAACCTAAATTAGAAAAATATATAATGATATATTTAACTAGAATTAAGTGGAGTTAGAAATTTTAAGAGCTAATGTAATCATTTTCACATGCAATAACTACCTAGTAAAAATCTAGATGTAGAACTAAAAATCAACTAATACTTGGTAGGTGAGTAAAGTTAGGTTTGGCTGGTGCTAAATTTAATAAATAAAGTGTGCATTAACTCTAGGGAATATCAAGCATTGCTTAAAGTGAATTAGTGGAAAGTAATTAACCATGACATCATCTAGTCAAAGTCTAGTCAATGCCACATGTCATCTTAGGTCACACCCCTACTAAACATAAACTTACTAAAAATAGGAGATTCCAAAAATAGGAAATGATCTCGAATAGTAGGGAATGTTTAGTAATGAAAGAAAAGTTGTGATTTGTGCCCCTAATGATGTATGGAAGAGGTTCAACTGATGGCCAGAGTGTATGTCTTGGTGAACTACTGAGTATATGTACCCTAACACCCCCCTGAAGTACAACCATGAAGTATACTAGTTTATGAGTCCTAGAAAATTTCATTGATGTTAGGTACTCATGTGCAACATAAGTAAAATGTAAGTGAGGTAAAATGGGAAAAATAAATGGGAGTAGTGTTGTTTTTTTTATAGCAAGGAAGAAAAAAAGAATTCCTGGTGGTTGCTACTAATATGATAGATAAAAAAAGTTGGATTATTAACCCTAATTAGAAAAAAGGAATTATCTTTACAATTAATACTCACTTAAACTAAATAATGAGCCAAAAAGAATTTAGGAAAACAAATATGAAAGAGAAATATTATCTTCATTACCTAAGGAAATGATTTATTACACCTCTTTGTAGGTATTATGTTAGTGATCTACTTTGCTCATTATGAATTCAATTCCCAACGTATAAGTATCAAATTTTTTGTTACCAAACCCGTTGTGATTGTTTTAAACCATATAGGGAATTTTTCAATTCACATACCAACACTTTCTTTTCCTTCACTAGAAAGCCTTTTGGTTGCTTCATGTATATTTCTTCTTCTAGATCTCCATATAGAAATGTTATCTTCATGTCCATTTATTCTACTTAAAAAACAAAATTAGCAACAAAGATAAAAGAAATCCAATAGAATTTTACTTGGTGATAGGAGAAAAAATATCACTAAATTCAATACCCTTTACCTCAGAATAACCTTTTACTACTAACCAATCTTTGTATTTCTTCACTTTTCCTTCTACATTCAGCTTCTCCTTAAACACCCATTTTCTTTCATTGAGATTTCTTCCACCCAACAACTCCAATAGATCCCAAGCCCCACTCTTGTACATAGTTTTCCATCTCCTGAATCCATAGCTTTGTTGATAGTTGTAGGATCATCATTAGAAATAAACAAGGAAAAAAATAAATGAAATCAAGTGGAATATATCTTTCTGGTTTTTTTTTCCTGAAATGATATCCTTAATATTGGGGTATGTGATTCTTCTTATTCTTATTCTTATGTAGAGTTTAATTCATCATCCTTCAATTCATACTATCATTTTTTGTTCTTTCTGCCTTCATAGGGCTTATTTTTTGACAACATGTTTGATTTTTCTAAATACCATATATTGAAGATACACAACCTTGTTAGTTTCTAGGTTTCAAATATTTTAGCCTTTCAAACAATATTTATATCCAATAAAGATACATTTTTCATCTTTATTATCCACGTTATCCATATTTTCCTTTAGAACATGTACATAAGCATAACAACTAAATATCTTGAGACATTTAATAGACAACTTCCTACGAGTCCATATCTCATGTGGTATCTTGTTGTCATCCATCCCCCACTCCTCCTCCTCCTCCTCCTCCTCCTCGTGACCCCCTCTCCCACCTCATTTCCCTCCTTCCCGCTCCTCTCCTCTACCACCACCACCAACACCTCCTCCTCCTCCCCCTCCTTCGCCCCCTCTCCTCTCCTCCCCCATCCCTTCCTCCTCCTCGTCCTCCTCCTTTCCTCCCCCATCCCCTCCTCCTCATACTCCTTATTACCTCTCCCACCTCCTCTCCTTGACCTCCACCTCTCCTGTCCTACCTCATCCTCCTCCACCATTAACCCCTCACCACCACTCCTCTCCCAAAACTCGCTCCTCCTCTCCTCCCCTACCACCTTATCCTCTCCTCACCACCAACTCCTCCTCCCCATTGCCTCTACCACCAACTCTCCTCTATCTCCACCTCCTCCTCATCACCTCTACCTCCCTCTACCTCCTCTCCCACCATCCCCTCCCCCTCCCCCTCCCCCTCTCCTCTCACTCCCCCTCCCACCTCCTCCTCCTCCTCCTCCTCCTCCTCTCCTCTCCTCTCCCTCCTCCTCTCCCTCTCCCACCACCTCCATCTCTTCCTCCACCATCCCCTCCTCCTCATCACCTCTCCACCTCCTCCTCGACCTACAACTCCTCTCCCTCCTCCTCTCCTCTCTTGCCTTCTCCTCCTCCACCATCCCCTCCCCTACCACCACTCCTCTACCAAAATTCCCTCCTCCTCATAACCTCTTCCTCCTCCTCTCCTCCCCTACCTCCTCCTCATCACCTCTACTGATCCAGGTGGATGTTGGTGGCCACCCACCAACGCATTTGGACCCCCACAACTGTCTCTTTCAGTCTTTTCAGTTTCCTAAATTGTAGCACAGTTTACTATTTTTAGCAGTTTTTCGGGTCCTGAACTTCTGGAGCCGTTTTGAGGCCCTAAACAACGTTTTTTTGGGATTCTGGGGCAACATAGGTCCATGGACCGATGTTGCCTCCCAAAGTGGTAGTACTCGGATAGATATTTCTAACGAGCTATCGTACGCGTCAAACGGAGATCGTATGCCAAAGTTACGACCCCGGGAAATTGATGTACCAATTTACCCAAACGGGGCCCACAATTTGGCGTTTCATCTTCTAGGGTTAGGTTTCGGGATGTGAAGGGTTTTCCATTGTTTCTCAACAATAAATAGGCCTTCGAGCCTCATTGTAACTTAGTTCGAAACAGTTCAGAGGCATGTAGCCGCACATCTCTTCTCAGAGATAAGCTACCATCGCCCTAGCTGGTTTATTTCCATTTCTGGTTGTAAGCATATTTCAGTATTTTCCATTAATGAAATGAAGCATTATTTCCACTGCATATCTGTGTTTATGGTTATTGCATCTCTGTATTTATGGTTATCTTTGTAATCTATTGTGTTCCTGTCTAAATCCGGATCAGTGGTATCAGAGCGGTCTGCTTTTTCTCTATTTTTCTTCGCATGTCCCCAACGAGGTCGGGATATAAGGAGTTAGGGCTTGAACTGGTCGAACCTTTGCAAGACCAGCCTCGCAAATCCCGACGGCCTCCCATGGCGGATGAGAAGAAAGACGAGGGGGCAGGAGATCCTATCAAAATCTTGCTCGAAGAAGCGCTCGAGCGGCAAAGGAACGCGATGATAGATAGCTTTGCGCAGATCCTTTAGCGGCTACCCAGAGGCGACGCATCGGCTTCCAACAGTGACTCTGGAAATGCCACACCCTTCAAGGTACAAGTTAATTTTGAAATCCCCATCTTCGAGGGTCAGATAGACGCAGATGCCGTAGATAAATGGTTAAATCTGCTAGATGGGTATTTTTCTGTTCATGAATTTTCAAGTCGGGAAAAGATTGTTTTCGCTCTTCTCAAAGCAGCCCCCAACGTCAAGGACTGGTGGGAAACCTACTGCGAGCAGAAGGATGAAAGTACAAGCTCACTATTTTCAGCCGCACCCACTTGGAATGACTTCCGGGATGCCATCAAGGAGCAATACTACCCTGTCGGAACCTATGAGGACAAATACATCAAATGGACCACACTGCGGCAGGGACGAGACCAAGATGTGTCGGAGTTCACAAACATTTTTCATACCCTTCGCACACAGTTGGGTATCAAAGATTCTGAGCTGCATCTGGTACTCAAATACCGCGGCTGCCTACACAAATACATCCAGGAAGAGATGGGATTCTTGAACATCCCCTCACTCGGCACAGCATACCGATACGCTGTCAAAATCGAGCAAAAGTTCAAACAGAAGAAGCGAGACTTTGGATCTGCAAATCCGAAGCCCAAAGGACAAAGCCAAGGCGGGGTGACCCAAGACAACCCCTCGAAGCCGCAAGAAAAGAACAACACCATGAAGCCGAAGAAGGACACAGGGAAGTGGTGTGAGTTCCACAAGAGTCCCACTCATAACACAAGTGAGTGTCGGACCAAGCAGTCACTGGTGGCTGAGTTGAAGGCTTCCGAATCAGATGCATGTTCCGACCCTGAGCCAGAACCTGACAAGGGGAATGGTAAAGGGAAGCAGATCATTGATGCGGATCCCAGTGCCACTGTTGCCACCGCCAAGATCCAAAAAGATGAGCTTGAAAATCCAAAGGAAGGGGAGCGTCTTTTCCACTCACAGATGTGGGTGAAGGGTTCACCGCTGCGATTCATTGTCGATAGTGGTAGCCAAAAGAACCTCATTTCAGCAGAGATCGTGAAGCGGTTGGGCCTACCGACTACACCTCACCCACAGCCGTACAGTATCGGGTGGCTTCATGAAGGACGAGATCTCAAAGTTCGCCAGCAGTGCCGCCTTTCCTACAGCATCAAACCCTTCACAGACGAGGTATTGTGTGATGTTACACCTCTGGATATTTGTGATGTATTGTTAGGCCAGCCATACTTGTGGAGGCGACATGCTGTGTATGAGTCAAGGCCTCGTGCTGTCATTATTTCTTTGAATAATTCATTATACAGGATACCGGAGGTAGCCCCACCTACCGCCACATCTTTGATCACTACCAAGAAAGGCAGCAAGCTCATATCACAGACCAGGAAATTCATCTGTCTGGTCCACTCCCAAAGTAAGGGGAAGATTGTTGCTACATCCATGACCCCTGCAAAGGGTTCCTCTACGCAGCAGCAGCAGCAAAGGAATACGGTCATGACAGAACACAGGAACAACTTCTCACGCACAGGGGTACCACACAAGCTTCAAGTGGGCGACAAAGTCTGGTTGCATCGACAGAAAGAACGCCTTACCAGAACCCATCAGAAGCTCAGACCACTCCGACACGGTCCTTATAGCCGTACCAAGGCTATGGGGAACAATGCTTTGGACCGCATCATTCCTCCATGCCTTCGCTTGCACCAAATGTTCAATATGGACCATCGTCGACCATGCTTCCCACCATCACTGGACACATCAGAGATTGCAGGACAAGTTCAACAGATGGAGGAACTCAACGCAATGGGGACCATTGCTTCCTAAGGGGGGAGGAATGATCCAGGTGGATGTTGGTGGCCACCCACCAACGCATTTGGACCCCCACAACTGTCTCTTTCAGTCTTTTCAGTTTCCTAAATTGTAGCACAGTTTACTATTTTTAGCAGTTTTTCGGGTCCTGAACTTCCGGAGCCGTTTTGAGGCCCTAAACGATGTTTTTTTGGGATTCTGGGGCAACATGTTGTCTCCCAAAGTGGTAGTACTCGGATAGATCTTTCTAACGAGCTATCGTACGCGTCAAACGGAGATCGTATGCCAAAGTTGCGACCCCAGGAAATTGATGTACCAATTTACCCAAACGGGGCCCACAATTTGGCGTTTCATCTTCTAGGGTTAGGTTTCGGGATGTGAAGGGTTTTCCATTGTTTCTCAACAATAAATAGGCCTTCGAGCCTCATTGTAACTCAGTTCGGAACATTTCAGAGGCATGTAGCCGCACATCTCTTCTCAGAGATAAGCTACCATCGCCCTAGCTGGTTTATTTCCATTTCTGGTTGTAAGCATATTTCAGTATTTTCCATTAATGAAATGAAGCATTATTTCCACTACATATCTATGTTTATGGTTATTGCATCTCTGTATTTATGGTTATCTCTGTAATCTATTGCGTTCCTGTCTAAATCCGGATCACTTCCCCTCCCACCTCCTCCTCCTCCTCCTCTCCTCTCCTCTCCCTCCTCCTCCCCCTCTCCCACCACCTCCATCTCTTCCTCCACCATCCCCTCCTCCTCATCACCTCTCCACCTCCTCCTCGACCTACAACTCCTCTCCCTCCTCCTCTCCTCTCTTGCCTTCTCCTCCTCCACCATCCCCTCCCCTACCACCACTCCTCTACCAAAATTCCCTCCTCCTCATAACCTCTTCCTCCTCCTCTCCTCCCCTACCTCCTCCTCATCACCTCTACCTCCTCCACTCCTCTTGCATACCAAATGTAGGTTTTAACCCCGTACAGAAATTACCTGCATACGAATTCTAAAACACAGAAAATAAACAATGCAAGAGCATAACACATAAAACACATATACACAAAGATTTCCCCTGGATCCCAAAACTGGGACTACCAGCTTGATTTTTTATTATGTTCCTTTCAATTTTACAATACATATTTATACATGTCGAAGCATCCAATACCATGGATCGAAAACCATCGCGTCCAAAACCATGGACTGAAAACCATGTGCGAAAATCATGCACAAAACCAAAGGTAGGTCCGCCCAAACCTAATATAGGGTCCAAAAAAAATTTCTCGGAGCGCTGCCCCAAACCCTGTAGAGGGGGCTACCCACCCCCCTCAAACCCCCAATGACCTCCCCACTGTGCAACGAAGGGGGGGCTCCACCCCCCCCTAACCCCCGGTTCACTATGTTGGCTAGTCGTGGAAAGAATATAACACAACCCAACATTCTCCACTTGTTGTTTTCTTCCCACAGGGGGCCACAGGAGAGATTAGTCATTTATCCAGCCTTGAAGCACCCATTGTTTCTCTACACCAAGATAACTTCTCAGATATCACAGATTTTGTCAATGCATCTGCAGTATTCTTCAAAGTGTCCACCTTTACTAGCAACACCTTTTCGTCTTCTATCATATCCCTCACAAAGTGATATTGAACATCAATGTGCTTTGTCTTTGAATGATAAGAAGGGTCCTTTGCCAAGAAAATTGCACTTTGGTTGTAACAGTCTATCCTTATATCTCCCTGTACTAACTCCATACTTGAGCACAATCTCGGCAACCAAACTATTTCCTTGCTTGCATGAGTGGTTGCCATGTATTCTACCTCTGTAGTTCATAGTGCCACTACAGATTGTTTCTTACTCATCCAATTGATTGCACCTCCAAATAGGTTGAAAACATACCCACTTGTAGATCTTCTCTGATCCAGATCTCCAGTCCAATCTACACCAAAAAAGCCACGAATATCCAACACTCTGTCCAATCCTAGTCTTCATTGGTAGCACAGACCATAATCACTAGTGCCACGCAAATACCTGAAAACCTGCTTCACTGTTGTCCAGTGCTCCTTCCTTGGTTTTGACATAAACCTGCTCAATACTCCCACTACATGTGCAATGTCTGGTATAGTACATACCATCGCATACATCAGGCTACCAACTGCACTTGCATATGGAACACGGGACATATCCTCTTCCTCTTCTTTTGTCTTGGGACACTGTTCAACAGATAAATCTACACCTACAGGAATAGGAACCTTCACCAGTTTACTATCCTGCATATTAAACCTCTGAAATATTGTCTCGACATACTTCCTCTGGTTTAACCAGAGCTTCCTCTTTGTCAGATCTCTTTTAATTTCCATGCCCAAAATATAGTTTGTAGCACAAGTATATTTCATGTCGAATTTGGAGGACAAATGGGTCTTCAAATCCTGGATAATTTCTTTGTCATTTCCAACCAACAACATGTCATACACATACAAGACCAAATAAATAGCACGGTCACCAATTAATTTAAAATACACACAGTGATCTGCTTTGCTTCTGGTGAAGCCAAGTCCCCGTATAAATGTATCAAATTTTTGATATCACATATTTGGTGACTGTTTTAACCCATACAGATACTTCTTTAACTTGCATACCAGTTCTTTCTTACCCTTCACCGCAAAGCCTTCAGGTTGCTTCATGTAGATCTCCTCTTTTAGATCCCTGTGAAGAAATGTTTTCTTCACATCCATCTGTTCTACCTCAAAATCAAAAGTAGTAGCAACAGATAAAAGTAATCTAATAGAATCTACCTTGGCAACAGGAGAAAAAATATCACCAAAATCAATTCCCGGCACCTGGGAATAACCTTTTGCTACCAACCGAGCTTTGTATTTCTCCACCTTTCCTTCTGCATTTGTCTTCTTCTTGAACACCCATTTGCTGCCAATGGGTTTCCCTCCAGCTAGCAACTCCACCAGATTCCAAGCCTCATTTTTGTGCAAAGATGCCATTTCATCAACCATGGCCTCTTTCTAGAGTTTTCCATCCTCTGAATCTACCTCTTCCTTAACAGTTCTAGGATCATCATTAGTAATAGATAAAGCAAAATTTGAACAGAAAGTAGATGGACTATACCTTTTGGGTTGCCTTCTTTCTCGAACTGATCTTCTCACACCCGGAGTTTGTGGCTCTTCATCTTCTGATTCCTCCTCTGTTGTAGAGTCTAATTCTTCCTCCTTTAGCTCAAACTCTATCTTCTCAGGTTCCTTTGGTTTGACTTCATGTTTAATAACATCTTTTACCTCTCTGAACACCACATCTCGGTTGTACACAACCTTCCTTGTTACTAGGTTCCAAAGCTTATAACCCTTTAAACCATCCTTATACCCAATAAAGATGCACTTTTCAGATTTACTATCCAACTTGGTTCGTTTCTACTTTGGAACATGTACATATGCATCACATCCAAATACCCTCAAATGTGAAAGAGAGGGTTTCTTACCAGTCCATACCTCTTGTGGAGTCTTATCCTCCAATGCTGATGAAGGTGATTTGTTGACCAGGTAACATGTTGTCTCCACCGCCTCTGCCTAGAATTCCTGTCCTAACCCGGCATCACTAAGCATGATTCTTTCCCTTTACATCAATGTCTTGTTCATTCTTTCTGCAACTCCATTTTGTTGAGGTGTATATGGAGTAGTCTTAGGCCGTGCTATACCACAATTCTTATAGAATTCTTCAAATTCCTTATTGCAAAACTCTCCACCGTTGTCTGTCCTCGACACCTTTATCTTCTTCTTTGTCTGGTTTTCCATCAGAGCCTTAAATTATTTAAACCTGTCAAAGACTTCAGATTTCTTCTTAAGGAAATATATCCATGTATTCCTTGAGAAGTCATCTATAAAGGATACATAGTGCACAGAATTACCCAATGATGGAACCTTCATAGGTCCAAACACATCACTGTGCACAAGCTCTAATATTTGTTTTACCCTCTTACCACTAGAGGGGAAACTCACCTGATTCTGCTTCCATATACACAATTTTCACAAAAGTCAAAATCCAGAGAGCTATTACGCATACCTTCTGTTAGTCTCAGTATCTTCATCCCTCCATCAGTGATCAAATTCTCTTGTTGCATTGCATGTTAGGTGTCTCATCCGATCAGTTGCATTCCATTAGGGTCATGGATCATCTGATAGTAGTGGCATATTATACATTTTCCCTCATTTTCTTTACCTGCTGGCCCATTTTCATACATCTAGATCATCTGCAGTCATTTTTTGTCTTTAAATCTGCAAAAGTCATTTTTAGGGTTTTAGGTCTCATTAGATCTAGGGTTTCGTCAATAAGGTCTTGAAAACACTCAATAATGGTCAGCATGCACATGAGGAGGTCAAATAAAGTCTCAGCAACAATAATTTCAATAATCACATGCTTAGTGATTGATTTTTCCTCACAACCCTGTTTTGAGGAAAAACAGAGTTTTTTTATGTTTCATGTACTAAATCTTATTAATTTCACTTTTCCATATGTAATCATTTCAAGAGGCAGCCTTGGTCACCTTGCCAAGCCTCTGCAACTCCAGTTCCTACAAAAGAAACAAAATTTCAAAGCATTTAGTCCATCAAAGGCAAAAAGTAAGACAAACTGCCCAAAACAGAGTTTGAAAAAACAAGTGAAAAGCAAACATTACCAAAGTGGGTTTTCATAAGTCAAAAATTAAAACCATGGGTATATAAAATGTATTCATGTCAAAGAGGTTCGTTTGCATGCCAAAGTGAAGGAGAGCAAGTGCATTGTGTTTTCAAAAGCCAAGGGAGCGATTTTGCAGTCAAAGGGTGAAAACTTGCAGGCGCGGTGCACCTAGGTCAAGGCGCGACACACCGAGCCAGTGCGATGCACACAGAGCCCACTCCACGTCGTAATTTATAACTAGCACGACGCACCAGTCTATGGCACCGGAAATTCATCGACACGCCTCCTCCAAACTTCCAAATTGCAAATTCATCATTGCACAAGTACGTTGACACTCTAATATGCCCAATGCATGAGTTTGTTTTAGTCTTCATGGTGATTCAATAGGGAAAAACTTAAACCCTAGCTCCTTGCATAGTTTGTTGAGAAAACTGCCTAGGGTTTATAAATTGCTTTTTTGCTGCTAAATCTCACCCCTACCATTTTCACTCCCCCACTACATTTCACTCACCTATTTTCTCCCTCACTTTTCATTCATACTTACCTATTCCCTATTCCCCATATCCCTAAAAATACTAACCCTAATCCGTACCTTCACTTATGCCAAACCCTAATCAAACAATCCTAAACCCTAAATACACCTTTCATTCCCAAAAAACCCAACCAACAACATCCCCAATCCCTCATACACAGTCCCTTCACAGTCCCTCATCAATTCATATCTCCTAGCAGCAAATACCTATTGACACTATAAAATCTCTTCATACTCATCTAAGAAAACTCAAGCATTCGCAAACATGGAGTCGGATTCTTCTTATGACAGAAATGAGGAAATAGTCAGTGATTCTTCCAAAGAAATTCATGCACCAAAGAGACCTCACAAGAGTGGAAAACATAACTGGGAGGAGCCTACTTCACTTGCTGAACTGTTGGCTTGTCCTCTTGCTGTCACATGTTTCCAACACCAATCTTGTTACCAATTTTGTGACATGGTGGAAAGAGTCAAATACCACCATGAGCTTGCCATATTGTTTGTGCTCCATCTTCATAATGGCCAAGTCAATTTGGCAGGTGTAACATTCACCTTGACACCTGAGACTATAGCTCAAGCAACCGGTATTCCGAATGTAGGTGAGCAGTGGAATAAGGGGCAGCTGGTGGAAAGAGATCATTATGAGCCTTATATCAAGGCTGGTTTTCAGATACATGTCAGTAGGGTCTTCCCCTTCAGGTACCTACAGGACACATATGCTCCCCTAATGAAACTCATAATCAAATATTTCAACTGAGGGCAAATTTTCTCGTTTGTACACCTATCATATTAGATTGTTGATGCACTTTACTAGGGTGAGGATGATGAACCTCCCATATTTCATTTGCCAAAATATTGAGAAAATGACCACATTAGTGCAAAGGAAGCCTCCTCATCAGCAGTATAACAGCATTTATCACTTTGCACTAATCAAAATTGTGGTTTTGCATCAGCTCAGTTTACTGAATGTTTCATTGGAGGATTTCATTTCACATGAGGTCTTTATTGGTCCTCAAGTGCCCCCATCAGTTTTTCATGAGGCAGGAGAGCCTTCACATCAGCAAGGGGTGCATGAGACACAAACCACCAGTGTGCCAGTGTTTGTCACTTACCAAAAGGGAACCAGGAGATTGTTTGCAGCAGCAAAACGAGTATTATCTCCACCCGGGGTGGAAGGGGTCTCGTTTCCTCCAACAGTAGAGCAGGTACAGTACAAGGGTAAGTAGCCCTTGCATGACGAGGGACCTTCAGAAGGTCAAGAGGAAGATTTCATCCTCATTCAGGATGATGACACTGATTTCAGCTCAAAGCTGAAAGAGATCATTTGGGAGTAGCAAGATGACATTCATGAATTGTCTCTCAACTTGGAAAGAGCCAAGTGGATAATTAAATATTTGGAGTAGAGAAACAAATAGTTAGAGGATCAAAAAACCATTATGAAGCTCCAAAACATAAGGGCAAACCGACAAGCTGCCAAGAGGAGGAAAACCAAATTGACATCACTTGAGCAAGAAATTCAAGCTGATAGTGAATCTTGGCTTGAGAGGACAAACTTGCACTTGGAGAAGATGTTGGAGAAGTCCAACAGAGAGAAAAATATGTTGAGGCACATGGCCTACCACTACTTGGCGAGAAACAAGGCTTGCAAAGCGAGAATTATGACTTTGAAGGCCAAGTTGAGGAAAGCATTGAGGAAGAGAAAAGAGCAAGATATACTCCAGATCTTGGCTGAGGCTTCCTTATACTAACACAACACTTGATGAAGGACACTCAGCCCAAATTTCAACAAATTTGGAAAACGTTTTGCAAATTTTGAATTTTTGAACTAAAAAACAGGTTTTTCTACGTGGTGCGCCGCACCAACTGGCGCGCGCTTTTGCTAGGGACATCCTTTGGAGGAAAACTCAGCATTTTTGGATTCCTCATGGAAAAATATGAATTCCCTCACATGGCCCAAAAATTTTGACAAGTTTTGAGCTTCCAAAAGGGTCAAAAACATCTCAAAAATGACCTTTCTGCCCCTTTTTGGCCACACAGGAAGCAGTGTTGGGAGAACTCCGTTTTGGAGGGACAAATGGAGACCAAATTCAGACATTTCACTTGTTCTGGAAATTAGATAGGAAGACCTTTCCAACAAGCCCACTTGGAGAAAATTTTGTGCACGGGAAGGCCTCCAAAATTAGCTCCAAAGTAGCACGGTGCACAGGATGAAATTTGTCATTTTGGCCGAAAAACTTTGTTTTTCGACTAGTTTCTTCTCAGTTTTATTTTTCTCTTTCTAGTAGTCAAACTCATGATGTAATTTGATGTGAATTGATTGATTTTTATGTAAATATGCTAAATTTTCACTCATGGAGGTAGATACATCATGAAAAGATAGTTTGCAACTGAATGAATCAGTTTCCTAGGTTTTAGAGGCATGTTGTTCTACTGCGTACTTTTAAGTTCTTAGTTTAGATCTTGTTGAAACAGGTCCTAAACTCATGAATTCGACCCCTAAATCCTAGAATGAGTTGTATTTTGCCTATATCTAGTAGTTTTTCAGTCATTGGTAAAGGTTTGACTCTTGTGAATTCTTTGAGCATTATTGTACACTCATATTTGCAGTTTGGCATAGGAATAGACCAGGGTTTGCAGCACTTTATGGGATTCTTGTGGAAACTTGATTTGGTATTGTTTTTCTTTCTATAATTGCAAGTTTACATGTGTTTATGTATGCCATCATCTCTCTTTGTTCATCTTAACTAAATGAAACAAGGATAAAGGTAGAATTCATTGAAGTTGTAGTGCTCTACCTAGGGTTTGTTTAGTTATTTATGTTTTCAGTTGTTTGAAGAGGATCCCTGAGACTTTCATGCCCTCTCCAACTCCTCACCAGTCTAAAATATCTCCATATCATTCAATTTAAAGTACTAAACCATTTTCCTACCTCGCCCCATAGAGATCTCTGCAAGACTGTGTCCATTCCCCAGACCCAAATCTGCCTTTCACATTTGAGCCAGCAAACAAAATTAAATTCAATCACGCTCTTCTGAACATATACCTAGCCTAAAATCAGTCTTTACATCAGTCATCTCAAGCTCTATTGATAATATTCTTCTGATATTGACAAGGAGAGAGCCCTCTCCCGACTTGGTAGGGCTAGCTACCAGGTTAAGCATGGTTTGATGTTACCCTAGATCTTGTCTTTCTCAGCCTGAGGTAGATTTAGGCCCTAACATAGTGGCAACTCCACTGGGGAAGAAAATTTATTATCATTGTTTTGCTTTGTAGACTACATACGGAGCCTAAATTTAGCCAGGTAGCCTTCGAAACGCTCTTGCTTTGCATTAGCGAAAGTAGATGAATGCTGCTTCAGTGAATCTCTTGTCTAGTTTATAAACTGAACATCTAATCTAAACGATTACTCCAGTAGCATTAAGCAATTCTAGACTTTGGATGATGAGTTTAGAATTTGATAGGCTTCCATATGATACACCAAGGCCAATCCTGATCCTGATCCTCCTCCTGCGTATGAAAACCCAAATCTCATCCCAAGAATTCTCTAACAAGAAAGTTCTGTGATTCCTGTGTTCAAATCTCGTTCATGTCCCGTTGTTTTTGAATATCTTGAAGATCTTGAGTTTGACAAACGTTTTGATTTGTTGTTGTTTGAGACTAAATCTGAAAGTGTTTTTGGTTCTACTGTCCTAAATCCGGAGTTTGTTAAAGATCTTGAAACTAAAAGGGAAAATAGATCAATTGACAGTTACATCTTGAATCTTCAAACTTCCATTATGGCTTCAAATATTCCCGAGTTTTTAGAATCCACATCTGCAACTCTTGGTTCATCCGCTATTGCATATGGTTCAGGAATTCCTACCGAACCTCCTTTCATTCCCACCATTCCCCTGTAGCCCAAAATATCAGATCAGAGACCTCCTGTCTCTTCTCCTCTATCAACCCCATCAACACCTCAAACATCTCGTATTTCATCTCCTCCTTTGACACCTCATACACCAATTACATCGTCAACTGCTATCATCGTTCCAACTCCTCCTACATCCCCAAGGCCAGTTGTAAATCCACCTAGAGCAATGGCTGCCCGATATGCACCCCTTGTGTTGCCTCAAAATTTGGATGCCATGCCCACTGACTACCAAAGATAAATCCCATTGTTTGATGGGACTCCTTAAAGTATCACTGCTCAGCAACATGTGGATAGGATGACAGATTTCTTTGACCTTCATGAGATTGATGTCGAAAATGTGACTATGAGATTATTTGTGCAAAATTTTGGAGGTGAAGTGCGGAAGTGGTTCAGAGCTTTGCCGGCTGCGAGTATCACTACATTGGCTAATCTTCAGAGACAATTCTTGGATCGCTGGGAGGTAAAGAAAAAACCTCTTCAAATTCTTTCCGAAATATGAGAACATTAAGAGGAATGTTGGTGAGAGTGCCCAAGATTATTGTGTCAGATTCAATACTATCTACAATGCAATTCCTACTGATATAAAGCAACCCATGGGGTTGGCTTTGACTAAATTTCCTGATGGTTTCGATCCTGACATGGCATATCAATTGAGAGAAAGAGATCTGGCCACATTGGAGGACATGCAGAAAATTGCAGTCAGCGTTGAGGCAAATCTGCTTGCTAAGAGAGCTAGAGCAAAGGCTGAAGATGTTTGATAGGCTCACAATTGCTGATAAGCCTGAAGCACAAGTCACAAATCCAAACTTCTGTGGTTAGCAGCAACCACAATTCAAAATCAAGCAACGAGAACAAAGAGCACAAGACCAAGCGGCACAACAGCAAGTAAAGACACCCCTATAGCAGAATTTTGCACATGGTCTAGAATTAGATGATGATGAGAACATAATTGGTGAGGAGAATCATTTCTTTACACCTGATGATCTGCCCATTTATATCACCGAAGATGAAGAGTATTCAGAAAGCCCAGCTGTACAAAAGGATGAAGATTTCATCTTGGCAAATGAAACAATTCTTGAAGAAGAGTCTGATGAATATCAGAGGGGTTACATGAATGCTTTGACAGCCCAGCAGCGACAATATTCACTCAGGAGTAGAGAAGTTCCCATCAATCCAATTCAGAAGAGGAAGGAAGTGTCACCGCCAAAGAACGATTCTCCAATAGTGTAGAGAAAAGGAAAGGAGGCAGCTAATCCTACCACCGGCAAAACATAATCAGCGAATGAAAGATCAAATTAGCCAATTGTATCAAAGGAGAAGACTGAAAAGAAGGATGCTCCAATCAAAGAGGTAGAGAAAACATCAGCCTTTAGCTTAGAAAATGAAATTGCTAAGTTAAAAGTGTCAATTCCTTTGACTGAATTAATGAAGAATAACAGTTATAAAGGTCAGGTGTCGAAGATTTTGAATTTGGATCCATTATCTAATATGGTAAATGTGGAGGATGATCAGTCCGAACTTATGTTTGGGCCAGCGTTAGAAGGTCAGTCTGAGGATAGTGATGTAGCTCCTTTTTACATCAGCCTCAGATTGCATGATTATGTATTACACACTGCCATGTTTGATTCAGGAGCCTCTCATAATCTCATGCCTAAAGCAATCATGGAAAAATTGGTTTAGATATCACTCGCAAGTACCATGATCTATATTCCTTTGATTCTGGTAAGTTCAAGTGCATTGGGCTTATTAAAGATTTGGTTTTCACTTTAGATCAGATTCCGGCGAAGAATGTTTTTATAGATGTGGTTGTGGCAGATATTCCACTTAGATTTGGCATGCTTCTTTCCAGATCTTGGGGAGCAAAACTCAAAGGGACATTGCAACTTGGTTTCTCCTATGCTACTATTCCCGTGTTTGGTCAGTTGAGGAAATTATACCGGGAGAAAAAGATGAAGTACATGATCACTAGCAAGAAGAAACCTCTAAATCATCCAATCAATTATGTACATACTGATTTGGAATCTTTTGTTTTATATTCTGATAGTTTTAATGATGTAAATAGTCAAGTAGTTGAAGTAGAAGATATTCCAAAGATCACTGAAAATTTCAGAGCTGTACTAGATCAAGAAAGATGGAAGCTTGATAGTATTGCTGAGCAATCAACCTTCCGACAGTAGCAAAAAGTTGATGGACAGCAAGCAAAAGAAGATGAGCAAACAGAATTTCAGCATTTGGAAGATGAAGCTGATTTGTGGAACATGGATTTTGATGGCGCGGTAGGTAGGGAAGGTCCTGGAATTGGCATTTGGATACGTAACCCTGCATTTATTCCAAACAAAGTACCAAGTAATGTAAGGGTTTGTTCGTATAAATTAGCTTTTGATTGTTCAAATAATGAGGCTGAGTATGAAGCTTTAATTGCTGGTCTGAAAATCCTTAAGAAGTTAAATGCTACAAGAATTTCAGTATATGGCGACTACGAGTTAGTTATCAAACAAGTGAAAGGTGAATACCAAGCTAAGCATCCTTGCATGCGGGCTTATCGTAATGCGGTGTTAGATATTTTGAGATTGTTTCCATATTACACTTTGACATGTGTCCCTCGTGTCCAAAATGTTATTGCAAATTCTCTTACAACAGCTACAAGTAATTTGAAAATTCCGATGAATTCAAACAATAAGTTTGAGATTCATGTGAAACATCGCCCTGCTATCCCAGATAATCAAAGATATTGGTAGGCATTTCAAGATGATAAAGAGATTGAAGAATTTTTGCAAAATGAAGGAAAATACAAAGTCACTTCTATAGATGGAGAGCATGATGATGGTGAAGTAGATATGGAAGTAAATCACATGGAAGTTTTGCAGCTCAAGGACAATGTCATTCCTAAAGTTATATTACCTTTAGAGGATTTGTTTGATCAAGATGATGTAGCCTGGAAACCGAGCTTGGTACCAACTGAGAAAGGAGTTGAGGATGTAAACATTGGATCAGCAGAAAATCCTAAAATGGTCAAGTTATCAAAGGCCTTGCCTCCACAGGTAAAGGAAAAATACATTAGTTTATTATCTTCATATTTGAAGGCATATGATAAGAGAATTATTCAGATTTGAAGGCATATGATAAGAGAATTATTCAGCACATCATCCTAATCAAGCCAAATCAAAAGCCCTTTCGACAGAAGCTAAGAAGGATAAATCCAAAGCTTCTGCCCTTAATAGAGAAGGAAGTGAATCGATTCTACAAAGCTGGTATAATCGTTCTCATAATATTTTCAGATTGGATTTCTAATTTGGTGCCCGTGCGCAAGAAAACAAGTGAGATTCGATTATGTATTGATTTCAGAAATCTGAATAAAGTATCTTTGAAAGACAACTATCCATTGCCCAAGATGGATCACATACTTCAAAGAGTAGTTGGAGCATCCCACATGTCACTACTCGATG
The DNA here is from genome assembly GCA_031772625.1 of Pinus tabuliformis. NCBI lineage: Eukaryota > Viridiplantae > Streptophyta > Pinopsida > Pinales > Pinaceae > Pinus > Pinus tabuliformis. The sequence goes on along the minus strand of CM062818.1, from coordinate 1,663,807,005 downwards.
GGTATTGCGGTTATAAAGAAATTTTGATCCATGAGGATGACAGAGACAAAACAACGTTCACCACTCCGTGGGGAACTTTCCATTATGCTAAGATGCCATTCGGATTGAAGAATGCTGGTGCAACCTTTCAACGGGCTATGGAAATTGCATTTGCAAATGAGAAAGATGTATTTTTAGTTGTTTATCTTGATGATTTGATAGTTTTTTAAAATTCAGATGAAGAGCACCTTTATCATTTGAAGATTGTATTTCAGCGGTGTAGAAAGTATGGCATATCTCTCAATCCAAAGAAGATCTTGTTTGCCATGGATGAAGGAAAGCTTCTCGGTCATATCATATCCAAGGAGGGCATCCACATTGATCCAGCTCGAGTGGAAGCCATTCAGAAGATTAATTTTCCACGAAGTAAAAAGGAGATCCAATCATTCAATGGTAAGATGAATTTCTTACGTCGTTTTGTGCCAAATCTTGCAGAACATTTAAGGGAAATCACAAACATGTTAAAGAAAGATAGTGTAGTGAAGTGGATCGAGGAAGCCATCAAGTCTTTCAATTTGGTAAAGTTAGCCCTTTCTTCAACTCCAATTTTGATCAGCCCGGATTATTCCCAAGATTTTATTTTGTTTTCATTTGCTTCAGATCATACTATGGCAGCGGTCTTAATGCAAAAAAGAGACCAGCTTGAGAAGCCAATTGCTTTTTTCAGTAGAACAATAAGGGATGCAACTTTAAAGTACAATATTATTGAAAAGAAAGCTCTTGCTTTGGTAAAGGCATTGAAATATTTTCGAGTTTATATTCTGCATTCTCACATCCTTTCTTATGTCCCTAACGCTGCCGTTAAAGATGTCTTAGTGCAAACAGATCCGGAAGGGAGACGAGGCAAATGGATTGCAGCTTTGTTAAAGTATGATGTGGAGATCAAACCAACAAAGCTCATCAAAGGACAGGGACTAGCCAAACTGATGGCGGAATCTAATTTGCATGCCTTGGACATAAACCTCATTGCTGCTATGTCCGAAGAAGATGAGGAAATTTCACTGGTTTAGGTAGCTGAAATGTTTATTCTTTCTCCTTGGTATTCGAATATTATTTATGTGCTCCAACATCTTTCACCGCCACCCGGAATGGCTAAGAACAAAAGTAGGACCCTGAAATTAAAGGCTGCCAAGTTTTGTATAATGAATAATGCACTCTATTGGAAAGATCCTAGTGGTGTCTTGTTGAATTATTTGGTTGAAGAAGAAGAAAAACAGGTCACGGATGATTTTCACAAGGGAGATTGTGGAGGTCATCCATTTTGGAAGACAACAACCAATAAAATTTTGAGAGCAGGATATTATTGGCCAACCCTCTTTTATGGCGTATACAAAACTGTTACAAGCTACCACGAATGTCAGATTTTTCAAGGTAAGAGAAAATTACAACCTTTGCACTTAAACCGGTTGAAGTAAGCGCTCCGTTTCAGAAGTGGGGTTTAGATTTCATTGGTGAGATTCATCCTACCTCTTCAGCACAGCATAAGTGGATCCTTACCGCGACAGACTACTTCACTAAATGGATTGAGGTGATTCCTACTCGGCAGGCCACTGATGTGGTAATAATTCAGTTTTTTGCGAACAATATTTTGTCACGTTTTGGTTGTCCTAATAAGATGATTACAGATAATGCAGCAACTTTTAAATCTAAAAATATGGTTGATTTTTGTAATAAATATCAAATTACCTTGGGGCACTCAACTGCATACTATCCACAAGGTAATGGTTTGGCGGAATCCTCGAATAAATCATTAGTCAACATTATCAAAAAGCTGCTAGAAACAAACAAGAAGAGATAGCACAAGAAATTGGTCAATGCACTATGGGAAGATAGAGTAAGTTAGAAAAATTCAATAGGCATGTCCCCTTTCAAGATCGTGTATGGTGTTGACACGGTTTTCCCTACATCTCTCGTAGTTCCGGTTGTTAAACTTCTACAGGAAGCTAGTAGCGAGGAAGATCATTTGCAGCGAAGAATCAATAAAATGATCCATTTACAGCAGACTAGAGAGGAGGTTTTTCAAAATTCATTCAAGTTGCAAGAGAGAATCAAAAAGATATATGATCGAAAGGCAAAGGTAGACAAGTTTCAAATTGAAGACATAGTGTTGAAATGGGATGCCCGAAACGAAAACAAAGGGAAGCACGACAAGTTCGAGAACCTATGGAAAGGACCTTTCATAATTGCTGCATACTGGGGTCAAAATGCTTTCCTGCTGAAAGAAATGGATGGAGATATTGTCCAGGTGGGCCGGTCAATGGTCGGCTGCTGAAACGGTACCATCTTTGAAATGTTTTTTGCTATCATATGTATCATTGTACATACCGTTTTATTTCCTTCATTGCAAGTGTGAACTGTAATCATTCATTCAGTTTGGGGCTCGAAGTGAAGGCTATCAAACTGAAGGTTTGATTTCAGTTTTGGTTTGGATTGTTTGAGTCAAGTTTTCATTTTATTTCAGTCTTGAAATTGAGTTAGTTTTGAGTCGGATTTCAGTCCTGAAATTGAGTCAAGATATTGGTTTTGGTTTGTCTAAGTTATTGACTCCATAGCCCAATGGAAGAAGGCACTGTCTGCTTTCCAGAGGTCTATATTTCTTGGCACCCTCAAGGAGCTACCATCCCCATTAGAGCCAATGTTAGTGTCGGTAACTTCATCCCTCCATCAATGATCAAATTCTCTTGTTGCATTGCATGTTAGGTGTCTCATCCGATCAGCTGCATTCCATTAGGGTCATCGATCATCTAATGGTAGTGGCATATTATACATTTTCCCTCATGTTATTTACCTGCTGGCCCATTTTCATACATCTAGATCATTTGCAGTCATTTTTTGTCTTTAAATATGCAAAAGTCATTTTTAGTGTTTTAGGTCTCATTAGGTCTAGGGTTTCATCAACAAGGTCTTGAAAACACTCAATAATGGTCAGCAAGTGCATGAGGAGGTCAAATAAAGTCTCAACAACAATAATTTCAATAATCACATGCTCAGTGATTGATTTTTCCTCAAAACACAAAACAGAGTTTTTTATGTTTCATGTACTAAATCTTATGTAATTTCATTTCTCCATATGTAATAATTTCAAGAGGCAGCCCTGATCACCTTGCCAAGCCTCTGCAACCCCAGTTCCTGCAAAAGAAACAAAATGTCAAATAATTTAGTCCATCAAAGGCAAAAGTAAGACAAACTGCCCAAAACAGAGTTTGAAAAAACAAGTGAAAAGCAAACATTATGAAAGTGGGTTTTCATAAGTCAAAAATTAAAACCATGGGTATATAAAGTGTATTCATGTCAAAGAGGTTCATTTTCATGCCAAAGTGAAGGAGAGCAAACGCATTTGTGTTTTCAAAAGCCAAGGGAGCGATTTTGCAGTCAAAGGGTGAAAACTTGCAAGCGCGACGCACCTGGGTCAAGGCGCGGCACACACAGAGCCCACTCCACGTTGTAATTTATAACTGGCGTGACACACCAGAGAGGCGTGGCACACCTGTGAGGTGGCGCGACACACCAGTCTACAACACCTGAAATTCATCCAAATGCCTCCTCCAAACTTCCAAATTGCAAATTCTGTTGGGTGTGGAGCCTGATTATCTTCTATAGTACCGGCATATTGGACCCCAGTTCAAAATGGGGCAGCAACGCCGCCTGTAAAATAATCGCTGCCGCGAGCCCCCCCCTGGCGGGGGGTTTCGGGGGCAGCGCCCCCGAAGCTAAAAACAGCTATAAAATTGCCTTGTAAAAGTATAGTAATTTCTAGTCAATCTGGGCCGTTCATTAGGCGGATGATCTGACGGTAGAACTTATGTTTAGTTTAGGGTTTTTTGCCCTAGAAGGCAACCCCTCTCTTTATATGAGGGCATTGTATTTGAGGCTGTGAGATAGATGTGTTTTCGGTGAGCGAGAAACATAGAGGTGAGACTGTGAGAGAAAACAGAGGATATTACAGCGATTTTGCTGTAGGTTGTATCTCTTCATTTTGCTGGATAATAGAAAGGAAGGACTGGCTGTTCGGGGTGGACGTAGCCCAAACTGGGTGAACCACGTATATCTATGTCTTTCTTGTTTTGTGCGTTTTCTGTGTTTATATTTCTGCAATATTTTATGTGTTCCATTGCTCCGTAATATATAATTTTCTAACAACTGGTATCAGAGTCGAAGGTCTATTTGGCTGATAAACTCGCAGGAAAGAAGGGTTCCTGGTTCGAGTGGGAGCAATGGCAGAAGATGGTAAGTTTAGGGTCGAAAAATTTAATGGCCAAAACTTCTCGCTATGGAAGATGCAGATGGAAGATTATCTGTATCAGAAAGATCTATACCTACCATTGGGTGGAAAAACAAAGATTCCGACGGGTATGAAAGACGAAGAATGGAACCTTCTCGATAGAAAGGCACTCGGAACAATACGGCTGTGCCTTGCTGCGTTAGTCGCTTTCAACATTTCGAAGGAAACCACGACAGCAGGTTTGATGGAGGCGTTGTCGAAACTATATGAAAAACCCTCGGCCTCGAACAAGGTATTTCTTATGAAACGGTTATTTAATATGAAGATGTCGGAAGGTGGATCTGTTGCAGACCATTTAAATGATTTTAATAAAGTTACAAGTCAGTTAAGTTCTGTAGGGGTAAACTTTGATGATGAAATTAGAGCTCTGTTATTCTTATGCTCGTTACCAGAAAGCTAGAATGGTTTGGTAATGGCCATCAGTAACTCTGTTTCTGGATCTAGTACTTTAAAGTTTGATGATGTTGTCGGTGCTATCCTTAGCGAGGAAATGCGACAGAAAAGCTTCGGTGAGACATCGGGAAATGCTTTGAGTGCAGAGTCTAGAGGAAGAAAAATGGAAAGAGGAAAGAGCTCAGGATATCGCAGTAAATCAAGGAAAGGCAGATCCAAGTCCAGATCGGGGATAGTGTGCTGGAAATGTGGAAAGAAAGGACACCTAAAGAAAGACTGTAGATCTCGGAAGGGAAAAGAAGGAGATGCACAGCAAAAAAACAATCATGAAGAAAATGTGACAGGTGAGGTGTTACAAGATGCTTTGATTATTTCTTTTGAAAATATTACTGATTCCTGGGTGGTAGATTCAGGGGCTTCATTCCATGCCACACCTGATAAGAAATACTTTCATGACTATGTTCAAGGAGATTTTGGACAAGTTCGTCTAGGTGATGATAAACCCTGTAAAATCGTTGGAATGGGTAAGGTTCTTGTAAAACAGCAGAATGGAAACCAATGGCTACTAAAGGAGGTAAGGCATGTTCCAGATCTAAAGAAAAATCTGATTTCAACAGGGCAGTTAGGCAGTGAAGGTTGTGTGACAACTTTCACAGATAAAGCTTGGAAGGTCACTAAAGGAGCCCTGGTAATAGCAAAAGGTGAAAATGTTGGTACATTGTATTTATGCAATGGTATTTCTAACTCTGTTAATGCTTTAACTTCCAGAGGAGCAGATGCAGCATTATGGCATCATAGGCTCGGACACATGAGTGAAAAAGGGATGAAGATTCTTCACTCAAGGAATTTGTTGCCAGGTTTGAAGAATGTTGATTTGGATTTCTATGAGAACTGCATTTATGGAAAACAAAAGAGAGTCAGATTTCTCAGAGTTGGGAAAGAAAAGAAGAACGAAAAATTAGAGCTTGTGCATACAGACGTATGGGGACCTGCTCAGGTATCATCTCTCGGTGGCTCTCGTTATTATGTTACTTTTATTGATGATGCAACTAGAAAAACTTGGATTTATTGTATTAAGAATAAATCTGATGTAGTTGATACTTTCAAGAAATGGAAAGCTTTGGTTGAGATTGAGACAGGAAAGAAATTGAAGTGTCTTAGATCACACAATGGAGGTGAATATTGCAGCAAAGAGTTTGATAGGTACTGTTCAGAGCATGGAATTCGCAGAGAGAAGACAGTTCCAAGAACACCACAAGAAAATGGTGTGTCAGAAAGGATGAACAGAACAATCATGGAGCGTGCAAGGTGCATGAGATTGCATGTAGGATTGCCTTTACAGTTTTGGGCAGATGCTGTAGATACTGCTGTTTATTTAATAAACAGAGGACCTTCAAGTTCCTTGGATGGTGGTGTTCCAGAGGAAGCATGGACAGGGAAAAAGGTAAACTACTCTATTTTAAAACCTTTTGGTTGTGAGGCCTTTGTCCATATTGATAAAGAAAATAGAACAAAGCTTGAGGCAAAGTCAAAGAAATGTACCTTTATTGGATATGGTGTTAATGATTTTGGTTATCGCTTATATGCTTATGAAAATCACAAAATCATTAGGAGCAGAGATGTAATATTCAATGAAAAGGTCTTGTATAAGAATCAGTTGCAGGAAAAGAAACAAGGAATACGCAGTTCTTGATGAAATTACTGAAAAAGTAAAGGTGCCTGAAAATAATAATAATCAACAACCACAACAACAGCAACCATCACAACAACAAAAGGCACCCCAAACACCTGAAAGTGGTGTTAGAAGATCTACCAGGACAAGTAGACCTCCTGAACGATACTCTCCTTCATTATATTATTTATTGTTGACTGATTCCGGTGAACCTGAATGTTATGAAGAAGCAATGCAGGTTGAAAGCAAGAAGAAGTGGGAGGTAGCCATGGAAGAAGAGATGGACTCCTTAATGCATAACCAGACTTGGGATTTAGTCAGGTTGCCTGCAGGAAAAACTACATTGAAGAATAAATGGGTTTACAGGCTGAAGGAAGAAGATGGAGGAAAGCAAAGGTACAAAGCTAGACTTGTGGTGAAGGGGTTTGCACAGAAGAAAGGTATTGATTTTGATGAAATATTTTCTCCTGTTGTTAAAATGACTTCAATCAGAACTATTTTAAGTCTTGTAGCAGCTGAAGATTTGCATCTTGAGCAGTTAGATGTAAAGACAGCCTTTCTCCATGGGGATTTGGAGGAAGAGATATATATGCAGCAGCCACAAGGATATGAGGTGAAAGGGAAGGAGAAACTTGTGTGCAGGTTGAAGAAGAGCTTGTATGGTTTAAAACAGGCTCCAAGGCAGTGGTATCTAAAATTTGACAAGTTTATGTCTGAACAAGGTTATACTAGATGTCACTCTGATCATTGTGTTTATCTAAAAAAGCAAAATGATGGCAGCTATATTATATTGTTATTGTATGTAGATGACATGCTTGTTGCAGGATCTAACATGCAGGAAATAAATGTGCTCAAAAGAAAATTGGCAAATTCATTTGCAATGAAGGATTTGGGTGCTGCAAAACAAATCCTTGGTATGAGAATAACTAGAGACAGGAAAAATAGAAAATTAACATTGTCTCAGAATGACTACATACAAAAGGTGTTGAAAAGATTTAACATGCAAAATGCAAAACCAATTAGTACACCTTTTGCTAGCCATTTCAAACTTAGCAAAGAAATGTGCCCAAAGACCCAAGAAAACATGGATTATATGTCTAAAGTTCCATATGCATCAGGAGTTGGAAGTTTAATGTATGCAATGGTCTGCACAAGGCCTGATATTGCACATGAAGTGGGAGTTGTAAGCAGGTACATGAACAATCCAGGAAAGGAACATTGGATGGCAGTGAAATGGATTCTCAGATATTTGAGAGGTACCACAAATCAGGCATTATGCTTTGGTGGTTCAAACATATCCCTACAAGGATATGTTGATGCAGATATGGCAGGTGACAGAGATAATAGGAGGAGCACTACAGGATATGTATTTACTGTCGGAGGAACAGCTGTCAGTTGGGTTTCAAAAATCCAAAGTGTTGTTGCACTCTCAACAACAGAAGCAGAGTATGTTGCTGCTACAGAGGCTAGTAAAGAAATGATTTGGTTACAAAGGTTTATGGGTGAATTGGGTAAGGAGCATGATATGGGCACGTTATACAGTGATAGTCAAAGTGCCATTCATCTTGCAAAGAACTCAGCATTTCATTCCAGGACAAAACACATACAGCTCAAGTACCATTTCATACGATCAGTGTTGGAAGATGGAGAGTTGAAGCTGGAAAAGATACACACTAGCCAGAACCCTGCAGATATGCTAACAAAAGTTGTAACCAGGGAGAAACTGAGAATATGCTCAGTTTCAGTTGGTCTTCAAGGATGACGATGAAGATGAGAAACAGCCAGGTCCAAAGAGGAGTCATTTTCCAGCAAATGGAGCAGCGGTGGAGTTGCTACAATCAGTCTCCAAGTGGGAGATTGTTGGGTGTGGAGCCTGATTATCTTCTATAGTACCGGCATATTGGACCCCAGTTCAAAATGGGGCGGCAACGCCGCCCGTAAAATAATCGCTGTCGTGGGGGGTCCAGGGGGGGCAGCGCCCCCGAAGCTAAAAACAGCTGTAAAATTGCCTTGTAAAAGTATAGTAATTTCTAGTCAATCTGGGCCGTTCATTAGGCGGATGATCTGACGGTAGAACTTATGTTTAGTTTAGGGCTTTTTGCCCTAGAAGGAAACCCCTCTCTTTATATGAGGGCATTGTATTTGAGGCTGTGAGATAGATGTGTTTTCGGTGAGCGAGAAACATAGAGGTGAGACTGTGAGAGAAAACAGAGGATATTACAGCGGTTTTGTTGTAGGTTGTATCTCTTCATTTTGCTGGATAATAGAAAGGAAGGACTGGCTGTTCGGGGTGGACGTAGCCCAAACTGGGTGAACCACGTATATCTGTGTCTTTCTTGTTTTGTGCGTTTTTTGTGTTTATATTTCTGCAATATTTTATGTGTTCCATTGCTCCGTAATATATAATTTTCTAACAAATTCCTCATTGCACAACTAAGTTGACACTCCAATATGCCCAATGCATGAGTTTGTTTTAGTCTTCATGGTGATTCAATAGGGAAAAATTTACACCCTAGCTCCTTGCACAGTTTGTTGAGAAAACTACCTAGGGTTTACAAATTGTTGTTTTTTCTGCTAAATCTCACCCCTACCATTTTCATTCCCTCACTACATTTCACTCACCTATTTTCTCCCTCCCTTTTCATTCATACTTACCTATTCCCTATTCCCCATATCCCTAAAAATACTAACCCTAATCCCTACCTTCACTTATCCCAAACCCTAATCAAACAATCCTAAACCCTAAATATTATTCCCTAAAACCTTTCATTCCTCAAAAACCCAACCAGCAGCATCCCCAATCCCTCATACACAGTTCTTCATCATTTCATATCTCCTAGCAGCAAATACCTATTGACACTATAAAATCTCTCCATACTCATCTAAGAAAACTCAAGCATTGGCAAACATGGAGTCAGATTCTTCTTATGACAGAAATGAGGAAACAGTCAGTGACACTTCCAGAGAAATTCATGCACCAAAAAGACCTCACAGGAGTGGAAAACATAACCAGGAGGAGCCTACTTCACTTGCTGAACTGTTGGCTTGTCCTCTTGCTGTCACATGCTTCCAACACCAATCTTGTTACCAATTTTGTGAGATGGTGAAAAGATTCAAATACCACCATGAGCTTGCTAGACTATTTGTGCTCCATATTCATAATGGCCAAGTCAATTTGGCAGGTGTAACATTCACCTTGACACCTAAGACTATAGCTCAAGCAACCGGTATTCCGAATGTAGGTGAGCAGTGGAATAAGGGGCAACTGGTGGACAGAGATCATTATGAGCCTTATATCAAGGCTGGTTTTCAGAGACATGTCAGTAGGGTCTTCCCCTTCAGGTACCTACTGGACACATATGCTCCCCTAATGAAACTCATAATCACATATTTCAGCTGTGAGGGCAGATTTTCTCATCTGTACACCTATCATATCAGATTGTTGATGCACTTTACTAGGGTGAGGATGATGAACCTCCCCTATTTCATTTGCCGGAATATTGAGAAAATGACCACATTAGTGTAAAGGAAGTCTCCTCATCAGCAATATAACAACATCTATCACTTTGCACTAATCAAAATTGTGGTTTTGCATCAGCTCAGTTTACTGAATGTTTCATGGGAGGATTTCATTTCACATGAGGTCTTCACTGGTCCTCAAGTGCCCCCATCAATTTTTCATGAGGCAAGAGAGCCTTCACATCAACAAGGGGTGCATGAGACATAAACCACCAGTGCGCCAGTGTTTGTCACTTACCAAAATGGCACCAAGAGATTGTTTGCAACAGCAAAACGAGTATTATCTCCACCCAGGGTGGAAGGGGTCTCATTTCCTCCAATAGCAGAGTAGGTACAGGACAAGGGTAAGCAGCCCTTGCATTATGAGGGACCTTCAGAAGGTCAAGAGGCAGATTTCATCATCATTCAGGATGATGACACAGATTTGAGCTCAAAGCTCAAAGAGATCATTCGGGAGCAACAAGATGACATTCATGACTTGTCTCTCAACCTGGAAAGAGCCAAGTGGATAATAAACTATTTGGAGCAGAGAAAAAAATAGTTAGAGGATTAGCAAACCATTATGGAGCTCCAAAACATAAGGGAAAACCGCCAAGCTGCCGAGAGGAGGAAAACCAAATTGACATCACTTGAGCAAGAAATTCAAGCTGATCGTGAATCTTGGCTTGAGAGGACAAACTTGCACTTGGAGAAGATGTTGGAGAAGGACAACAAAGAGAAAAATATGTTGAGGCACATGGCCTACCACTACTTGGCGAGAAACAAGGCTTGCAAAGCGAGAATTAGGACTTTGAAGGTCAAGTTGAGGAAAGCATTGAGGAAGAGAAAAGAGAAAGACAGACTCCAGATCTTTGCCGAGGCTTCCTTAGCCCAACACAGCACTTGATGAAGGACACTCAGCCCAAATTTCAACAAATTTGGAAAACATTTTTCAAATTTTGAATTTTTGAACTAAAAAACAAGTTTTTCTGCCTGGTGTGACGCGCCACCTGGCGCGCGCTTTTGCTAGGGACCTCCTTTGGAGTAAAACTCAGCATTTTTGGATTCCTCATGGAAAAATATGAATGCCCTCACATGGCCCAAAAATTTTGACAAGTTTTGAGCTTCCAAAAGGGTCAAAAACACCTCAAAAATGACCTTTCTACCCCTTTTTGGCCACATAGGAAGCAGTGTTGGTAGAACTCATTTTTGGAGGGGAAAATGGAGACAAAATTTAGAAATTCCACTTGTTCTGGAAAGTAGACAGGCAGACCTTTCCAAGAAGCCCACTTGGAGCAAATTTGGTGCTGTGGAAGGCCTCCAAAATCAGCTCCAAAGTAGCGCAGAGCACAGGGACAGGAGCACGACGCACAGGATGAAATTTTGTCATTTTGGCCAAAAAACACTGTTTTTCGACTAGTTTCTTCTCAGTTTGACTTTTCTCTTTCTAATAGTCAAACCCAAAATGTAATTTGATGTGACTTGATGGATTTTGATGTAAATATGCTAAATTTTCACTCATGGAGGTAGATACATCATGAAAAGATAGTTTGCAACTGAATGAATCAGTTTTCTAGGTTTTAGAGGCATGTTGTTCCACTGCCTACTTTTCAATTCTTAGTTTAGATCTTGTTGAAACAACTCCTAAACTCATGAATTCGACCCCTAAAGCCTAGCATGAGTTGTTTTTTGCCTATATCTAGTAGTTTTTCAGACATTGGTAAAGGTTTGACTCTTGTGAATGCTTTAAGCATTATTGTACACTCATATTTGCAGTTTGGCAAAGGAATAGACCAGGGTTTGCAACACTTTATGGGATTCTTGTGGTAACTTGATTTGGTATTGTTTTTATTTCTATAATTGCAAGTTTACATGTGTTTATGTATGCCATCATCTCTCTCTGTTCATCTTAACTAAATGAAACAAGGATAAAGGTAGAATTCATTGAAGTTGCAGTGCTCTACCTAGGGTTTGTTTAGTTATTTATGTTTTCAGTTGTTTGAAGAGGATCCCTGAGACTTTCATGCCCTTTCCAACTCCTCACTAGTCTAAAAGCTCTCCATCTCATTCAATTTAAAGTACTAAACCATTTGCCTACCTCTCCCCATAGAGATCTCTGCAAGACTGTGTCCATTCCCCGGACCCAAATCTGTCTTTCACATTTGAGCCAACAAACAAAATTAAATTCAACCAAGATCTTCTGAACATATACCTAGCCTAAAATCAGTCTTTACATCAGTCATCTCAAGCTCTATTGATCATATTCTTCTGAGATTGACAAGGAGAGAGCCCTCTCCCGACCTGATAGGGCTAGCTACTAGGTTAAGCGTGGTTTGATGTTACCCTAGATCTTGCCTTTCTCAGCCTGAGGTAGATTTAGGCCCTAGCACCTTCTACCATACCTTTACCATGAAGTATTCGAAAGCCCTTCTCTCCAATATGTCCAAGCCTTTGATGCCACAACATGGTCTTCTCTCAAGAGACCACTAGATTTTCTGCTCCACTTTTAGGAACCACAGAACTGTTGCACCCATCAACAACAGTGCTACCTTGCATCTTGTATAGAGTTCCAATCCGAACTCCCGCATCAATACCAGTGCTCCCCGAACCATCTTGCAGATATCCTTCTCGAACACTGTTTTTACACCTACATCATCCAGCTTTCTTACAGAAATCAGATTTCTGGCTAATGCAGGAATATGCAGAACACCTGGAAGTGTTCAAACCCTTCCACCTTGCAACTTCAATTTATTTTTCCGCGACCAACGATTCTAGCCTTCCTGTCATCCCCCAAGAAGACATCACCACCATCATATTTCTCGTATTCACAGAACCACTCTCTATGGGGAGTGAAGTGAAAGGATGCACCTGAGTCAATCAACCGTGCCTCATGATCTACATGTGTACTTGAATAAGCCAAGTACACATCCCCACCTTCATCTAAGGTGGTTTTCGCCTCTGTAGAAGGAGCATCATCAGATCCGTTTCCTTTATCAGGAACTTTAGATTTACAGTCCCTTTGGTAGTGTCCTTCCTTTCCGCATTTCCAGCACACCACCTTTACAGGTTTTCCTGGAGATTTAGATCTCCCACTCGATGACTTATTCCTTCCTTTCTGCATTTCCAACACACCACCTTTACAGGTTTTCCTGGAGATTTAGATCTCCCTCTAGATTTAGATCTCCCACTCGATAACTTATTTTTGTTTCTGTTATGGGACCGTCCTCATAAAGACAAGGCATCACCATTTTGACTCTCCATATTTTTCCGTCTCATATTCTCCATCAGCAAGGATGAGACTATTTCATCAAACTGCAAGGCAGTTGCATTGCTACCTATTGCAATAACCAGACTATCCCATGAATCTGGTAGAGAACACAACAAACTGATGCACTTATCTTCATCTAAAATTTTAATATCAACAGATGATAACTAACTTACCACAGTATTAAATGCATTCAGATGCTCTATCACCGAGTCTCCATCTTTCATCCTCAGGTTATACAACTTTTTCCGTAGGAATAGTTTTTTCACCAGAGACTTAGATTGGTACAAAGTCCCTAACTTGTCCCACAAAGCCTTCCCCGTAGCTTCCCTTGATACATTCAGCAATACTGAATTTGAGACACACAATTGTATTGTGCTCTTTGCCTTCTGATCCAACTTCTTCCATTCTTCATTGGACACTCCCGTTGGTTTAGTACCCAGATCTAACGCGATCCACCGATCTTTATCCACCAACAGATCCTCCATCTTGAGTTTCCACAACTCAAAACTCTAACCATTAAATTTCTCGATCTCTATCTTTCCACTGCTCACCATCTTCTTTCACCACCAAAATCGATCTCCCACTGAACATGGTCTACCACAGGCCTGAGCGAAACCCCTCAGCAACAAAGGTGTCCCCTTGAAGCCAAAACTGCTCCGATACCAAATGTAGGTTTTAACCTCGTACATAAATTATTTGCATATGAATTCTAAAACACAGAAAATAAACAATGCGAGAGCATAACAAATAAAACACATATACACAGTGATTTTCCCCTGGATCCCAAAACCGAGACTACCAGCTTGATTTTTCATTATGTTCCTTTCAATGTTACAATACATATTTATACATGCTGAAGCATCCAATACTATGGACCGAAAACCATCGCGTCTAAAACCATGGACTGAAAATCATGTGCGAAGATCATGCACAAAACCATTGGTAGGTCCGCCCAACCTAATATAGGGTCCAAAAAAAATTTCACAGGGCACTGCCCTGGAATCTGCCCCCCTCAAACCTCCCGGATAGGGGGGGTTGCCACCCCCCTTCACAATCAGCATAATGAAGGGGGGGCCTGTAATCCCATGATTCACTATGTTGGCTAGTCATGGAAAGAATATAACACAACCCAATAAAACTACCCCCTCCTCCCTCACGCCCCCCTCTCACCTCCTAATCCTCTCCCTTTCTCTCCCCACAAGCTCCTCCTCCTCCTCTCCCATCATAAAACTCCTCATTCGCCTACTCCACCCTTCCCCCCTCCTCCTCTCATACCCTCCCTACCTCCTCCTCCTACCCCCCTCTCCGACCTCCTTTCGCTCTCCTCCCATCATCCTCTCCTCTACCACCTCCCCCTCCTCCTTGACCCCCTCTCCCACCTTCTTTCTCTCCCTCCCCCTCCTCCTCTCCTCTACCACCTCTACCTCCTCCTCGACCCCCTCTTCCACCTCTATTCCATGCATCCCCCTCTTCCTCTCATCTACGACCTCCCCCTCCTCCTAGACCACCTCCACCTCCACCACCTCCTCCTCTTTGACCACCTACACCTCCTCCTCCACCTCCAGCTCCTCAACCACCTCCTCCTCGATCTCGACCTCCACTACACCTCCTCAACCACCTCCACCACCACCTCCTCCTCCTCGACCTCGACCTCCTCGAATTCCACCTACACCTCCTCAACTTCCACCTACACCTCCTCGACCACCTCCTCCTCCTCCTCCTCCTCCTCCTCCTCCGCCTCCTACTCTGCCACAACCATGACCTCCTCCACCTCCTAATCCGCCTCAACCATGAACTCCTCCTCCTCCTCCCTCCTCCACCTCCACCTCCACCTCCCCTTTCCCCTTCCCCTCTGCCTCCTCTACCTCCACCTCTGCCTCCTCCTCCTCCTCCTCCTCCTCCTCCTCCTCCTCCTCCTCCTCCATATCCACATCCACCTCCACCACCACCACCACCACCACCTCCTCCTCCTCCTCCACCTCGTTCTCCTCCTCAACCCCCTCTCCCACCTCCTTTTCCTCTCTCTCCCTCCTCCTCTCCTCTACCACCTCACCCTCCTTCTCAACCCCCTCTCCCACCTCCTTTTCCTCTCTCTCCCTCCTCCTCTCCTCTACCACCTCTACCTCCTCCTTGACCTCCTCTCCCACTTCCTTCCTCTACTCTCCCTCGCCCTCCTCTCCTCTACCACCTTCACCACCACCTCCTCCTCCTCCTCCTCCTCCTCCTCCTCAAACACCTCCTCCTCCTCCACCTTCGCCTCCACGACCTCCTCTCCTCCTCAACCACCTCCACCTCTGCCTCCATCTCCTCCACCTCTGCCTCCACCTCCTCCTCCACCTCACTATCCCCTTCCTCCTCCTCCTCTACCACCTCCACAACCATGACCTCCACCTCTTCCTCCTCTAACAATTCTCTTCTCCTCTCCCTATCCCCCACCCCCTTTGCCACTTCCACCTCTACCACCTCTCCTCTTCTCTACCACCTCTTTTGCCCCCTCCACCTCACCTCCCATATCCCCCACCCCCTTTGCCACTTCCACCTCTACCACCTCTCCTCTTCTCTACCACCTCTTTTGCCCCCTCCACCTCACCTCCCATAACTTAAAGTGATTGAATTTATGATGAAATAAACAATTAAATATTAATTTTTCTTTTTATTATTTACTAATAACTTAAATATATAATTAATTATTATATATATTCTCTCCCCATACATAAATTCATTCAATTTATGATGAAATAAACAATTAGATATTATTTTTTCTTCTTATTATTTAAGAATAACTTAAACATATAATTAATTATTATATATACTCTCTCCCCCACTCATATAAAGATATAATTTTGAGTGGTAAAATGAAGAAATGCTTATAATCTTCTTCAATCCATGTGTACTATTTTTTTTAAATATTTTAAAATTTTATAAAAATATTTATTTACTAATTTGTTTTTATTTATATGTTACATTTTACTAAGTTTACTTTGTTAATTTGTGTAAAACCATTAAGATGTAAATTATGAAAGTAGAGAAAAAAAATAAAAATAAAAAACCATGTATCTAAAAAATTAGTGCGTTCAAATTAAATGAAAATTTTGATAACTTTTAAGAACTAATATACTCCCAGATAGCACTTTCTTATACAACACACTAAAAAACTAACTATAACTCACTAACAAATCCAAACCAAATAAAATTGTTAGTTTATAAATTTACTATAAAGAAAAAAAATATTTAATAAAAAAAAATATATCCTATAAAACCTTCCTCTAAAAGCTTTCAAAGAAAATCTGTTACTAAGTGGGTCTAAACTTATTTATTTATTTTAATTGTTATATAAATACGCTAATTATAGTTAATAGAATGTCTCTCCGCAATCCACCATGATGTTTGCTAATTACATTAAATGGAATCGAACCCACGACCAGCAAGTCTTTTGAAGAAGTTGAGCATTTCATTTCATAGATTTTGATAAAACATAAAAATAGCGAATGTTCTAATTATAATAGAACTCTGGTAACAAGGGTCGAGATTCAATATAATCAATTGAGATTGGAGCCCTTCACTTTTCGTTTCTGAAGATATGAAATTAAATGGTTTTTAATCAATTAAAAAAACACAGTCGCACTCTAAATAATGAAACATTCTAATAATAAAATAATAATGAGATATTGCTAGAAGAAAATAAAGAAATCTGAGGTGGCCCCCGAACGTAGAGTTCAAACAGCCGAGCATCCACAAAAGGCAGGTCAGGAGACAACAAAGGTGCGATGTAAATGAAAAAAAATATATCAAGCAAGCGTAGAGTTCAAACAACATAGATAGAAACCAAAGCATCCACAAAGGCTGGGTTAAAGCATCCACAAAGGCTGGGTTGGGAGACAACAAAAATGTGATGTGATAAAAAAACCAAGCAAGCAATCAATCTACTCATTAAAATCCATCAATATAAATTTTGAGGAATATGATTTACCAGGCATATGTAAAGTAGTGTAAGGGCTAAATTAAAAGTAATATAAAATTCAGAATATGATTTACCAGACCTATGGTAAAGTAGTGTAAGGGCTAAATTAAAAGTAATATAAAATTCATGAACTATCTGGTAAAAGTAGTGTAAGGGCTAAATTAAAAGTAATATAAAATTCATGAACATATTTCTCTGATCGTACCATTTCCAATTAAGAAAGTAACAAAAGTCTCAAAAAAACAAAGAAAAACCTATTAAAGAAAATAAAGACGGGGATATTAAAGAAAACTTAACTGTTTCCATAATAAACACCTACTATAACGACAAATCTCGTGCAGCTCCAAGCATCCGTTATTAAACTCCAAATTTTGTCCACCTCCTAATTAAACTCCAATGTGAGTCATTGCAAACTGAGTGGATAATGATCAGATAAGATTTTGTCGAGCCACCACAACATATTAGAATTGAACCATTTGACTTAATCATTTGAAATAAAAGGACTATATGCCATGTATGAAACAAAAATATAGAACTTCGAATGCTCATTCCGGGAACATTCAGTGACAACAATGTAAGCAACCGAACCTAAGATTTTTAGGTTGGAATTGATGATATGGCACTGAAGGAGGATGGTTGAAATGGTGTAGGGATTTCATAAATTTGATACGCAATCAGCATTTAAAGCAGCGTACAGTGAAAGAAAAACGGGTTATGATACGACCATTATATGTAGATTCGAGCCGAGCTCTCCGGGAATGATCTCGTCCGAGAATATCATTCCATGGATCTGGATATGATAATGGGCCATGTCAGGCCAGGAGTAACTCCAGCAATGAGCGCAAGAAAACAATTAAATGAGAAAACACTGATTGATTCCTTTATTCAATAGACAGCACTTTATTTATACACATATAAAACGGATCAGTTCATCTTCTAGATGATTGTCCGACTTCACCTCATCCGTTTCGGATTAGGTGTCAACATTCCCCCCCTTAATCTGAAGGGATGTTGGTGAGTCCAAGCATCATTCTGAATTTTTCAAGCTTTTCTCTTCCAAGCGCTTTGGTGAAGATGTCTGCAATTTGCTCATTTGTGGAACAATGACGAAGATGGATTGTTTTGGCCTCAACATGATGTCGGATCAGATGATATTTAGTATTGATGTGCTTAGTACGATCATGGAACTTTGGGTTCTTGGCCAACTTTATTGCAGATGTGTTATCAATCATGAGTGGAGTTGATTGTATTTGTTTTACCTGCAAATCTTCAAGAATTTTCCTGAGCCACACAATTTCTTTCGTTGCTTCAGCTGCTGCCACGTATTCTGCTTCTGTTGTGGAATCTGCTGGTACTGATTGTTTGCGTGATCTCCAGGAGACAGCTCCTGATCCAAGACTCGTAGCATATCCTGAAGTAGATACCCCAGTTTCTTTGTCTCCATCGAAGTCTGAATCAGAGTATCCAATCAAGTTGAAGTCGTTCACCTGTGTATACTTGATTCCAAGGTCTTGAGTTCCCTTCAAGTACCTTAGAACTCTTTTTGCAGCAGACCAATGTCCCTCACAAGGCCTTTGCATAAACCTGGAGAGGATTCCAACAGCAAATGAAATGTCTGGTCTGGTAGTAGTGAGGTAGATGAGACTTCCTACAAGCTGTCTATACTTTGTTGCATCCTCAAATTCCTTTCCTTCAGTAGATGTGAGCTTCAAGTTTTGTTCCATTGGAGTAGAGAGGGGATTGCACTCTGTCATGCCAAATCTGTATAACAAATCTCCAATGTATTTCTTTTGAGAAAGAAATATGGACTTTGGATGTTGGGTTACTTCAATGCCAAGATAGTAATGAACATAGCCCAAATCAGTCATTTCAAAGATTTTTCCTAATTCTTTCTTTATGGATGCAATATAGCTTTCATTGTTCCCTGTCATGAAAAGATCATCTACATATACCACAAGATATACAACTGTTTTTCCAACTTTCTTGACAAATAAAGTTGCATCATCAAGATCAAAATGATTGAAGTTGAGTTTCAGAAGATGCTCAGTTAGTTTTTCATACCAGGCTCGTGGTGCTTGTTTGAGGCCATACAAGGACTTCACAAGTTTGCATACTTTGTGTTCATGTCCTTTCACAGTAAATCCTTCAGGCTGGGACATAAAAACATTCTCTTTTAGATCTCCATTCAAGAATGCAGTTTTTACATCCATTTGATGGACTTTCCAACCGTTCTGAGCAGCTAGTGCAAAGAGTGTCCGGATGGTGGCCCATTTTGCTGTGGGAGCAAAAGTTTCCTCATAGTCGACCCCTTCCTTCTGTGCAAAACCTTTTGCCACAAGCCTAGCTTTGTGCTTGTCAAGTGAGCCATCAGCTTTGTACTTGTTCTTGTAGACCCACTTGCAGCCAATTGGTTTGGTTCCAAATGGAGGATCAACCAGCTTCCAAGTGCCATTCTTTATGAGGGCATCATACTCCTTCCGCATTGCTTCTTTCCATTCATCATGAGAAGCAGCTTCTTTGAAGGAAGTTGGTTCAAAATCTGTAGACAAGTTCAATTCACAATCATAAGTAACATCCATATCAACAGGTGAATTAGAGTTATCTACATCACCTCCATCTTGTCGGTTTGAATTTCGGGTTCCTGTTTTTCCAATTTCATCAGGATGAACACTTTCAAGTGTCTTTGTCAGCCACTTTGGGGGACCTTTCTGAGATGGTCCAGGCTGTTCTGTTGATTGAGTTGGGTCTGAATCAAGATTGAGTCTCCCAATTCTATCAATTACATCACTTAAAGCATCATCCGTTGTTGGAGTGTCATGCAGGGGAGATTGTTCTTCAGAAGAAGATTCCACATGTTGATCTAGTATAGGAATCCCCCCTTCAAGATGTGGAATCTGATTATCAAACTCTTGAAATGATTTCGGTTTTGTGAATCTATCCAAGCGATCAAGTTGCCGCTCAACAACATTGTCAGATTTGGATGATTCAAGAAAAATGACATCTCTAGATAAAACAAACTTTTTATTTACTTCATCATAAAGGCGGTATGCTTTAGATGTATTTGAATACCCCAGGAAGATACACTTACGACTTCTTGCACCAAGTTTGTTTCTATGTACCTTTGGTATTAAAGCATAACAGGTGGAACCAAATATCCTGAGATGTTTTACCGAAGGAACATGTCCATACCACAATTCATAAGGAGTCTTGTTTCTTATAGTACTAGATGGACATCTATTCTTTATATATGCAGCACATAGAACAACATCAGCCCAAAACATTGTCTTTACATTTTTGAAGAAAAGCATAGATCGTACCATATTCAAAATTGTTCTGTTCATTCTTTCAGCTACACCATTCTGTTGAGGATTATAAGGCACAGTTGTTTGATGTTTAATCCCATGTTGGCGAAGATAGTGTTCAAATTCATTTGATGTATATTCTTTTCCATTATCAGTGCGAATAGACCCAATATGAGATTGTGCATCATTTTCAATCCACTTATGAAAATTCTTAAATGTTTGAAAAGCATCAGATTTGTTCTTCAATAAGTAAACCCAACACATTCTGGTGTAATCATCAATAAATGTCATGATATATTTATTTCCATTTGCAGAAGGAACAGGCATTGGACCACATAAATCTGAATGAATAAGTTCAAGCTTCCTATGTGCTCTTGAATGTGAATCATGAAAAGACTGTTTGCTATGCTTTCCTAGAATGCAAGCATCACATTGTTTATGTTTTCTAGGAATTGTAGGCAAACCAGCAACACCATTTTTCTTCAACAAGCGGAGACTATCATAGTTTAAATGCCCAAATCTAGCATGCCATAATAAACTTGATGGAAGTGTACATTCTTCATGATGAGAAATATATGAGAAATGCTGTGCATGAGCAGAGGTTCCTTGCAGTTTAAGGAGTCTTTCTTCTTCTATGCCCCTCATGACAAGTGAGTGGTCAGATGCCTTTCTTACCTCAAGCTTGCCATCAAACATGTGAATGGAGTGACCTTGCTGGCGGATGTGGACCAAGGACAGCAAGTTTCTCTTCAGCTGTGGGAGATATAGAACATGATCCAGAAGAAAGTCTGGAAGACCAGGCAGTTTAAGCCTGATTGTGCCAAGCCCTGATGGCTTGATTTTTGACTGATCTGCAAAGTATACTGCTCCATCAACATTGTTAGTGAAATCTTCAAAGAAATCTCTTCTATGAGTCATATGACAGGTTGCTCCTGAATCAAGCAACCAGTCATTTTTCGAAGAAGCAAGTGAAGCATTAAACAAATCTTCATTTACTCCAATATTACATTGTGCCTCAATATAGTGTGCAGATTCGGGTGCTTTACCTTTGTCTGAGTCATCAGTTTTACCTTTCTGCTGATTTCTTCTCTGCTCAACTTTGTCCCATGGTAGCTTGCATGTAGAAGCATCATGTGATCCATTTCGTTTGCAGCGAATGCAATGCAGATCTGCCTTTTCTGCTTGAGAATGTCTGCCCCCCCTGCCTCTGAAGTATCTTCCTCTTCCTCTTCGTCCACCTCTTCCTCTTGCAGAATCTTGAGCAGGATGCTTTTCTTTGTGAGCAAGGCAAACAGTCTCTTCAGAAGATTCAGGGACTGTTTTCGTCCCAAAGGCTTTCTCTCTTTCAGCAAACTTTTTCACAAGAGAGTCAAAGGTTATATCTTTAAGGTTTCCATTTGCTTGTAAAGACTCAAGATAATTGGAGTAGGTAGGATAAAGTGCTTTGAGAAAGGCAATAAGAGAGATATCCAGCTCAACCTTAGTGGATTTTATATCATGCATTATAGACTTTATTTCAGATGCAAGAGCAAGAGGATCATTATTTTTCAGTTCAAGAGTGAAGAGTTTAATCATGAGCTGAACAACTTCAAGTGCAGAATGTGTATCATAGAGTTCTTTCAGCTTTTGTATAGCTTCAAATGCAGTGGAATAGCAGGAAATATGACGACTTACTTCCTCATTGACAGATGCTGCGATCAATGCAAAGGCTTTGCTGTTCTTGTTTTCCCAAATGGCGAGTTCTTTGTCTGATGTGGGTTGCACAGGGTCTCTGTCTTCTTCTCCGACACACACACCTTTCCACAGCTCATTGTAGATAAGGGTGTGTTTTACCATCCGGGACCATTCAGAATAGTTCTCCTTGCCAGTGAGAACTATTCCGACCATTGAAATGATTGAATGCATTCTGTAAAAAAAAATTCTGCCAAAAACTTCTGTTGATAAAAAAAATTTCTGCTAAGAGAAAAAATCCTTATGTGATAGCCTTATGCATTTTCTTCTAACATTCCATCAGCATATATATATCACTGCTCACATATATATATCACTGTTCAATCAAAACAAGGGCGCTCAAATCACTGCAATACTACATATGCTTTGAAAATCACTGAAATACTACATATGCTTTGAAACTCTGACTGATATAATGATTCTGATATATATATCACTCTGACTGCTTTTGAAAACTGCGAAATGTGAAAATTAAACCTCAGGAAATAAACATTCATATCCACATGCAACAGCAACTTTGCATGCGATGACCTGACCTTGTTTTGTCATGCCGAGGGTTATATAGACAGAGACCGATACCAACCGAGATCAATTGAATGGATATAGCACGTATATTCAAACCTCCAGCACAAAAACGGATGGCTATGCACTACTCAAACCGGTGTCAATATAACAACTCAGTTTTCAAACTCAGTATTCAACAGAGAAAAAAAGGAAAGCGCTGTATCTTCAATATATATCACTATCTGAACAAAAAATCAAGGGCGCATCAATATATCACAACAATATATCGCAACAAAACCAAGGGCACGTTATCCTTCCACTGCAGGGAGCGAGAGGGTATAGCGGGCACGCTTTCCTCCGAGCCTTACACGGTCTCCTCCTCCTCTCTAAAGAGCATGACACTTTCCGGGGATATACTTTCGGGCACCGTCTTTTGACAGGCGAGCATGCATCAACTCTTTACTTCGATCAGGGCGCACCCATATACCATGTCCGCTAATCGAACTCACAACATGCTTTCAGACAGTTACGTTAACAACCATCCAGCTGGTGAGGAACAGGCATTAAACGTAGGCTTACCACGTCAGTTCTTACCACGTTTACAAGTAATGCAGCATTAAACGCAGGCTTATAAAATGATGCCACTGTTTTATTCAAAACTATACCGCAATTTTATGAAAAACGATACCACTATTTTATGAAAAACGATACCACTGTTTTAATCCAAAAACGATGCCGCAGTTCTGTACAGTCTTCAAACGCAGTTCTTTATAACCTTCAAACGCAGTCTCTATCTTCAATACCACCGTTCAGAACGTCAGGCACCACGGACTTCGTTTGCTTTCCACGCTCACCGCACCAGGTCGAGAGATTGCCTTTCTCACACCACCACAGTCTCGGCTGCAGCAGAAGACAGAAGGTCTCATGGTCGTCTTTTGCTCAGGTGTTCAATATCAAAACAAAACGCTCACATACAGCAGCGTTTTTCTCAGGTGTTCAATATCGAAACAAAACGCTCACATACAGCAGCGTATTCCACGCTCACCGCACAGAGGCGCAGAGGTCAAGTCAGAACAGGTATGTCAGAGGCAGCGCAGAGAGGGGCAGTGAATTGCCTGAATAAAACGCATGACAGAGGCAGACTATTCAGGTCAGAGAGCGCAGAGGCAGAGGCAGGAGTTACAGCTAATTTAAGGGACCTGGGCTCTGATACCATGTCAGGCCAGGAGTAACTCCAGCAATGAGCGCAAGAAAACAATTAAATGAGAAAACACTGATTGATTCCTTTATTCAATAGACAGCACTTTATTTATACACATATAAAACGGATCAGTTCATCTTCTAGATGACTGTCCGACTTCACCTCATCCGTTTCGGATTAGGAGTCAACAGGCCAAAATGATCTGGAAATGATATAACACTGAAGGATAAAGATGACACCGGTAGGGAGGGTATCAAATAATGGGTAAAATAATAAATTACATAAAGAGAAAAGCCATTGGAGCAGAGCTTGCTAAAACATTATAAGTCGGTGCCATTACAGGTTGAACGCTTTCTATGTGATCTAGTGTGACAATAGTATCTAGGATAAACTCTTGTATGACAGGGTCCAGAATCGAACCTTGACTTTCCTTTCATATGTAGTATAATCAATCGAGATTCGAACGCTTCACCTTCGGTTCAGATATATCTAATATGAAATTAAATGAGATTCGAACCCTTCACCATCTGTTGAGATATCATAATATGATTTAAATGCTACTTAATCCAAAAAAAAAAAAAAAAAAACAGTCACGCATTATAAAGCATTGTAACCATAGATAATAATAGTAATAAAGAATTTTTCAATAAAGAAAACGGAGAAAGCTCAAAGCACAAAATTTCAGACCCAGCGTAGCCACAGATAGAAACCATGCATCCGCAAATCGTAGAATCGGAGACACCAAAGATGCGATGTAATATAGAGACCAAGTAAACAATGAATACTCATTAAAATCACTGCAAAATTTGAGGAATAGGATCTTCCAAGCATAAGGGTAAAGTACTGGAGGGGATAAATTAAGAATGATCTAAAATTTATGAACAGGTTTTTATGATTGACCATTTCCAATTAACCAGAAAAAGAAATCATGAACATACAATGTATGTTACAAAGAAGAATAGATAGGAAAAAGGAAAAAGAAAAGACAGGCATCTTAAGGAAATTAAAGAAAATCTAACTGACTGTTTCCGTAATGAAAACATAAACATAATGCCAATTTTCATGCATCTCTTAGTAAATAAACTCCAAATTCTATCCACCTCTGAAAGGAAATGAAATTAAAGGGAAAACCAGATAATCCGGGACAAATAAGTGTCCAAGAGATCGAGGATAAGGGCATGGGCTGATTTAGAAAAATTTAAAGAAGGAGAGGTCGATGAAGATCTCGTCGATTGCAAGGCCTCCGCCTTGGTTGATTGACCATTTTCAATCAACCAGGTAACGAAATCCTAAACTTAGAGCAAAGCACCCAGGTAAAATGAAGAAACAAAGAGATGCATATTAAAGACATTAAAGAAACATAAAAATAATGATAAACTGCATGCAGCTCCAAGCATCTTAATAATTGAACTCCAAATTCTGTCCACCTTTTAAAGGGAAAAGAAATTAAAGAACAAAAACATAATCCAAGACAGAAGAGTGCAGGAGAGATAAAGGGAAAGGGCAGGGCCAGATTTAGAAAACTATAAAGAATGAGAGGCCAATGAAGATCTGGTCGATCGCAAGGCTTCCGCCTTGGTTCACCCTAAGAAATGCCTCCTGTCCGCCACCAGCAAGACATACACACAGAAACATAAAATTATCACGATTGAGAGGATGGTAAAACCCAGAACATACAATGCATGTTACAGTACAGCCCAGAACAAAGCAAAAGAGAGCAAAGACATAACAGCTTAAAGAAAATAAAGAAGACAAACTCTTACAATGATGAATGCTTAACTTAATTGTAAATTCTACTCAAAATCCAAGCATCCTAGCATTTGAACCTCCAACTTTTCTTTGGCTTGATAATATGCCAAAGAGGAAGAAATTAAAGGAAAAATGCTATAAACAAAGTGAAGTGAGAGAAATATTTACCTAAAGAGTCTTCTCTACTCTTCCCTTCAGTGTCTGTCGCATCTCTTCCCTGGAAATAACAAGGGGACGCATTACATCATGTTGTATTTCAATTTTACACCAGTGTTTAATCAAATGATATAATTTTACACTTGAAGAAAGAAATAGATCTTCTCTCACTGAGTTGTCTGAGAGGCTGATAGAGATCATGTTGAACGCTAAACCTCTACCTTTGTTATTCATTCAGAGAAATGCCTATTTCCAGAAAACCTACACTACATACACACACATAGCACACTGTGATGTATACACAAATACGCAAATACTGAGCACACAGAGAGAATGCAACATAGAACAAACAGACAAATCATTTCACACACCAAATACAAAAACAAAGATCACTGGCAGAGGAGAGATTCGAATTCAAATTTCAAACAAATAAAAGCCGGAATGCCAGATCACTCACAGGCGAAAGATTCGGATTCAAATTTCAAACAAATAATACTGTGACTGCCAATGACAGGAAATTTATAGGCCTTTACTGTCCGCTCCCCAAAACGGCTAAATTTTAGAGCTCCATGCGGTTTGACACGTGGATAATGAAAAAATATGAATAAGATATCCGAATTAAATTATAAGTAAAAAATTTGGAATATAAAAAATTATGAATTCATACGAGCACAAAATTATGAATAAAATATCTGAATAAAATTAGGATTAAAAAATTTTGAATATAAAAAATTATGAATTCATACGACAAAATTGTGAATAAATTTCTGAATAAAATTAGGATTAAAAAGTTTTGAATATAAAAAATTATGAATTCATACGAGTACATGGACTGTGCTGGTTCAATTTTAACTCTTAAGTGAATCGTCACCCATATTAAAATTACGAAAGTTTTTTTTATACCTAAATGAATAGTTTGGAATTTTTTTTCGAGCTTTTAGAATTAATATTTTTAATTTTGTATAAAGGTAATTTTATTTTTATTTTTATTTATTTTTATTTTTTATTTTTAACTCTGAAGTGAATGGTCACCCATATTAAAATTACTGAGGTTTTTTTACACTTAAATTAATAGATTGGAATTGTTTTGCGAGTATTCATATTTTTATATATTAAAATTACGGAGTTTTTTTTACACTTGAATTAATAGATTGGAATTGTTTTGCGAGTATTCATATTTTTATATTTGTATAAAGATAATTTTTATTTTTTAAGTCAAATTTAATTTATGGGAGTAATTTTTATTGTCAATTTTTTATTTGAGGGAAGTAACTTTTATTTATTAGTAGGATGTTAGTTTTAGGATTGTGTAAAGTTTTATTGAAGTTAGATGTTTTTTGAGATAGTTTTAATTCTTTAAAATAATTTTTATCCTTAACCCCTCACTACCAAGTTTGAAGTTTTGATTCCCCAATTCCCCATGGGATTTTAACCTAAGACTTGGTTAGGATTAAATCTCACTTAAACCAACTAACCTAGACCTCATAGCTTTCATAATAATAAATTATTACACATAATATTCATTGTGAATAAAATAATCATGATGATGGTGTCTATATATTTATCAAGAAAAAGTAAAAAACATCTTAAATATGTTTATATATATATATATATATATATATATATATATATATATATATATATATATATATATTTCTTGGAGAATTGAAAAACTATAAATAATTGAAAATAATTTCTTTTTTCAAAAAAACATCCTAAAAATGAAAAGTATAGCAATGATTTATTGATTTAACTAAATCACTTACATGGTTAAAGCAACTTATATAAATAAGTAATAAAAGGATTGAAAATACTAATTTTGATTGCACTTTGAGGATAAACTTTTTGGTTGATTATAGAGATCATAAGGCATGCAATCAACTATTATAAAGTTATTTGAAAAAAATGTGGTGGTGGTGGGAGATGAGATAATTAGTAACTTCTCCTAATTTAACACTCACGGTTTTTTTTTCTTTTTCTTTTATAATAATTCATTTAATATGTCTAAATAACTAGAAAAGCTACATAATCATGCATTCATATATGTCTTATGAATAATTTGTCATGCTTCTCAATCAATAGTGTGGGTTGCTTGCTTCATCAAGTTGGCATAAAGCATATGGGTTTAGGCTTTTGATATGGACTTGTACTTGGAAATATTTGTATAGCTTTCGAATGGTAGGTCTAACTATTCATCTCTTCTTCTTTTGTAGGTATGGCATTCTTGTGTATGAAGAGAAATGCCATTAGAGGACTCCTGGTGTAGACTCAGGTAGTGTCCATTTCTAGGTTTGCTTGTAAGTGTTTTAGATAATTGATGATGGGGTAGTATGTATTCACAAAACATTTTATGACCTCAAGTCTTGTTTTCAAGTATCTCCTTCATCTACCCCATCTTTCGTGTTATTTCATATTTTATGGGTTTACTTTTTTAAAGCCAAATTTCCACTATTGTTTTTTGTAATCTTGGTAGGTCCTTCCATTTTCATTAATATAAAAGCAAGTTACATCCACATAATAGATAGTTAGGTGGCCTCAACTTGCCCTAAGGGAAACCAAGTTTTTGGTCACCTAACAGTGTGATATGCCATGCAATAGCAAAAAATAATAAGTCTTTCTAACCAAGCTAGATAAGTTTGAATGTCTTTTCCTTGCCTGAATACTACATGCCTAAAAACAAACTGATCAATACTGTAAAAATTAAAGCTTCTCGCATACAAAAAGAAAATAAAAGTGAGAGACCAGATGGTAGACTACTCGACTCCCTCTGCAGACGTAGACTCTGCTGGAGTTGGGTCCTTAGCATTCGCACCCGAGAGCTCTGTATGTGAGAGAATGCAAGGAATGTAATCTTTTATTTGTCAAAGGCAACCATCCTGTTTTTACATCTAAAATTAAAGCTTCTAAAATTCTTGTTTATAGTTAGGAAAGTCCTGCACCGCAGCTACCATGCCCACAGAGACTTGCTCCAAAACCTTTCGCAAGATACTCTTCATGGACCAGTACAAGAATAAGCTCTATTTAAACTGAGTGACATGACCATGGGTGTGCCCTAAATCTGACACCTTAGTGCGTCAGTCCTCCACCTCAATTTCCATCGAATCAGCCTAATGGTTCAAGTCTGCTTCCCATTCCTCAATTAAGTGCCAAATTTCTCTCTTGTTCCTTCATGGTAAGCTTTAGACACATCATTTATGATGTTGGAAACTGGTTTTCGACCCCTCAATTTGCCCCCAGAGGAGCTGAGTTGCCTTGCCATCGCGGTCCCCTAGGTTTTTTTACCACGACCCCTCAAGGTTGGGTTTCATGCCCTTGCAATTGTCGTTTGATCCATTGTCGCGTGCTTACAGTGTGAAGTGGAGAAAATGGTAAGTCAAATTACTTGCACATATGGTAGCGCGAGCCCAGAAGCTTCCAGCTTCTAGGAGACACTACCGCCCCACACACCTGCCAAGGGAGAAGCATGAAACATTAATTTCCAATATAGGGCTTGGGGGGCTTACCCCCGTCTCTTCCATTGCGTACCTTCCTTACCAACCGACCCAAACATAGATACAACCACCACATCCTAGAGCTTGTTAACATAACAGTCAAACAATGGTATGAAGAAAACACTGAAGCTTATACCATAAGACCAAACCCAGTACCCCAACCATCGCAGAGACATAGAAAGATGCCCTAGAAGACTCCCATAGGGGCAAAGTACATGGACCAATTCAGCTTTAGAACAAACTATACGACTCCAAAGCAAGAAGAGAAAAATCCGCACCCCATCCCCAGAAGATGCAGAAAGACAAAACCCATGATCAACACTGTAAACGAGCCATCTCCAAGTCCCAACAATGTTGGGCCGAGCTAGAAGGAAGTCACAGGGGCCGTCTGTAGAGATTGAAATCCCGTATAACCCCATCCTAAATAGGAGAATCTCGAACATAACAGATACAGAGACCATGTTGGTCATATTGGCTTGCTACAGCAGGTAGACACCTACATGCAGATGCATGGAGCTGCACTTTCTCACAGATCCCGAGAATTCAACACCATACGGTCCTAAATCCATTAAACAGAGAAGTCATTGCATGGAGGAGAAAAAGGAATGACGAATTACATATCAGTTTACCCTCGCATGAAGAAGAATAGCTTGTCACCTTGCTTGAATCTTTGTCGTCCCACAATGTTCAACACCACCTTTCCTCACTTCTCTGTCGTGAACATGATACTTAACAAGATCTCCCGCAGAGCGTTTAAACAAATTCCAAAACCAAAATTCACTCTCATTGCCACCGCCTGCGGGGGTATTTACACCATGCATTCATGGAGCCACCTTGTCAGTCACCTCAAGCATGTGGAGAGTGGTGGGTTTGTATGCCAAGGCCATCATCATTAAACCAACATTATGGGAATTTTTTTCAGCTCACACCCCAATCGGGGGAAAGACAAATTTGCATTATTATCTCAAACAAATAATTGAATAAGTTTTAGTTTTAGCACTCGAAGTAGGATTTCAACCAATCTTATCAATTTGGAAGGTTTTAGGGGAATCTCTTTGTACTTCATTGGAAATAACAACATTATTATCCTCAATCAATTTTAGAAGCAGAAGGAATTTTTTATATGAAATATATTTAGATTTGGAAAATAGATACGCATGACCATCCAAATTAATGTGCATTTTATGATATTTTTTTCTCTAAGAGTCAATTCATAAGTGTGAACAATATAGTGAAAACAATCAAGAAATTCTAGTATCATCAATAAGATGATGGGAAATGTACAAACACGAATGGGACCAAAATATGCAAGAGATCTAAAGGTGAGTACAAGAGAAATCCTAAATATGAAAGTCTAGTTAGAAAAACATAAATGGAAAATTTAACTCTTGGAGGTAAGGAAAGAAATAAATAGAGGTAAGCTGGGGGATGAAGACGTGATGGTAACTTCAAGAAACAGTAAATCAATTGAAGATAGAGCAAAATTTTAAGATTGAAGAAGATTGAAGAGTTGAGAAGATATGTAGCTCTAGCTATATCAGTAAGTTTTAAAAGAAGACACAATAGAGAACCAAATATAGCAGTCTAAGAATATATACCCCTCCCTCCTATCTTCAATACTGGAAGAAAGAAATCAAGCCATCAAAATGTGCTAATGAAAAAAATCAGTTTCTTTTTTTTTTAGACTTTTCTATTAACTTAACTAATATCCCTCCCTCCTATCTTCAATAATGGAAGAAAGAAATCAAACCATCAAAATGTGCTAATGAAAAAAATATGATTTTTTTTTTTTTTGAGATTTCTTTTAAACTTAACTAATATATAGGAATGTATACTTTTAAAATTAAAATATCCAAAGATTAATTATTAGTCCATGATTTATATGAGAATGTTATACAATATAACAATAGTGATTTTTTTATTATTAATAAAAAATACCCATTTTTATTATCTATGAAATTTATATAATAAAAATATAAAATATTTGGAAAACATTAATAATTCTAACCACCAACATTGAATGTAGAGTCTAGCTTCTTCTGGAGAATTCGGCAGAAGTCTCGAGAGCTAGATAGCTTCCTGAAGAAGCCACTGACTCCAGAAACTTCTCCACTGTATATAAAAACCCCCTTTGGCAATCAAATGAGCAAGTGTTCTGTGTTTTATGTTCAATATTCTGTTTGGTTATCTAATTTGGTATCAGAGCTCAGGTGAGCTGTGAGCTTAAAGCAGAGTTGTGGGCTCGATGAATTGTGGGTTCTGTGTTGGTGAGCCGTGTAAACGAGGCAGTGAGTCTCGGTTGTGTGCAAATAGAGTAGTGAAGTTAATAGTGAAGAAGCTTTGTGAAGCCTGTGGAAGTGCGATCAAACTTCCAGAAGTGCCTATTATGTGTGGCTTGTGATTACTTGAAGTCAGGTTACACATTGAAGACCAGAGGTGAGCATGTGAATATCGAGTGTCTTGGGAGGTGAGCGTGTGAAGACCTGGTGTCTTGTTGCTCACTGTGTGAGAGGATTGTGCTGCCTGCCAAGGAGCCGCGTGGTGTGAAAGACTGTGCAACTTGTTTGGGTTTAGTTGCTTTGATTGATCCAAGTTGAGAGATTCAGCGAATATGCCGAGACAGAACGTGGAGTGTTTGTTGTGAGTGGCTGCTGAAAGTAAGCAAGCGTGGTGCTTTATTTTTTTTCGATTTTTTGTAGAACTATTTTGCTAATGGTTTTTTTAATCTAATCTAGTGGAATCTTGGCCCCAAATCTCGGCTAGTGGCTGTTGTTTTCTGTTCCTCTTGTGTTGCAAAAAAAAAATTTGTTTGTAGGGGGTGAAGGCTCTGGTGAAGGGAAAATTGGCTGAAGTTATTGTCTGCGGAAGAAACTGTTCAATGTGATTTTCATGTTGCAGCCACAGAAAGAGTAGTAGAGACGGTTGTTTGTTTTTGTTTGGAGCTCAAAAGAGCCTTCGTTGGAACAAACTGTACGAACAAGGCACTTAATATTCCACTGGTAATGTTGATTTTATAAATGCGGCTACACAATAGTATGAGAAATTTGGTATGAGAAAAACAAAGTTGAAGTTTTTATGGTTTTAAGAAAAAAGAAGGTATATTTCCATATAATTTCATATATATAGTGAATGATTCTCGTGGATTTTTTAGTACTGATCATATATTGCAAGGGTTAAATCTTGAATGGATTTTCATTGTTATTAACCCAAGCTTCATGTTTGAAATTTGAAGAGTAGTGGTGAATTTGGAGTTTGATTTGTTGTGTTTGAAAAAAAAAGGGGGGGGGGGGGGGGGGGGGGTAGCCATATTTGTGGGTTTATATTTGTGAAAATTAGTAAAAAAAAATTGGTGATTGGTATGGTGAAAATAAGTAACATGGTTAATGTATTGGCAGAATCTTATTTATCTAGCTCTAACAAGTTAGACGGTGAAAATTATGCAAACTAGAAGTTTAAGTTGTAGACTTTGATGGAAGGCAACAATACATGGACGATTGTGTCTAGAGCTAAAGTTAAGCCAGTGTCCCCTCAAGCCACAGATGCTGCAATTCAAGATTGGGAGCGACGGGAAAACAAAGCAAAGGTGCTTTTGTGGATGACGGTTAAGGACAACATTATTCCACACATTAGAGAGTGAAAAACATCCAAGGAGACATGGGACACTCTCAAAAATTTGTATGAGACGAAGACTACAAATCGAATATTGTATTTAAAGAGTAAGCTTCTTTCAATTAAGATGGAAGAAAATGAAAGTGTTAGTAATTTTATTTCTAGAATTAAATATCTAAAGGATAAATTAGGTTGCATTGGTGAATCAATATCTAGTACAGACTTGGTTACTGTGACATTAAATGGAATGCTTGATGAATATAAAATTTTTATCACTGGCCTTTCAGCTAGAGAGAAGGTTCCTACTTTTGATGAGTTGGCAGGTATACTTATGCAGGAAGAAGAGCGAAAAAGAAGCCTTAAACAGAAATCTCCCAATTCAGATTTGGCATTGATGGCCAAAGGGAAGCAGTCCTTCAAAGGCAAACAGTGGGAGAAAAATAAAGGCAAAAAGCCACAGGTAAAATCATTTCAAGGTACCCCTTTACCAAGGACAAATGCCAAATCAAGTAGAAATGATGTGTGTTATTACTGTGGAAAACCTGGTCATTTTGCTAAGAATTGCATGAAAAGAAGGACTGATCAATTTAAACAAAGAAGGCATTTAGGAAATTATGTTGATAGAGATGAAGCAATTAGTCATGACTTTAGCAATCTTAAATTGTTTGTGTCCAATGCTACTTTATCAGCAGAAACTAATGATGATAATGCTTGGTTTATAGATTATGGTGCATCAATCCATATGTCATGCAAAAGAGATTGGTTTGATACTTATCATGAGATTAATAATGGTGGACACATCTATTTAGGAGATAATAGATCACATGAAATTAAAGGATATGGTGATATAAGTGTTATGATGCCTAATGGACAAGAAAAACAAATTCAAAATGTGGTGTATGTTCTAGGATTAAATAAGAACTTAATTTCAGTCTCTACTATCACAGATCAACATTTAAAAGTTGAATTTGTGAAATCACATTGTTTGGTAAAGGATGTGCAGGACAACTACAAGGTTGTTGCAAAAGGAATGATAGTTGGAGGCTTATACAAGTTGGATGTAATGAAGAATGGGCATAAAGCTTTGGCATCAACAGGCATGTCAACTATAGAGCTTTGGCATCAAAGGTATGGATGCTTAAATCATAATGACCTAATGTTACTACAAAAGAAATTGATGGTAGAAGGTCTTCCAATTATTAAGGGTGAACACTTTGAATGTGAAGGGTGTGCACTAGGAAAGCAACATAGGGAAGAATTTCCTGTGCATGAAAATAGAAGAAAACGTGAAATACTTGAACTAGTGCATACTGATGTATGTGGCCCAATGCTCACTAAGTCACTTGGTGGAGCATATTACTTTCTTATATTTATTGATGATAGCACTAGATACACCCAGGTGTACTTTATAAGAAATAAAAGTGACATGTTTGAATACTTTAAAGAATTCAAGAGTATGGTTGAAAAGCAAATAGGAAAGAGCATTAAAATTCTTTGATCAGATAAAGGTGGTGAGTACACTTCAGGAGCTTTTATCAAATATTGCAAACAAAATGGAATTATGCAACAATTTACAGTACCACATACACCTCAACAAAATGGAGTAGCTGAGAGAAAGAATAGAACATTAGTTGAATGTGCTCGTAGTATGTTAAAAAGTAAAGGACTTTCTAATAGTTTTTGGGCTAAAGCCATTAATACAACTGTATATCTTAAAAATAGAAGCCCTACTAAGTATCTTGAGCACAAAACACCATTTGAAGCATTTTATGGTTTTAAACCTAAAGTTAGTCATTTAAGGATATTTGGATGCAAGGCCTTTGCTCATATTCCTAAAGAGGATAGGAGAAAGTTAGATGCCAAAGCCATCAAATGTATTTTTATTGGATATTGCATTGATCAAAAAGTATATAAAATGTATGATCCAAGTACTCACAAGGTCTTTGCAAGTAGAGATGTTATAAAAGAAGATAAACAAATAAAACAAGATGAAGATAATATATGGTAGTATCCTTACGAAAGCTTTAAGGAAGAGGAAGAAGTTGTGGAATCAACTCAAGAACAAGAACACATGGACATTCCAAAAGACACATAAAGGAATCAAAGTTCACAAAGAAGTGATAAAGGCACTCCACAGAGAAGAAAAGGAGAAGGTACTCCACAAAGTAATGAACCTCTAAGAAGGTCAACACGACAGATTCAAGCCCCCATCAGGTATAAAGATTATGATTTAATGTCTCAAGTAATGATTGCTTTTGAACCCTTAAATTGTGAACAAGACAAAAATAAAAAAGAATGGATGGAAGCTATGAAAGAAGAATATGACTCTATAATGAAAATGAAACTTGGGAATTAACAGAATTACCTAAAAATAAAGTCCCTATAGGATCGAAATGGTTGTACAAGACAAAATTTAATGCAGATGGTAGCATAGACAAGTATAAGGCAAGATTGGTTGCAAAAGGTTATTCACAAAAAGAAGGTATAGATTATGAAGATACCTTTGCTCCAGTTGCAAAAATGAATACAATCATAATAGTGATAGCATTGGCAACTAAATATGATTGGAAGCTACATCAATTAAATTTAAAGTCAGCTTTTCTAAATGGTGACTTAAAAGAAGAGATTTATCTTGTTCAACCAGAAGGATTTGTAAAAAAGGGTCAATAACATCTTGTATGCAAGTTAAAAAAGGCCTTATATGGACTAAAACATGCCCCCAGATATTGGTATGAGAAAATTGACAAATTCTTCTTTCAACAAAGATTTAAAAAAAGTAAAAATGATCCTAATTTGTATGTCAAGACAGATCAAAATGGGGATATAGTATTACTCTCTATATAAGGTGGTTTTCGCCTCTGTAGAAGGAGCATCATCAGATCCGTTTCCTTTATCAGGAACTTTAGATTTACAGTCCCTTTGGTAGTGCCCTTCCTTTCCGCATTTCCAGCACACCACCTTTACAGGTTTTCCTGGAGATTTAGATCTCCCACTCGATGACTTATTCCTTCCTTTCTGCATTTCCAGCACACCACCTTTACAGGTTTTCCTAGAGATTTAGATCTCCCTTTAGATTTAGATCTCCCACTTGATGACTTATTTTTGTTTCTGTTCTGGGACCGTCCTCATAAAGACAAGGCATCACCATTTTGACTCTCCATATTTTTCTGTCTCATATTCTCCATCAACAAGGATGAGACTATTTCATCAAACTGCAAGGCAGTTGCATTGCTACCTATTGCAATAACCAGACTATCCCACGAATTTGGTAGAGAACACAACAAACTGATGCACTTATCTTCATCTAAAATTTTAATATCAACAGATGATAACTAACTTACCACAGTATTAAATGCATTCAGATGCTCTATCACCGAGTCTCCATCTTTCATCCTCAGGTTATACAACTTTTTCCGTAGGAATAGTTTTTTCACCAGAGACTTAAATTGGTACAAAGTCCCTAACTTGTCCCACAAAGCCTTCCCCGTAGCTTCCCTTGATACATTCAGCAATACTGAATCTGAGACACACAATTGTATTGTGCTCTTTGCCTTCCGATCCAACTTCTTCCATTCTTCATTGGACACTCCCGTTGGTTTAGTACCCAGATCTACCGCGATCCACCGATCTTTATCCACCAACAGATCCTCCATCTTGAGTTTCCACAACTCAAAACTCTAACCATTAAATTTCTCAATCTCTATCTTTCCACTGCTCGCCATCTTCTTTCACCACCAAAATCGATCTCCCACTGAACAGGGTCTACCACAGGCCTGAGCGAAACCACTCAGCAACAAAGGTGTCCCCTTGAAGCCAAAACTGCTCCGATACCAAATGTAGGTTTTAACCTCGTACATAAATTATTTGCATATGAATTCTAAAACACAGAAAATAAACAATGCGAGAGCATAACAAATAAAACACATATACACAGTGATTTTCCCCTGGATCCCAAAACCGAGACTACCAGCTTGATTTTTCATTATGTTCCTTTCAATGTTACAATACATATTTATACATGCTGAAGCATCCAATACTATGGACCAAAAACCATCGCGTCTAAAACCATGGACTGAAAATCATGTGCGAAGATCATGCACAAAACCATAGGTAGGTCCGCCCAACCTAATATAGGGTCCAAAAAAAAATTCACGGGGCACTACCCTGGAATCCGCCCCCCTTAAACCTCCCGGATAGGGGGGGTTGCCACCCCCCTTCACAATCAGCATAATGAAGGGGGGGCCCTGTAATCCCCTGATTCATTATGTTGGCTAGTCATGGAAAGAATATATCACAACCCAATAAAACTACCCCCTCCTCCCTCACGCCCCCCTCTCACCTCCTAATCCTCTCCCTTTCTCTCCCCACAAGCTCCTCCTCCTCCTCTCCCATCATAAAACTCCTCATTCGCCTACTCCACCCTTCCCCCCTCCTCCTCTCATACCCTCCCTACCTCCTCCTCCTACCCCCATCTCCGACCTCCTTTCGCTCTCCTCCCATCATCCTCTCCTCTACCACCTCCCCCTCCTCCTTGACCCCCTCTCCCACCTTCTTTCTCTCCCTCCCCCTCCTCCTCTCCTCTACCACCTCTACCTCCTCCTCGACCCCCTCTTCCACCTCTATTCCATGCATCCCCCTCTTCCTCTCATCTACGACCTCCCCCTCCTCCTAGACCACCTCCACCTCCACCACCTCCTCCTCTTTGACCACCTGCACCTCCTCCTCCACCTCCACCTCCTCAACCACCTCCACCACCTCCTCCTCGATCTCGACCTCCACTACACCTCCTCAACCACCTCCACCACCACCTCCTCCTCCTCGACCTCGACCTCCTCGAATTCCACCTACACCTCCTCAACTTCCACCTACACCTCCTCGACCACCACCTCCTCCTCCTCCTCCGCCTCCTACTCTGCCACAACCATGACCTCCTCCACCTCCTAATCTGCCACAACCATGAACTCCTCCTCCTCCTCCCTCCTCCACCTCCACCTCCCCTTTCCCCTTCCCCTCTGCCTCCTCTACCTCCACCTCTGCCTCCTCCTCCTCCTCCTCCTCCATATCCACATCCACCTCCACCACCACCACCACCACCTCCTCCTCCTCCTCCTCCTCCACCTCGCTCTCCTCCTCAACCCCCTCTCCCACCTCCTTTTCCTCTCTCTCCCTCCTCCTCTCCTCTACCACCTCACCCTCCTTCTCAACCCCCTCTCCCACCTCCTTTTCCTCTCTCTCCCTCCTCCTCTCCTCTACCACCTCTGCCTCCTCCTTGACCTCCTCTCCCACTTCCTTCCTCTACTCTCCCTTGCCCTCCTCTCCTCTACCACCTTCACCACCTCCTCCTCCTCAAACACCTCCTCCTCCTCCACCTTTGCCTCCACGACCTCCTCTCCTCCTCAACCACCTCCACCTCTGCCTCCATCTCCTCCACCTCCCTATCCCCTTCCTCCTCCTCCTCTACCACCTCCACAACCATGACCTCCACCTCTTCCTCCTCTAACAATTCTCTTCTCCTCTCCCTATCCCCCACCCCCTTTGCCACTTCCACCTCTACCACCTCTCCTCTTCTTTGCCACTTCCACCTCTACCACCTCTCCTCTTCTCTACCACCTCTTTTGCCCCCTCCACCTCACCTCCCATAACTTAAAGTGATTGAATTTATGATCAAATAAACAATTAAATATTATTTTTTCTTTTTATTATTTACTAATAACATAAATATATAATTAATTATTATATATATTCTCTCCCCACACATAAATTCATTCAATTTATGATGAAATAAACAATTAGATATTATTTTTTCTTCTTATTATTTACAAATAACTTAAACATATAATTAATTATTATATATACTCTCTCCCCCACTCATATAAAGATATAATGTTGAGTGGTAAAATGAAGAAATGCTTATAATCTTCTCCAATCCATGTATACTCTTTTTTTAAATATTTTAAAATTTTATAAAAATATTTATTTACTAATTTTTATTTATATGTTACATTTTACTAGGTTTACTTTGTTAATTTGTGTAAAACCATTAAGATGTAAATTATGAAAGTAAAGAAAAAAAATAAAAATAAAAAACTATGTATCTAAAAAATTAGTGCGTTCAAATTAAATGAAAATTTTGATAACTTTTAAGAACTAAAATACTCCGAGATAGCACTTTCTTATACAACACACTAAAAAACTAACTATAACTCACTAACAAATCCAAACCAAATAAAATTGTTAGTTTATAAATTTACTATAAAGAAAAAAAATATTTAATAAAAAAAAATATATCCTATAAAACCTTCCTCTAAAAGCTTTCAAAGAAAATCTGTTACTAAGTGGGTCTAAACTTATTTATTTATTTTAATTGTTATATCTGTTACTAAGTGGGTCTAAACTTATTTATTTATTTTAATTGTTATATAAATACGCTAATTATAGTTAATAGAATGTCTCTCCGCAATCCACCATGATGTTTGCTAATTACATTAAATGGAATCGAACCCACGACCAGCAAGTCTTTTGAAGAAGTTGAGCATTTCATTTCATATATTTTGGATGTGCAATTCAAAACATAAAAATAGCGAATGTTCTAATTATAATAGAACTCTCGTAACAAGGGTCGAGATTCAATATAATCAATTGAGATTGGAGCCCTCGCTTTTCGATTCTGAGGGTATGAAATTAAATGGTTTTTAATCAACTAAAAAAACACAGTCGCACTTTAAATAATGAAACATTCTAATAATAAAATAATAATGA
The DNA here is from genome assembly GCA_031772625.1 of Pinus tabuliformis. Taxonomy (NCBI): domain Eukaryota; kingdom Viridiplantae; phylum Streptophyta; class Pinopsida; order Pinales; family Pinaceae; genus Pinus; species Pinus tabuliformis. The sequence goes on along the minus strand of CM062818.1, from coordinate 1,663,767,390 downwards.
GATATTGCTAGAAGAAAATAAAGAAATCTGAGGTGGCCCCCGAACGTAGAGTTCAAACAGCCGAGCATCCACAAAAGGCAGGTCAGGAGACAACAAAGGTGCGATGTAAATGAAAAAAAATATATCAAGCAAGCGTAGAGTTCAAACAACATAGATAGAAACCAAAGCATCCACAAAGGCTGGGTTAGGAGACAACAAAAATGTGATGTGATAAAAAAACCAAGCAATCAATCTACTCATTAAAATCCATCAATATAATTTTGAGGAATATGATTTACCAGGCATATGTAAGAATATGATTTACCAGGCATATGTAAAGTAGTGTAAGGGTTAAATTAAAAATAATATAAAATTCAGAATATGATTTACCAGACCTATGGTAAAGTAGTGTAAGGGCTAAAGGGCTAAATTAAAAGTAATATAAAATTCATGAACTATCTGGTAAAAGTAGTGTAAGGGCTAAATTAAAAGTAATATAAAATTCATGAACATATTTCTCTGATCGTACCATTTCCAATTAAGAAAGTAACAAAAGTCTCAAAAAAAACAAAGAAAAACCTATTAAAGAAAATAAAGACGGGGATATTAAAGAAAACTTAACTGTTTCCATAATAAACACCTACTATAACGACAAATCTCGTGCAGCTCCAAGCATCCGTTATTAAACTCCAAATTCTGTCCACCTCCTAATTAAACTCCAATGTGAGTCATGTTGAAATATTAATTTCACCTGCCGTACGGGAGCACTAAACGGCAACACAAAACCATTCCCGAAAACCACCTATCTTTATCGCACCGCTTTTTGGCAAAGGCTGTTTTTCCTTGGAGCCCTCCGAACACATTCACATGCTGCCACGCGTCTGCTGTACGAACCCAAAACTGCTTTCCCCGGACATTAAAGTTCGTTCGGTTTGCTGGAGGTTGGCGTGCGAACCACGTAGGATCGGCTCAGCGATTTGATCGCGTGATCTCAGCCGTCAACTTTCCGAAGATGCATATCGCCTGCGTCAATTCAAGTTTTGCGTGCAGTGTTTGGTTTTCCCGTTGACCGCCGAGAATGGAAGAATTATTGGAGTTGGTGGTTGTACGTAATTTCTTGGTGGCGGTCTTTAATATTGTGATGGGCATACGTCCCATACATTTAACATAGTTATGGGCACATTTTGATATAAGTTATTTTTTTTATATGTTTTATATATATACTATGTAAGCCTACGTGAGGCAATAGTTATGTAGTTTTTTTTATGTGCGGTAGTTTTAGAGTGTAGTAATTGTGTGTGATGGCTGCGTAGTGTTGTAACATGCGTCGACCATTTTTTTGTAATATGAGAGCTTTGGGGGAGCGAAAGAAGTGTGTGCACAGCAGTGCATGAAAAAGAGCAGCATAGAATTTTTTTTATGTGATTGGCCATCATAAAAAGGAAGGAACAGCGAAGTGAATGCATAGTGGTGCATAAAGAAAAATGGTTGAATATGTTGTAAAATTTTGTGTGGCATTTTTGTAAAACAAAGGTGTAAGAAAAACCATGTGTGGTTTTGCACAACAGTGCATAAAGAAAATGGTGTAGCGCATTTGTATGCATATGTAAATTTTGTTTTACAGCAGTAAAGTGTTTTTCACTGCAGTGAATGTAAAAGGGGTTTTACAGCAGTAAACCCAGCACAATAATTTCTCAGGTGAAAACAGAGTTTTGGGTGAATGTAATTTTTGGTAAATCCCTCTGAGTGAAAGAGGATGAATGTTGTTTTAGAAATCTTGTTTTAATGAATAGAAATATTTTATGGCTGTGTAATACTCTGTTATGAGTAATTTCTTTTAAAAGGCTTCCCTGTGCAAAAGATCCTGGAACATTGGAACAGTGGAAACAGAGCATTGCCTCTGTGGTGTTAATGTTTGTTTGGTTTTGGTATTTCTCCATTCAAAAATCCCCAACAGTGGTATCGGAGCTGGTCCAGGCTCTTTGATGGTGACAGAGCTAGTCCAGGCTCTTTGAAGGCTCAAAGATGCTGAAGGAAGGACTCTTGTTGCAGCAGTGAAGGCTCTCCAGCAGTGTGAAGCCACAGCCAAAAGGGGTAAGGTATTTCTCGAAGCTTTCCTTTGTGTTACTGTTGAAGAAACAGTCAGTGATTAAAAAAAACAGTCAAGTATTTAAAGCCTAGATAAGAATGGCAAGGTCAAAGAAGAAAGCCTCCAGGCCTGCTAAAAATGTGTCTCTCTTCTCTACTAAACTAGAAGGCAATCCATTAGAATACATTCTATTTGAGGTTCCAAGGTTTGATGGAAACTTTGATGTATGGGAAATAATGATGAGGGCTTTCCTAATGTCTGAGGGGATTGAGATCTGGGAGTCAGTGATTGATGACAGCAAGATGGATAAAGAATCCATGGAGTATGATGCAAAAGCAGCAAAGACTATCTTGAATGGACTCCCTGATTCTGTGAAGAGGAATCTAGGAAAATATACATCAGCAAAAGATATATGGGACATACTGCATGACCTTCATGCAAATGGAGCACTGACCATGACAATGAGTCAAGAAGAAAGTTATGAACCCATCATAGAAGCTGAGAATGAGAAGCTTGACCTCATCAAGCTTCAAGTAAGAGAAAGGGATGAAGAGCTTGCCAAGCTCAAGAAGGAGCTTGATCAATGCAAGAGGAAACACCATGAAAAAGTCATATCCATGACAAATCAGCTGAATGAAGCAAAGAAGCAGGAAGATGCCTTGACAAGTCAACTTGAACAAAGGCACAAGAGAGTGAACAAGCTTGTAGAAGAGATTGGACAGTACAAGGTAGAGGTCTCCTCCCTTAAGTCCGAACTACAAGAAGCCAGGAAGCAGGCGCAAGGAGCTGAAAAGAAAGTGAAGAGCAGTCAAGAAAATGATGAAGAAGTCTCCAAAATGAAGACTGACATTATCTCCTTCAAAATAGTAGCAGCTGAAGCTACTCGTAGCAAGGAAGAAATTGAGGGACAACTAGCAAAGAGAAATGATGTATGTGAAAAGCTAGAAGAAGAGATTGTCCTCCTCAGGAAGAAGGTTGAAGGGATGAACAAGATCATGAAGAGCTCTCAAGCTTTGGATGACATGCTCAGCTATCACAGATCTCCATATGATAAATCAGGACTTGGGTATGTAGGTGAACCCTCAAACAAGGATGAGGATGCTTTAAGCAAAGGAGATGTGAAGAAGCCAGAAAGAGATGGTGATGCTCCTAGTTCCAGCAAAGGCAAGGAGAAAAATGAAGGCATCAATAGTAGAAAATCAGCTCCAAGAAGAAATGTAGCTGATGTCAAAGAGGCAAGAGGCAATGGTGATAATCAAAGGATCTCAAGGCAGCAAGAATTCAGAAGTACATCAAGAAAACCTCCATCTCCCAGGTACCAAAATTCATTTTATGGTTATTGTTATGCTTGTTCAAACTTTGGTCATATGGCAAAAGACTGTAGAGCATTTCATAAAGATAGATGTTGTGGTCTCCGAAAATCTCCAAGAAACAATTTTAGAAAGAATCATGAAATGTTATTCATGAACAATGTTGAATGTTTCAAGTGTCATAACATTGGGCATGTGACACGAGATTGTAACTTGACATGGGCTCTTACACAAGCTAGACCCATGCAAAAGAAGAAAGTTACACAAGTATGGAGAAGGAAGGAAATGCAATCTGAAAGCCCCTTGAACTCCCTAGCTGATCTAAGTTTGTTTTGAGAAAACTTGCCAAAAGAAGACAAGCATACATTAAAGGGGAGCTTGTAATTTTTTGTTTGCTGAACTGTATTAATAGTCACTCCTTGATGAAGACCTTTTATAAGGGAAAGATGTGAAGTTAAATCTGCGATAAGAGCAGAGAAGAAAAAAAGGGGGCAGCGTTCAAATGTGAAGTGCAGCAACGCAATAAGAAGTGTGCAAAGCATGGAGACCCTCACAGCAGTGGGAAGATAAAACACAAAACAGCAGTTTGGAAATTTTTTTTGGAACACATGCATTGAAATGCATAGCAATGGAAGGTAGTTTCCTTCTATGAAATGTGAGAGAATATACTCACAACAGATTTTTAAATGCACATTTGATGAATGAGAATGTGTGTGGCAGCAGAAAGTCAAAGGGATTGCACAGCAGTGCGTTGTGAAAAGAAAATGAATGAAGCTGAAGATTGTGTGAAGCAAGGGTGCATAAGAAAAGGCAGCAGCCCGTGTTAATTTTTTTTTTCGTGGAGAATGAAGTGCCAAGTGTATGTGCACACAGCAGTGCAAATTGCAGCAGCAACACAACAGCAAGTGTATGGACAGCAGTAGCTTGAAGAAAAGTTTTCCCATCGTGAAGAAGGAGAAGTACACAGCAATGCAAATAAAAAAAATGCAGCAGCAAGAAGTTTTGAACAGCAGCACATGCAAAAGAAATTTTCCTTACAACAATAAAGGTAAATGTAATGAATTTGTTGTTCATTGAATTGAAATGCAATATATGCAACAGCAGTGAATGTAAGAAATATTTACACACAGCAGTGTAAATTTGTAAGCTGGGACAGTGTGATTGTTCTAGAAAAGACAGAGTACTTTGTCTTTGAAAAGTGCACAAGCAGTGCAAGTGTAGACACAGCAGTGTGGGGTAGACACAGTAAAGAAGATGGCACAACAGTGCAGCAGAAAATATGCAGCAGCATAAAAGAACATTGTAATGAGTTTGCACACACAGCAGTGCAATGATTGTTTGTTTTGGAACTGCATTTGAAGCAGTCATTTGGTGAATCCCTCTGTTGAGAGGAAGATGCTCTTTAGCATTGTTTGGTAAATCCCTCTGTTAAGAGGAAGATGTTTTTTATAACAGGTGAATCCCTCTATCATGAGGAAGGTGCTCTTCAGCACATTGTTATGGTGAACCCCTCTGTCATGAGGAAGGTGCTCTCAAGCACAGTTTCAGGTTAATCCCTCTATTAAGAGGAAGACAACTTTGTTTGTTTATGAACTGCAACAGAAGCAGTTGGTGGATCCCTCTATGTGAAGAAGATATCTTTGTAACAGCAGTACTGAGGAATCCCTCTACGAGAGGAAGTGTTTGGGTATGACTGAATGCCCAGCAGCTGAAATTAAAGGGGAGTGTTGAAATATTAATTTCACCTGCCGTACGGGAGCACTAAACGGCAACACAAAACCATTCCCGAAAACCACCTATCTTTATCGCACCGCCTTTTGGCAAAGGCTGTTTTTCCTTGGAGCCCTCCGAACACATTCACATGCTGCCACGCGTCTGCTGTACGAACCCAAAACTGCTTTCCCCGGACATTAAAGTTCGTTCGGTTTGCTGGAGGTTGGCGTGCGAACCACGTAGGATCGGCTCAGTGATTTGATCGCGTGATCTCAGCCGTCAACTTTCCGAAGATGCATATCGCCTGCGTCAATTCAAGTTTTGCGTGCAGTGTTTGGTTTTCCCGTTGACCGCCGAGAATGGAAGAATTATTGGAGTTGGTGGTTGTACGTAATTTCTTGGTGGCGGTCTTTAATATTGTGATGGGCATACGTCCCATACATTTAACATAGTTATGGGCACATTTTGATATAAGTTATTTTTTTTATATGTTTTATATATATACTATGTAAGCCTACGTGAGGCAATAGTTATGTATTTTTTTTATGTGCGGTAGTTTTAGAGTGTAGAAAGTGTGTGTGATGGCTGCGTAGTGTTGTAACATGCGTCGACCATTTTTTTGTAATATGAGAGCTTTGGGGGAGCGAAAGAAGTGTGTGCACAGCAGTGCATGAAAAAGAGCAGCATAGAATTTTTTTTTATGTGATTGGCCATCATAAAAAGGAAGGAACAGCGAAGTGAATGCATAGTGGTGCATAAAGAAAAATGGTTGAATATGTTGTAAAATTTTGTGTGGCATTTTTGTAAAACAGAGGTGTAAGAAAAACCATGTGTGGTTTTGCACAACAGTGCATAAAGAAAATGGTGGAGCGCATTTGTATGCATATGTAAATTTTGTTTTACAGCAGTAAAGTGTTTTTCACTGCAGTGAATGTAAAAGGGGTTTTACAGCAGTAAACCCAGCACAGTAATTTCTCAGGTGAAAACAGAGTTTTGGGTGAATGTAATTTTTGGTAAATCCCTCTGAGTGAAAGAGGATGAATGTTGTTTTAGAAATCTTGTTTTAATGAATAGAAATATTTTATGGCTGTGTAATACTCTGTTATGAGTAATTTCTTTTAAAAGGCTTCCCTGTGCAAAAGATCCTGGAACATTGGAACAGTGGAAACAGAGCATTGCCTCTGTGTTGTTAATGTTTGTTTGGTTTTGGTATTTCTCCATTCAAAAATCCCCAACAAGTCATTGCAAACTGAGTGGATAATGATCAGATAAGATTTTATCGAGCCACCACAACATATTAGAATTGAACCGTTTGACTTAATCATTTGAAATAAAAGGACTATATGCCATGAATGAAACAAAAATATAGAACTTGGAATGCTCATTCCGGGAACATTCAGTGACAACAATGTGAGCAACCGAACCTACGATTTTTAGGTTGGAATTGATGATATGGCACTGAAGGATGGTTGAAATGGTGTAGGGATTTCATAAATTTGATACGCAATCAGCATTTAAAGCAGCGTACAGTGAAAGAAAAACGGGTTATGATACGACCATTATATGTAGATTCGAGCCAAGCTCTCCGGGAATGATCTCGTCCGAGAATATCATTCCATGGATCTGGATATGATAATGGGCCAAAATGATCTCGAAATGATATAACACTGAATGATAAAGATGACACCGGTAGGGAGGGTATCAAATAATGGGTAAAATAATAAATTACATAAAGAGAAAAGCCATTGGAGCAGAGCTTGTTAAAACATTATAAGTCGGTGCCATTACAGGTTCAACGCTTTCTATGTGATCTAGTGTGACAATAGTATCTAGGATAAACTCTTGTATGACAGGGTCCAGAATCGAACCTTGACTTTCCTTTCATATGTAGTATAATCAATCGAGATTCGAACGCTTCACCTTCGGTTCAGATATATCTAATATGAAATTAAATGAGATTCGAACCCTTCACCATCTGTTGAGATATCATAATATGATTTAAATGCTACTTAATCCCAAAAAAAAAAAAAAAACAGTCACGCATTATAAAGCATTGTAACCATAGATAATAATAGTAATAAAGAATTTTTCAATAAAGAAAACGGAGAAAGCTCAAAGCACAAAATTTCAGACCCAGCGTAGCCACAGATAGAAACCATGCATCCGCAAATCGTAGAATCGGAGACACCAAAGATGCGATGTAATATAGAGACCAAGTAAACAATGAATACTCGTTAAAATCACTGCAAAATTTGAGGAATAGGATCTTCCAAGCATAAGGGTAAAGTACTGGAGGGGATAAATTAAGAATGATCTAAAATTTATGAACAGGTTTTTATGATTGACCATTTCCAATTAACCAGGAAAAGAAATCATGAACATACAATGTATGTTACAGAGAAGAATAGATAGGAAAAAGGAAAAAGAAAAGACAGGCATCTTAAGGAAATTAAAGAAAATCTAACTGACTGTTTCCGTAATGAAAACATAAACATAATGCCAATTTTCATGCATCTCTTAGTAAATAAACTCCAAATTCTATCCACCTCTGAAAGGAAATGAAATTAAAGGGAAAACCAGATAATCCGGGACAAATAAGTGTCCAAGAGATCGAGGATAAGGGCATGGGCTGATTTAGAAAAATTTAAAGAAGGAGAGGTCGATGAAGATCTCGTCGATTGCAAGGCCTCCGCCTTGGTTGATTGACCATTTTCAATCAACCAGGTAACGAAATCCTGAACTTAGAGCAAAGCACCCAGGTAAAATGAAGAAACAAAGATATGCATATTAAAGACATTAAAGAAACATAAAAATAATGATAAACTGCATGCAGCTCCAAGCATCTTAATAATTGAACTCCAAATTCTGTCCACCTTTTAAAGGGAAAAGAAATTAAAGAACAAAAACATAATCCAAGACAGAAGAGTGCAGGAGAGATAAAGGGAAAGGGCAGGGCCAGATTTAGAAAACTATAAAGAATGAGAGGCCAATGAAGATCTGGTCGATCGCTAGGCTTCCGCCTTGGTTCACCCTAAGAAATGCCTCCTGTCCGCCACAGCAAGACATACACACAGAAACATAAAATTATCACGATTGAGAGGATGGTAAAACCCAGAACATACAATGCATGTTACAGTACAGCCCAGAACAAAGCAAAAGAGAGCAAAGACATAACAGCTTAAAGAAAATAAAGAAGACAAACTCTTACAATGATGAATGCTTAACTTAATTGTAAATTCTACTCAAAATCCAAGCATCCTAGCATTTGAACCTCCAACTTTTCTTTGGCTTGATAATATGCCAAAGAGGAAGAAATTAAAGGAAAAATGCTATAAACAAAGTGAAGTGAGAGAAATATTTACCTAAAGAGTCTTCTCTACTCTTCCCTTCAGTGTCTGTCGCATCTCTTCCCTGGAAATAACAAGGGGACGCATTACATCATGTTGTATTTCAATTTTACACCAGTGTTTAATCAAATGATATAATTTTACACTTGAAGAAAGAAATAGATCTTCTCTCACTCAGTTGTCTGAGAGGCTGATAGAGATCATGTTGAACGCTAAACCTCTACCTTTGTTATTCATTCAGAGAAATGCCTATTTCCAGAAAACCTACACTACATACACACACATAGCACACTGTGATGTATACACAAATACGCAAATACTGAGCACACAGAGAGAATGCAACATAGAACAAACAGACAAATCATTTCACACACCAAATACAAAAACAAAGATCACTGGCAGAGGAGAGATTCGAATTCAAATTTCAAACAAATAAAAGCCGGAATGCCAGATCACTCACAGGCGAAAGATTCGGATTCAAATTTCAAACAAATAATACTGTGACTGCCAATGACAGGAAATTTATAGGCCTTTACTGTCCGCTCCCCAAAACGGCTAAATTTTAGAGCTCCATGCGGTTTGACACGTGGATAATGAAAAAATATGAATAAGATATCCGAATTAAATTATAAGTAAAAAATTTGGAATATAAAAAATTATGAATTCATACGAGCACAAATTATGAATAAAATATCTGAATAAAATGAGGATTAAAAAATTTTGAATATAAAAAATTATGAATTCATACGACAAATTTCTGAATAAAATTAGGATTAAAAAATTTTGAATATAAAAAATTATGAATTCATGCGAGTACATAGACTGTGCTGGTTCAATTTTAACTCTTAAGTGAATCGTCACCCATATTAAAATTACGAAAGTTTTTTTTACACCTAAATGAATAGTTTGGAATTTTTTTTCGAGGTTTTAGAATTAATATTTTTTTACACCTAAATGAATAGTTTGGAATTTTTTTTCGAGGTTTTAGAATTAATATTTTTAATTTTGTATAAAGGTAATTTTAAATTTATTATTTTTTTTAATCTTTTTTTTTAACTCTGAAGTGAATGGTCACCCATATTAAAATTACGGAGTTTTTTTAACACTTAAATTAATAGATTGGAATTGTTTTGCGAGTTTTCAGCTTTTTATATATTAAAATGACGGAGTTTTTTTTACACAAATTAATAGATTGGAATTGTTTTGCGAGTATTCATATTTTTATATTTGTGTAAAAATAATTTTAATTTTTTCAAGTTAAATTAATTTATGGGATTAATTTTTTATTGTCAATTTTTTATTTGTGGGAAGTACTTTTTATTTATTAGTAGGATGTTATCTTTAGGATTGTGTAAAGTTTTATTGAAGTTAGATGTTTTTTGAGATAGTTCTAATTCCTCAAAATAATTTTTATCCTCAACCCTTACTACCAGGTTTGAGGTTTTGATTCCCCAATTCCCCATGAGATTTGAATCTAAGACTTGGTTAAGATTAAACCTCACTTAAATCAACTAACCTACACCTCATAGCTTTTATAATAATAAATTATTACACATAATATTCATTGTAAATAAAATAATCATGATGATGGTGTCTATATATTTATCAAGAAAAAGTAAAACAACATCTTATATATATATATATATATATATATATATATATATTTCTTGGAGAATTGAAAAACTATAAATAATTGAAAATAATTTCTTTTTTCAAAAAACATCCTAAAAATGAAAATTATAACAATGATTTAGTGATTTAACTAAATCACTTACATGGTTAAAGGAACTTATATACATAAGTAATAAAAGGATTGAAAATACTAATTTTGATCACACTTTGAGGATAAACTTTTTGGTTAATTATAGAGATCATAAGACATGCAATCAACTATTATAAAGTTATTTGAAAAAAATGTGGTGGTGGTGGGGGATGAGGTAATTAGTAACTTCTAATTTAACATTCATGGTTTTTTTTCTTTCTCTTTTATAATAATTCATTTAATATGTCTAAATAACTAGAAAAGCCACATAAGCATGCATTCATATATGTCCTATGAATAATTTGTCATGCTTCTCAATCAATTGTGTGGGTTACTTGCTTCATCAAGTTGGCATAAAGCATATGGGTTTAGGCTTTTGATATGGACGTGTGCTTGGAAATATTTGTATAGCTTTCAAATGGTAGGTCTCACTGTTCATCTCTTCTTCTTTTGTAGGTATGGCATTCTTGTGTATGAAGAGAAATGCCATTAGAGGACTCCTGGTGTAGACTCAGGTAGTGTCCATTTCTAGGTTTTCTTGTAAGTGTTTTAGATAATTGATGATGGGGTATGTATTCACAAAACATTTTTTGACCTCAAGTCTTGTTTTCAAGTATCTCCTTCATCAACCCCATCTTTCGTGTTATTTCATATTTTATGGGTTTATTTTTTTAAAGCCAAATTTCCACTATTGTTTTTTGTAATCTTGGCAGGTCCTTCCATTTTCATTAATATAAAAGCAAGTTACATCCACATAACAGATAGTTAGGTGGCCTCACATTGCCTTGAGGGAAACCAAGTTTTTGGTCACCTAACAGTGTGATATGCCATTCAATAGCAAAAAATAATAAGTCTTTCTAACCAAGCTAGATAATTTTGAATGTCTTTTCCTTGCCTGAATACTAGATGCCTAAAAACAAACTGATCAATACTGTAAAAATTAAAAGCTTCTCACATACAAATAGAAAAGAAAAATGAGAGACCAGCTAGTAGACTACTCGACTTCCTTGGCAGATGTAGATTCCGCTGGAGTCGGGTCCTTAGCATTCGAACCCGGGAGCTCTGTTTGTGAGAGAATGCAAGGGATGTGATCTTTTATTTATCGAAGGCAACCATCTTGTTTTTGCATCTAAAACTGAAGCTTCTAAAAGTCTTGTTTATAGTTAAGAAAGTCCTGCACCGCAACTACCATGCCCATCGAGACCTGCTCCAAAGCCTTTCGCAAGATACTCTTCATGGACCAGTACAAGAATAAGGTCTATTTAAACTGAGTGACATGACCACAGGTGTGCCCTAAATTCAACACCATAGTGTGTCAGTCCTCCACCTCAATTTCCATCGAACCAGCCTAACGGTTCAAGTCTGCTTCCCATTCCTCAATTAAGTGCCAAATTTCCTCGCTTGTTCCTTCGTGGTAAGCTTTTGTTGTGGCCAGCAACAACCCCCCCCCCTCCCCCCCCCCCTTTTTCATTTAAGTGTTGTCCAAAATACTAAATGAATGGGGACCCTTAGCTAAAATTTAGGAAAAGCAAGAGTTTCCTTTCTTCAAAATAAGGTTACCATCGTAAGCTTAGGAAGATCTTTTGAATACTTTAAAACCTAAGTTTATGATAAGAAAAATCTTTAAAAAGTCGCATCATAAAATGATAGAAAAACACCTCCATTTGGGTATAATCTTGGTATGTGCAAGATTCTCGTACTAAGCAATATATCGCATTGCAATAAGGTAATGCCAATGAGAAAGACTCCAAGATTTTCCGATTTGCGATAACCCCGATCGCAAGATCGCATATCGCAGGGAATGGGCTAACAAAATATGGCAGGCATAAAACTTCTGCGATCTGCGATGTTGCGATATCGCGATAAAGCGATGGTTGCGATATTAAGCCAAATCAGCTCTGCGATGTTATATTTGTGAGTCGGTACGAGAGCGCGATAGTGCGATAATGCGATCTCGCGATCTGTGACGATTGCGAACCAAATCGCAAAATCACTCCATCACGAATCTTTTGGGCACGCTATTCAAGAAAAGCCACTTACCATAATCTGACTCAAGATCATGCGCTTTTAATGATAATAAAGGAATTAGTTGCCATCTATTAAATGTAGACGCGTACTTTTGCAAAGCATTACTTCACGTAAGGTGGCATATTTGATATATCTGCTGCATTTAAGACTCTCCCATCACCTTTCTTGATCAGTCATTTCCATTTCGCTTGTGAGCTGCAGGAACAAAGAACGAAGGATGATACCAAGCCATACGCAGGAAGAAATGGGAAAGAAAAATAAGGCTCAGGGCTCTGGGGTGAAGGAAATGGCACCTTTATATACAGACACAGCTTGTAGCAGAGACGCAGGGATATCGACGTGGGAAAGCATGTACAGACTGCTTGAAGAAGAAAACCCCAGCATAATGAAGGTTACCGCTGTCGCAGACTCATAGGGCTCTAACGAAGCATCCTTAGAAGAACTAGCGTGCTCATTCCTTCATCGGATAGCAGCAAGGCCTAAAATTCTCCCATATACGGATATGATCAAGTGGATACTTGACAATGCAGAAATGAACGACAGAAAGTTCAAGATTCAAGGACATGGGCTCATCGGGTCATTCGCTGCACAAGACTTAAAGCTCATGTATCATCTTCCTAAACCGTAGGCGACTTACAATGCATAATTCATTAAAAAATTTGTGGCAGAGAACCCAAACCTATCAGAGACCACCAAAGATTGGTCCAAAAAAGATGAACTGCTCAAGAAAGATAAAAACGGTATGTACAGCACTGGTTCCCTCACCTCTCTGTATTGTTTTGCTGCGGCCATGCTTTGTAGATTATTTGGGATGCCAGATATCAATAAGTTTTCATCTGAATGGTTACCATTGATCGATGCTGCCACAAATGCCGTTATTATAGATTGGGCCAAGATCTTTTCTGATAACCTATTCACGGCTATTATCAATTACCGGTCTAAAAGATCCATGTCTCAAAGGATCTATCCTCCTTTTTACCTATCCGCATATGTTATGGATTCTATTTGTTATGTGTCTAAATTTCTCGCTATGGGTTGGAAATGGACAACTCAGGACCCATTACCCATCCATGTTTATCATAAGATATTATGGGATTCTCAGTTCATTCCACATTTCTACCAAATTTGTCACGGGCTTATCTTACCCATGTATAGAATGATGTATGATAAAGAAACCCCGAGGTGCTCAACTGAGGCACAGATAGATATCATCCCCATCGCAAGATGGTTCGGAGAAGAATGGTTCACCTATATTAGAGTATTTGGAAGCACCGTCCCCCCCTCATGTCCTGCCTTTGTATATTCCTGACAAGCTTCTGGCTCGAGAAATTGCATATCAAACCTGTTCAGAAGGCGGCCTAACTAAAGATCTAAAAGACAAAAAGAAGGCCATATGGCCTCAGTTTCCTATATCTTGTGGGGCCTTTTCATTGTTCGATGTAGGTCATGCGTTCACCGAAGTAGAGAATATGACGTGTCTATAATTATTTAAATTCCCGGCAAGGCCATTTGACCCAAATGAGGTTGCCCAGGATTTAACAATGACAGTCAAGATAAAAGTGTTCGTTGGAAAGAAGGATATATTTGATGATTTATTTCAGAGTAAAAGCTCACTCCAGGAAATTTTGCGGGAAGCTCAATCGCGATTGTCTCCAGATGACCTCCAAAGATTCATGGTATACAGGGAAAGAAGACTAGCCAGTGTTCCTCTAGAAAAGCTGCAACTACCTGCCAAAGAACTTACTCCAAGCATTAGCCTTAGTGGGAGTTCAAGCGCTTCCGGATCTAAATCTAAGACTGGACAAGAGATGCCTGAGCATTTTAAAAGATCCGAAAACAACCAAGATAGAGGCGAAGAGTCAGCTAAGGACACCGCTCAGTCAATGGAATTTCCACAGCAGCAAGTTATTGCCTCCTCGTCAAGAGATGTCCCCCCTCTCGTCATTGAAGCACCACCCATCACAACAGAATTAGATAAGGAATGGGAAACCTTCAACGAACTGATCAATCTTGAAGGACAAGCCCCAAAAACACCTGTGAGCAATACACAGGTAGCATAAGAAGTGGGCTCAGCGTTGCTCTTCAATGAGTGGGACGATCAAATCAGGGAGGCAAAACAAGCAGAATGGAAGCTGAAGGCACCAGAAAAGGGAAAAGAGGTCCAAACACTAAACAGCTTAAATTGGGAGTGTTATTGGGCATACTTGGTGAAGCCGCATAGTCAGCAGATGACTGTGAAATGTATCATAAATGCGGCCGAGAAAGTGGTGCCAGCTCTCATAGATTCCGTTTTCTCAGCCCAGCTCAAAGCAGAAGTCAGCCAGCCGACTCTCCTCAAACCAATGATGAATGCATGCAGCTTTAAAGATCAGATTCAGAAGTAACTTAATTTAGAATGTTGTTTTTTCCTAAAAAATTAGATTAGAAAAAGGACGGTCATTTGAAAACCGCATCCTAAATTTTGTAAATAAACTATTATTAGAATTAGGAAGCAGAATTTAAACCCTTCTCATGCATTTAGAGAAGGGTCCAGAAATTTGTCAAAAACTTGTCCTCAGATCATGCACTTCTGCACCCTGAGAGGAGGTTTTGATGAATGAATGGATCAAGGTTTATTAATTTTTGCATTTGATATCTGCTACTGATGTTGCACTTCTGTACTCTTGGTAGATATTAGAACAACTAGAGATAAATCATTGTTGCTTGAAGCTTATGAGTAGGACCAGTCATAAATGGTACTTTTATTTCTTGATCATTTCTGCTTATGTTCTTAAAGTGATATATAGTTTTTAGTTGTTTATATGTTATTGCATGAATGTTTGAGTTGCCATTTGGCACTTTTGTAAGGTGGAGTCATTTATTTATGTTTGATATATGAATAACTTATTATGCGATATGCTGTTCACAACTGTTTTGCCTAAATTTTTATGCAAAGTGGTTCATCTTAATTGATTTCCATTCTTATGATAGTTGAATGATCTTTATTACCAGTTATTATTTGAAATCTCTTTAGATCGAATAATAGAAGAAATACATCCCGGGTTAGCATAGATTAGATGTGTTGTTTTCATTAGATTACAATATCATAGAATTAGATTAAAGTAGCTTAGATTAAAACCCTTAGATCAACATCATCCAACTCTGCACACACACACACCCTTAGATTGGGAAACTGGTCCCATTATCCCCAATTGGACCTGCTATACCAAACGAATAAGGAGCCGCCAACCAAGCTCCAGACCGGGTGGGTATCCCCCTTGTTGTCGACCCGATTTTTGGGGCTTCAACATATTTGGCGCTAGAAGGAGGGCCTGAACATAGTGTCTGTTGGAATGGTTTGAAATCGTAAACATTTGAATTAGGATGGTTGCTCACAAACTTCCCATTTGGAGTTGCATCCATGTTCATGCCTCTTCCAACACTCCACCTGAAGTGGTAAGACTCTTGTCTCAGGTAAAATTCAATGGTAAGAATAATTCTTCTACTTTTAATCATGCCCTTCAATTTATTCAAAGTGTTTCAAGTTCGAACGTTCAAAGAATTGATGAAGGCATTTTATGCATAATTTTTACTCTCACATTCACAACGGAAGCTAGAAAATGGTGTAGAACCCTCCCAGTTTCCTCAATTCACAGCTGGGACCAATTTGTCAAGGCTTTCATTTGTGAATTTGATTGCTATGATTATGATCAGGTATATGATGAAATTGAGTATCTACGAAAAGAAGATGAATCTGTTAGGGATTTTAATATGCGATTTCATCTTGATTGTCTAAAATATGATCTTGAAAATGAACTCATGAATGAAGAATCTTCAGATTATGTTGAGCATTCCCTACCTCCTATGTCCGATCCATCTGAAATTAGTCCAAGTCTTGTTTTATTTTCTTCTAATAGGAATGAAAATTCCAATTTGAATGTGTGAATCACTCATGATGAAGAAACTTCCCAAAGCTTAGGAAACACGCCTGCTCTAATGCAAGAAGACAAAATCGAGAACGTTGAAAGAAAGCCTGCCTTGGAACCAGAAAGAAACTTGGAGACAAGGTTAGATAATATCATCGCAAGTCAACAAATGCAGATGCCAAGGTTAGAACAACAAATTAATTCTCTTTCGGAAAATACAAACACGCAAAGGTATGATCTAAAGCCCGATGTCTACAATGAATGTGATGAACAAGAATTTTTTCACGATGATATTTTCAAATGCATTGTTTCGGAATCACATTTTTCTCTTTATCCTGATGTATTTAGTGATGATAATTTTTTCCCCTCAGTATTAATGATATCTCAAAAAGTACAGAGGATTATTCAAATGAATCACCATTAGGTTTTCAAGATAAAGAGGCAGCTATAGAACATCCTTTCGTCATTTACAAACAAGAACGACTTGACCTTCCTTTTTTGAAAATATTGGATAAAAAAGAAAAATCTAGAGAAACCTGTAAAATCATTTATGATAGCTACTATGATGAAGATGATGATGTTGATTTATCTCAAGTAACTCAACAGAGCTCAGATAATGAGAGATATTCTAATTTGAGAATCATATTAGTCGATCTTCATTCCAGAGTGACAGATCATTGGCATGATTTTACTATCCAAAACAATATCCCGATCTATGATTCGTATCATGAGCAAACCCCCATGCCTGTTCCCAATCATAACTTGTTTTCTGATTCACAAGACGTAATTCGAAATTACTCGGATCCCATAATTCTGGCCAGTTCTTGTGAAAAAGAAGATATTTCAAGTCAATCCCAGTTGTGCTGTAACATTAGTTGTACAAATAATCATTGCATTATTTTTTGCTTGCACTCATTTTGTATAAAATCGGATTGTATTTTAAATTTGCAGACTTTTGATAGATTACTATGATATATTGAGCACCTTATCAAAGAACATTCAAAAGATGTATTACCATTTTGGAAAACTAAATTGTGTCAAGGAAATACAGAATTTTTTCAATTCCACGATCAATCAATATCAGCCTTTCAGAAGAAACTTCTGTGTCATCCAAAACATCATCAACAAAAGAAAGTATTTTTGGAAACTTGCCAGCAATTCACGTTAATTGGTAAATCTCTTTCCAAATATTTCCATCTATTCTTCATTGATTTATTTAGTGATTTATATGTGGAAACTTTCCTTTTACGAGAAATTGCTAAAAGCTTGACTTTAACGCATAGTAGATTACAGGCCATTAAAACTAAAAAATCATATTCGCAATCTGGCTTGTCATCTTTCCTATTACATGATCACCAATCCATAACAGAAATTCATCCTGATTTTTATGATCCAATAGGTATCCAATTGGACAAAAGATTTCATAAGAAAGAAATTTCAGGCGGAATTCCGACTGAAGTTACACTTTCTAATCCTACATTCAATATTCATAGTCCAAGAAAAGTTTTATTCTTAACACTGATGTTTAAAAGGTACATACGTGTAGGAATAAAAATGAAAAGATGGTTCCACTGGAAATATCATTTTACCTAGTTAATTTTTCTATGTATAGTTAGAATAGGAGCAGGGGTAGTTTAGCTAGGTTATTAGGTGGATAATTTAGTTTTTAAATATTGGTAGGCAAAATAAGAGAAGAAATTATCCATATCATGTACATACTCCAAGGGAATAGTTACCTCTCATTTCTTTAAATATTTTCCTCCCTAATAAAATTTGCCTGTGGTTAACAGCATTTGACATTTACTAAAGACACCATTTCTCTATCAGATTTTGAACTTCTGCTTGTATAAATAGCAAATCTTTTAGAAACTTGATCTTTATTATTAATAGATACAGTTAAAAACTTTAAACCAGATATGATACTAGTTTCAACTTCAAAAAATTTGACGAAAGCAATCTTAGTGAAGAAATTGTTTTATATCAGTACAATGAAAGGTATCAATAACAAAATGAGGATTCCCTGTAGAACAGCCATGTCCAAAAAACTCTATTATTGTTGTCCAGGGCTTTCTTAAGGAAAAAAATGACTTCCTCCCTGCTAAAGAAAATCGCAGCATTTAGAGAAACTACCCAAGGATACACTATATCTTGAAGAATAAGAGGTCTCATCATGAGCCGGCTTATCATGATCACAGATATTATAACTTTGCTGACTTTGCCAAACACTGTCCATCAAAACAGGGCAATGACTCAAGATTTTTGAAATCAAAAGACAAGGGGTCTCATCACGAGCCAGCTTGTTCAGCGAAAGTGTAAATCAAGTGAATGACTGTGTCATAATTTGGCTACCAAACCAAGACATTGTTCTTTAAGAATAAAAAAGGAAAAAGTGTCAATATGGGTTTTTCTTTGAAAGTTTTAGATCACCTTAAGCAGGATAAAGGATCATTACTGGGTAATAGGTAACCCTGTCAAGGCTATGTACGCCTGCGGGCAGCAGAGGCTCTACCTACGACAAATGAGCATATTTAAAAAAACTGGTACACAGGGAAGACCTTATTTTATCTTTACAAGACCAAGTAATGGCTGATGTAAATGCAAGGACAAGCTGAGGAAGCAAATAATTAAAATAGAAAGAGGTTGGAACAAAATTTCATTGACAGTTTGGAGTATAATGCGCTTTATCTTTTTATAATAAAGTTTAATTTTCTAAAATTTTTGTTTTGGAAATGTGAAAAGCTCAATAGAAAATCAGAGATAACTGGTTCTCCCAAGTGAATCGCCAATTGTTGTGGCCAGCAACAATCCCCCCCCCCCTTTTTCATTTAAGTGTTGTCCAAAATACTAAATGAATGGGGACCCTTAGTTAAAATTTAGGAAAAGCAAGAGTTTCCTTTCTTCAAAATAAGGTTACATCGTAAGCTTAGGAATATCTTTTGAATACTTTAAAACCTAAGTTTATGATAAGAAAAATCTTTAAAAAGTCGCATCATAAAATGATAGAAAAACACCTCCATTTGGGTATAAACCTGGTATCTGCAAGATTCTCATACTAAGCAATATATCGCATCGCAATAAGGTAATGCCAATGAGAAAGACTCCAAGATTTTCCGATTTGCGATAACCCCGATCGCAAGATCGCATATCGCAGGGAATGGGCTAACAAAATATGGCAGGCATAAAACTTCTGCGATCTGCGATGTTGCGATATCGCGATAAAGCGATGGTTGCGATATTAAGCCAAATCAGCTCTGCGATGTTATATTTGTGAGTCAGTGCGAGAGTGCGATAATGCGATGTCGCGATCTGCAATGATTGCGACCCAAATCGCAAAATCACTCCATCATGAATCTTTCGGGCATGCTATTCAAGAAAAGCCACTTACCATAATCTGACTCAAGATCATGAGCTTTTAATGATAATAAAGGAATTAGTTGTCATCTATTAAATGTAGACGCGTGCTTTTGCAAAGCATTACTTCACGTAAGGTGGCATATTTGATATATCTGCTGCATTTAAGACTCTCCCATCACCTTTCTTGATCAGTCATTTCCATTTCTCTTGTGATCTGTAGGAACAAAGAACAAAGGACAATACCAAGCCATATGCAAGAAGAAATGGGAAAGAAAAATAAGGCTCAGGGCTCTAAGGTGAAGGAAATGGCACCTTTATATACAGACATAGCTTGTAGCAGAGATGCAGGGATATCGACGTGGGAAAGCATGTACAGACTGCTTGAAGAAGAAAACCCCAGGATAATGAAGGTTACCACTGTCGCAGACTCACAGGGCTCTTCCGAAGCATCCTTAGAAGAACTAGCGTGCTCATTCCTTCATCGGATAGCAGCAAGGCCTAAAATTATCCCATATACGGATATGATCAAGTGGATACTTGACAATGCAGAAATGAACGACAGAAAGTTCAAGATTCAAGGACATGGGCTCATCGGGTCATTCGCTGCACAAGACTTAAAGCTCATGTATCATCTTCCTGAACCGCGGGCGACTTACAATGCACAATTCGTTAAAAAATTTGTGGCAGAGAACCCAAACCTATCAGAGACCACCAAATATTGGTCCAGAAAAGATGAACCGCTCAAGAAAGATAAAAACGGTATGTACCGCACTGGTTCCCTCACCTCTCCGTATTGTTTTGCTGTGGCCATGCTTTGTAGATTATTTGGGATGCCAGATATCAATAAGTTTTCGTCTGAATGGTTACCATTGATCGATGTTGCCACAAATGTCGTTATTATAGATTGGGCCAAGATCTTTTCTCATAACCTATTCACGACTATTATCCATTATCGGTCTAAAAGATCCATGTCTCAAAGGATCTATCCTCCTTTTTACCTATCCACATATGTTATGGATTCTATTTGTTATGTGTCTAAATTTCCTGCTATGGGTTGGAAATAGACAACTCAGGACCCATTACCCATCCATGTTTATCATAAGATATTATGGGATTCTCAGTTCATTCCACATTTCTACCAAATTTGTCACGTGCTTATCTTACCCATGTATAGAATGATGTATGATAAAGAACCCCGGAGCTGCTCACCTGAGGCACAGATAGATATCATCCCCATCGCAAGATGGTTCGGAGAAGAATAGTTCACCTATATTAGAGTATTTGGAAGCACCGTCCCCCCTCATGTCCTGCCTTTGTATATTCCTGACAAGCTTCTGGCTCGAGAAATTGCATATCAAACCTGTTCAGAAGGCGGCCTAACTAAAGATCTAAAAGACAAAAAGAAGGCCATATGGCCTCAGTTTCCTGTAGCTTGTGGGGCCTTTTCATTGTTCGATGTAGGTCACACGTTCACCGAAGTAGAGAATATGACGTGTCTACAATTATTTAAATTCCCGGCAAGGCCATTTGACCCAAATGAGGTTGCCCAGGATTTCACAACGACAGTCAAGATAAAAGTGTTCGTTGGAAAGAAGGATCTATTTGATGATTTATTTCAGAGTAAAAGCTCACTCTAGGAAATTTTGCGGGAAGCTCAATCACGATTTTCTCCAGATGACCTCCAAAGATTCATGGTATACAGGGAAAGAAGACTAGCTAGTGTTCCTCTAGAAAATATGCAACTACCTGCCAGAGAACCTACTCCAAGCGTTAGCCTTAGTGGGAATTCAAGCGCTTCCGGATCTAAATCTAAGACTGGACAAGAGATGCCTGAGCATTCTAAATGATCCGAAAACAAACAAGATAGAGGCGAAGAGTCAGCTAAGGACACCACTCAGTCAATGGAATTTCCACAGCAGTAATTTTATCGCCTCCTCGTCAAGAGATGTCCCCCCTCTCGTCATTGAAGCACCACCCATCACAACAGAATTAGATAAGGAATGGGAAACCTTCAACAAACTGATCAATCTTGAAGGACAAGCCCCAAAAACACCTGTGAGCAATACACAAGTAGCACAAGAAGTGGGCTCAGCGTTGCTCTTCAACGAGTGGGACGATCAAATCAGGGAGGTAAAACAAGCAGAATGGAAGCTGAAGGCGCTAGAAAAGGAGAAAGAGGTCCAAGCACTAAACAGGTTAAATTGGGAGTGTTACTGGGCATACTTGGTGAAGCCGCATAGTCAGCAGATGACTGTGAAATGTATCATAAATGCGGCCGAGAAAGTGGTGCCAGCTCTCATAGATTCCGTTTTCTCAGCCCAGCTCAAAGCAGAAGTCAGCCAGCCGACTCTCCTCAAACCAATGATGAATGCATGCAGCTTTAAAGATCAGATTCAGAAGTAACTTAATTTAGAATGTTGTTTTTTCTTAAAAAATTAGATTAGAAAAAGGACGGTCATTTGAAAACCACATCCTAAATTTTGTAAATAAACTATGATTACAATTAGGAAGTAGTATTTAAACCCTTCTCATGCATTTAGAGAAGGGTCCAAAAATTTGTCAAAAACTTGTCCTCAGAACATGCACTTCTGCACCCTGAGAGGAGGTTTTGATGAATGAATGGATCAAGGTTTATTAATGTTTGCATTTGATATCTGCTACTGATGTTGCACTTCTGTACTCTTGGTAGATATTAGAACAAGTAGAGATAAATCATTGTTGCTTGAAGCTTATGAGTAGGACCAGTCATAAATGGTACTTTTATCTCTTGATCATTTCTGCTTATATTCTTAAAGTGATATACAGTTTTTAGTTGTTTATATGTTATTGCATGAATGTTTGAGTTACCATTTGGCACTTTTGTACGATGGAGTCATTTAATTATGTTTGATATATGAATAACTTATTATGTGATATGTTGTTCACAACTGTTTTGCCTAACCTTTTATGAAAAGTGGTTCATCTTAATTGATTTCCATTCTTATGATAGCTGAATGATCTTTATTACCAGTTATTATTTGAAATCTCTTTAGATCGCATAATAGAAGAAATACATCCGGGGTTAGCATAGATTAGATGTGTTGTTTTCATTACATTACAATATCATAGAATTAGATTAAAGTAGCTTAGATTAAAACCCTTAGATCAGCATCATCCAACTCTACACACACACACACCCTTAGATTGGGAAACTGGTCCCATTATCCCCAGTTGGACCCGCTATACCAAACGGATAAGGAGCTGCCAACCAAGGTCCGGACCGGGTGGGTATCCCTGTTGTTGTCGACCCGATTTTCGGGGCTTCAACAGCTTTAGACACATCATTTATGATCTTGGAAACTGGTTTTTGACCCCTCAATTGGCCCCTAGAGGAGCTGGGTTGCCCTGCCATCATGGTCCCCCAGGTTTTTTGACCACGACCCCTCAAGGTTTGGTTTTGTGCCCTTGCAATTGTCGTCCAAGCCATTGTCACGTGCTTACAATCTGCAATGGAGAAAATGGTAAGTCAAATTAATTGCACATATGGTAGCACGAGCCGAGAAGTTTCCAGCTTCTAGGAGACACTATTGCCCCGCACACCTGCCAAGGGAGAAGCATGAAACATTAATTTCCAATATAGGGCTTGGGGGGCTTACCCCCTTCTCTTCCATTGCATACCTTCCTTACCAACCAACCCAAACATAGATACAACCACCACATCCTAGAGCTCATTAACATAACGGTCAAACAATGGTATGAAGAAAACACTGAAGCTTATACCATAAGACCAAACCTAGTACCCCAACCATCGCAGAGACATAGAAAGACGCCCTAGAAGACTCCCATAGGGGCAAAGGACATGGACCAATTTGGCTTTAGAACAAACTATATGGCTCTAGAGCAAGAAGAGAAAAATCCCCACCCCATCTCCATAAGATGCAGAAAGACAAAACCCATGATCAACATTGTAAACGACCCATCTCCAAGTCGTAACAATGTTGGGCCAAGCTAGAAGGAAGTCACAGGGGCCATTTGTAGAGATTGAAACCCTGTATAACTCCATCCTAAATAGGATAATCTTGAACATAATAGATACAGAGACCATGTCGGGCAGATGGACTTGCTGCAGCAGGTAGACACCTGCACGCAGATGCATGGAGCTGCACTTTCTCATAGACCCCGAGAATTCAACACCATAAGGTCCTAAATCCATTAAAAAGAGAATTCATTGCATCGAGGAGAAAAAGGAATGGCGAATTACATATCAGTTTACCCTCGCATGAAGAAGACTAGCCCGTCACCTTGCTTGAATTTGTGTCGTCCCACAATGTTTGACACCACCCTTCCTCACTTCTCTGTCATGAATATGATACTTACCAAGATCTCGCGTAGAGTGTTTAAATAAATTCCAAAACCAGAATTCTCTCTTGTTGCCACCTCCTGTGGGGGTATTTACACCATGCATGCATGGAGCCACCTTGCCAGTCACCTCAAGCTTGTGGAGAGTGGTGGGTTTGTACGCCAAGGCCATCATCATTAAACCAACATTATGGGAATTTTTTCGGCTCACACCCCAATTGGGGGAAAGCCAAATTTGCATTATTATCTCAAACAAATAATTGAATAAGTTTTAGTTTTAGCACTAGAAGTAGGATTTCAACCAATCTTATCAATTTGTAAGGTTTTAGAGGAATCTCTTTGTACTTCATTGGAAATAACAACATTATTATCCGCAATCAATTTTAGAAGCAAAAGGAATTTTTTATATGAAATATATTTAGATTTGGAAAATAGATACCCATGACCATCCAAATTAATGTTCATTTTATGATATGTTTTTCTCCAAGAGTCAATTCATAAGTGTGAACAATATAGTGAAAACAATCAAGCAATTCTAGTATTATCAATAAGATGATGCGAAATGTACAAACATGAATGGGACCAAAATATGCAAGAGATCTAAAGGTGACTACAAGAGAAATCCTAAATATGAAAGTCTGGTTAGAAAAACGTAAATGGAAAATTTAACTCTTGGAGGTAAGGAAAGAAATAAATAGAGGTAAGTTGGAGGCTAAAGACGTGATGGTAACTTCAAGAAACGGTAAAGCAATTGAAGATAGAGCAAAGTTTTAAGATTGAAGAGTCGAGAAGCTATGTAGCCTTAGATATATCAGTAAGTTTTAAAAGAAGACATAATAGAGAACCAAATATAGCAATCTAAGAATATATACCCCTCCCTCCTATCTTCAATATTGGAAGAAAGAAATCAAGCGATCAAAATGTGCTAATGAAAAAAATCTGTTTTTTATTTTGAGACTTTTTTTATTAACTTAACTAATATCCCTCCCTCCTATCTTCAATAATGGAAGAAAGAAATCAAACCATAAAATATGCTAATTAAAAAAATCTGATTTTTTTTTTTGAGATTTTTTTAAAACTTAACTAATATATAGGAATGTATACTTTTAAAATTAAAATATCCAAAATTAATTATTAGTCCATGATTTATATGAGAACGCTATACAATATAACAATAGTGATTTTTTTATTATTAATAAAAAATATTCATTTTTATTATATATGAAATCTATATAATAAAAATATAATAATGTTTTCTTTTTTTAAACACTAATTAAATATTTCAATGTTAACCTTTGTAATTATTTTTATCTAATATTTTGTAAAGATGAAAAATAAATAAATAAATATATATATATATATATATATATATATATATATATATATATAATTTTAATATAATTTTATATTTTATTTTATATTTTTATATATTAATATTTATCTTTCATCTAAATCTATAATTTCACTTTCATTTTACATATTCCATTAAAATTTTATTAAAAATAAAATTTTGAACTGCCCTTCATTTTGGGTATAATTCATTTTATAGTATAATGTTTTTTAAGAATTAGTTATTGAATAAAAGTACTTCAGAGAATATGCTGCTTAAAATTCTAAATTTCCAAATATTCAAAGCTAAAATTCCAAATATTCAAAACTCATCAATTATATTTAACAAAAGATCGATCATATTTAACCAAAGATTTTGTTAATGAGTAAATTTTATCTTTTAATCTAGAAACCATAATAACCCTAACAAATAAATATTAAAATATACTAAAAAAAAGGATAACAGCACATAGAACCCTAACAAATAAAAATTAAAATATACTTAAAAATGATAAAAGCACATGGAAAGCATCTTACTTCAGCTTCATCCCCACCATTATAGCACATGGAAGACATCTTACTTCACTCCCACCATTCCTTCACTCCCACTATTTTTTCTTCATCTCGATAGTTGTCACCTCATTCATTTGTAACATTGTAGACTTCCATCCAATTAATTTTATTTATTTCATATTAATATACATCTTACAAAAGTTAATAATGTATACCTATCAACAAACCTCAAAACATTGTTCTCAACTTCATGCATTTACAAGAAGAGGTCAAATACATTTTGAAAGACAAAATACAACTTGTCGGACGTCAGATTTTCATTCAATCGTGTAGTGTGATATTTTCAATCGCATTTTATATGAAAATCGACTCGAAAGATAAAGTCTACTCAACAAAATGGAATAACCGAGGTTAGAAACGATATTATTAATATTCTATTCTATTTATATATCTAACACTAAATTGAAAGCCCAACATGTGCTTGAGTATGGTACTATCTAACACTAAATTGAAAGCCCAACATGTGCTTGAGTATGGTACGTGGTATAGTGTAGGTTCTTCGACTTATGTAGAATCATGGAGCATTGAATCAACTCAAATGATAAGGGTCAAACCAACTGCATTTTGTGGCTAGAGTTTTTGGCTTGAGTTTTTTCACTTTCTATAGATTTTGAGGTTTTTTTTCACTTTCTATAGATTTTGAGGTTTTTTTATTTGTTTGTTCATTGGTTTGGCAAGATTTTTACTTCAGATGGTAAACCCAATTCTTTGCCCCTGAGTATGGGAGCATGTGTTGATGTTTATTTGAAGTATGGGAGTATGTGTTGATGTTTATTTGAAAAAAAAGATATTTTATTTATTTTAGTGATGCTATATAAATAGAGTACATTAGTAGAAGATATGATATTTAAAATTTCTTAATCCCTAATTTGCCCGCTAAGTGTAGGGTCATTTCATCTAGGACTATCCCCATAAGAATCACCCTTTAGAGGTTCCTTAATCTTCAAGAGATGTACGTGTTTCAAAATATTTAATCAAATGGAAAATGGATGTTCCTTAGTTGGCTCAATGTATTTTGTGAAGGAAGCTACCTTACTTGTTCCTCTTAGATGGATTGATCGTACTTTCGCTAGTAGATATGGTACCAAATCAGATGGAATATTGGTTCAAATGACTCAAAAAGATGTTGTTGGTTTCACACGATATATGGTTTCCAATAGCTCTAGTGACCCTCTCACCAACCCTTGGTGTTAGGCCATGTAGGCAACATCAACTAGTGGTAGTGTTCCAATTCATTGAATGGGGGTGAATGAGGGTTGGCAAGTCAAATATAACAATCATAAGGGGGCTTCATTCCAATTTCTTGGGGAGACTTGTAGCTCTATCAAATCTATGCAAAAGGTGGTATTTCAAAGAGGTAGTGAGCCACACTCTTGAGAAGGGAGCTTCTTTGTTAATGATTAATAAGTTTAGCACCTTCAGAAACCCCTTGTTTGTGACTGAACCACTTCCTTTTTAAATGGAATATTAAAGGAATGATGATCCCAAGTACGAAGTAGGTTGTTCAAGGATTTTACAGAGAGTTAAGCTAGAAATAGTGTTTTTTCAAAAAGTCAAAGTAGTTGGAATTGAGCTTCGCAATCATATGAGTTAACAGCCTAGAATGGTCCTTTCTAGGCCACATATCACAATTAAAGAAGTAGAGTGGTGGTGTTAGGAATTTCATCTTCTTTGCAAAGTTTTTTTATAACATCAAGTAGTGATCCAACAATTCTATGTGTGTGGATCACTATTTCATTTCATGAGAGTTTAATTGGCCTTTATTCTATTTATGCACCAAATATTTTTTTTGATCACATTCACATGTAAACATGGATGGAGGCCTCTCAACCACATGTTGAATATATTATTAGTGCTAGAGGAGATTTAGGAGGCCTTTGCACTCCTTGGGATCCTCAACAAGTTTAGGTATTACTTTCCTGCAATTCAATACATTGGTTAGCTACCTCCATCCTGGATCTTGCCTCCAACAAGGTATGTTCTATCACTA
Organism: Pinus tabuliformis; assembly: GCA_031772625.1. Lineage (NCBI taxonomy): Eukaryota > Viridiplantae > Streptophyta > Pinopsida > Pinales > Pinaceae > Pinus > Pinus tabuliformis. The sequence continues at coordinate 1,663,739,673 of CM062818.1, read as the reverse complement.
ATGTCTATATGTCAATCAATTTTAGAGAAAAACAAGAATGTTGGGCCTCTCTCAAAGGCCTTAATGAAACTAATTATGGTTCCTTCATCATATTTGGAGGGGATTTCAACACTACCTAACAGATTTGGGAGAAGAGAGGGGGCTTGCCTATCATATACCCCTTCCAAGAATAGATGGAGTACTTTATCAATCAATTCCAATTAATGGATATCAAACTAGCTAGTCTCCAGTATACTTGGAACAACAAAAGAGTTGGTCATAGCCACATTGTGATGAAACTGGATCATTTACTTATCGTACAAACCTTCTTGGCCTGAAATCTCACCCTCGTTCATCTATCCTTCCCTGGAATGGATTAGACCATCACCTTATCAAGTTGGATTTGTCTTCTCCTCTCAAATATGATCCCATTCCTTTTAGATTTTGTCTATTAAGGATTCAACACCTTGATTTTCACAAATTGGTATCTTTGTCATGGCATCCTACGATTGAAGGAATTCTAATCCAAATTTGGGAAAAATAGATCATGAGACTTAAAACAAGCATTAAATATTTTTCAGTAAATACATAAATGGTTAGGTAAGACTCCATTCAAAATTTGGAGAAGAGAATTTCCCAAATTTATCCCTGCATACAAGTTGAGGTTGTAATAGAAGGAATATTGAATTGAGATAAAGAAACATTTGAAAATATCGTTCTTTGTTCAAAGAATAAGGACAATACTAGATACTGAAATCCTGAAGTGTGTGGCTTTAGGCTGGTAACAAAAATAATAATATTCTTCATAAGCAAGCCAAGGATCAGGAAGGGAAGACTAACATTCAAGAAATCATGGTGAATGGAGTGAAGGTGGAAGATTTCCAACAAATTAAGGAGGAGTCTGCAACATACTTCAACAATATTTACAATCAAAGTGATCCCGCATCATATGAGGCTGAGAATTATATGCTTTATCAAATACTGTGATTGATATTCAAATACATGAACTGCCAACTTACTATCCCTCCTTTTGAAGAGGAAATGATTAAGTTGGTATTTTCCTTCCACTAAGACAAAGTCTTGGCCCTAGATGGTTCTATGCTAATTTTTATCAACATTTTTTGGGGAAATTATTATGATACATCGCTATAGAATGGTTGGATACTCTTTAAAGAAACTCTACATAGCAGATGGAATTAATTCATCTTTCTTGGCCCTGATTCCCAAGGAAATCAACCCCTCTTCTTTCAAACGTTTTAGACCTATTTCCATGTGAAATGTCCCCTACGAAATTATTTCCAAATTTCTAGCAGAAAGACTCAAGAAGCTCCTCCCTGCAACTATATTAGACAATCAAGAGGGATTCATGCTATGGAGATCAATAATTGATAATATCATTTTAGTTTATGAGGAAATGTACTCCAATTGAACAAGAGGGGATAAGGGAATGATTATCAATCTTGATATGGCTAACACCTTTGACAGTGTAAGGCATATCTCCTCTTATAAAGTAATGGATAAAATGGGATTTGATAAAAAAAATCATTCAGTGGATCTACCTCCTTATCAACTCTCCATGGATAACCCCTATAGTGAATGGTAGAGTATTCATACTTTTCAGAGATTCATGGGGACTTTAACAAGGGTGCCTGTTATCTGCCTTCTTATACATCCTTGTTACAGATACCATGAGTCGATGCTTAGAGTTTGAATGTAGAAACTATCATCTACCAGGTATTCATATACTCATGAAATTAAAAGTCCCAACCATTCCCAGTTTACAAATGATACCGTCCTTCTTGGAGGAGCCTCTGCGACCATTGCTAGGAGATTCAAATAGGTGTTGGACAATTTCCTTATAGCCTCTAGAAGCTTAGAAAACTCTGCAAAGTCACAAATATTTACATCGAATAAATAAACTACCAAACAAAATCATATTGGTGAGGTATTTGGATTTAACATAGTGGAATGCTAGAAAGAGTTCAATTGCCTAGGTATCCCAATTTGCCTCAAATATCACTATCCCTAGGCTTGGAAAAATGCATGAAAAATGTCTTATAAAAAGTAAAAGGAAATCTTAAACCTTTGGGAGGAAGGTGGCTAAACTTAGCAAGGTGCATCGTACTCATAAAGGTTTTATTATCAACAACCTCCCTATACCAGTTCTCCACCCTTTTAGCCCCCCAGTATACCGTCCACTGTATAGGGAAATATATTAGGAAGTTTCTCTAGGAGGGGTGTAAATATTCTACTAAGAAATTCCAATTGGTCAATTGAACCACAATAATAGCCCCAAAATTGCATGGAGGATTGGGCATATAGGACCTTGCTCTGAGGAATCAGGGAATTAGAGCCAAATTGGCATGGAAAATTAAATCTAACTCACACACTTGGTGGGCTCAAGTTCTTATTGCAAAATATTGTCAACATGGAAACGGAAGAAGGATCGATCCAATTCAATCCACGTGACATGTGTCCCCTATCTAGAATTGTATCTCATGTATGATGAATTTGATTAACACAAATCTTAGATGGACATTGGGAAGTGTACCTAGAATCCACTTTTGGATGGACCCTATAATGAACCACCCTCCTTTCCATGATTTAGAAGCTCTGTTTCCCCTCAATATCCTTTTAAGTAGGTAAGGGATTAGCACATCGACTCAAATATCTTAATGAAATGGCTTGAGATAGTGGAAAGGTAGGAAGCTTGATGATATCCACACTAATCTACTACCTCTTATGGAGAAATTGAAAGAAATATTTATGGGTTATGCCCCTTGGAGCCAAGGAGCAAAGGATCAATTTCACTGGAAGTTGCATGTTTACATGGTAAAACTTGGATATGAATAATTGTTATTCTCTATCCAAGTTCCCCCCAAATCCTCTCTTTGGAAAAAACTTTAGCACAATAATGTTATTCCCAATGCCAATACCTTCTTTTGGCTTCTCACTCATAAAAAAGTAGTGTTCTCTGATATTCTCAAACAATGGGGCATCCAAGGTCATTCATGTTTCCCTCTATGTGCACAACATGAAGAAACAATCTCCCATATCTTCCTTTCATGTCTCTAAAATAAACAAATCCAATCTATAGCTCATGGTCCTTAGTTTTTCCATCTGAAACAACCTCTTTATCTCCATGCATTTATTTCTTATTGGCACAAACACTATATGGGTACATTCTTAGGGAATCCCAATGTCAAATGGCTCTAAATATCATTTCCTTAATACATTTGTTGGTAGATTTGGTTGTATTTCAATAGTTCCATCTTCAAAAATATTAATATTCCTTCCAAGAAAACAACCCTAAAAATCCCTTTCTCTCTATGTTGAATTCAATAAAGCAAAGCTATGAGAGTATGACCCCCACCTAGATTAGTATAAGCAATAATGGATGGACTTGTTTTCAGGACCTTTGGAACCCATCCCTTCTTCATATCTTATCCATCTATCAAAGGAGAGGGTTTGGAATCTTCTTCTCTTAGATAATGAGCTAGAAAACTGGAAAAAGGCAAAGAATGTGTTGGCTTGACGGGGCTTAGACCCAGGTTCAAAGTTAGCTACACTAACCAACAAAACTCTACATACTGGCCCTTTCAGCAAAAACTCGTGTAGCATAGGTTTCATTCTCACCTAAGGAAATATTGGGGGATGTTAGAACCAAAATTCTACATCTAGAAGGCTATGTGATGTGGTTTACGACACTTTCTGTAGTTTTAGTTCAGATCTAACCTTCACGAACCCTCATTCATGAAACTTAGATAATTTTTAGTTAAATAAAGTTATAAACTTTGTGTAACTATCTATTCATGCATAAAATAACATCTAACAGTTGATCTGAATCTTTGCGGAGTAATTAATATAAAATATAGATAAATATCATTTAGTTGCGCATAAATAGATAAAATACACAGTGCATAAAAATAGACATAGATTCTCTTCAAACATCTTTTATTACTTCAGATCTTTCCTTATACAACATTCCAGACCCTGTGCACATAGCTACAAGGGGCCCGCGCACTCAGTTGCAGACTTACCAAGGTCTCTGTGCACTCAGTTGCAAGAGCCTTCTCCTTTGCCAAAAACATAGAAAGATCTACAATTACAGTCTCAAAATCATATCATAACATCAAGTTAGTTAATTTCCTTAGACTTGCTAAGACATCCCTTTATATATCCTTCTCTATTACAATACCATGGTCTGCAAACCATGGGAAGATCTCAAAACGTACCAAAATATAAGGGGTTTTGACCTTCCTAAAACCCTTTGACTCCTATTTGACTTGCACTACTCATGCTCCGCTCTTCAAAATGTGGAGACTTACAATATTTTAACAAAATTTGACCCAGGGGACCCCGTCCCAACAAGCCCCCAACACAATTTTGTGAATTGTCCTCGAGTCACTCTGTTGGTATTCTCTAGATCTTTACTTTTAGGCTGTTGAATGAATACTTCATTGGGTGAAGCACCTCCATGCATTGAATGACTGCCTATTAAACTTCTTCATCCAACTTTTCCTTAGTTGGCCCGTCTGTTGCTAAACTGATGGTTCGCTACATATAATGCATACTGTTAAGCGTGTCTTCCACGGTCTGTGAGATTTGCCCTGCTTCTTCTTCCCATGGCTGCATTCGTGCAATGATGATTTTCATCTTCTTTCATAGCTCCTCGATATGTCCTTGTAGGAATGTCCCCTTTTTTAACCAGGTGAACCATTGCACAAGGGCTAAGGTGCACGTCTTTTCCTTTATCTCGTCATACTGCAACTGCTTATCCCAAATGGCAACTTCGATCTTCTTCACCTACAGGTCCTCCTGCAGCAAACCCCACAGTTCTAGAGTTTCTTCTTACAACTAGCTACACTCCTTGACTGCAGCATAGAGCTTCGCCTTATCTGTTCTGATGGTAGCCTTGCACTGCTCTCAGATCTCCGGTGGTGTGGTGGGTTTCAGCTTCAATTTAAGCTCAGTGACTTGGAGCTATAGATCGAAGCGAACTTTATCAACCTATGTCTTTTATTCTCTAAATGCATCTGCTAGATGTTGCACATTTTCTTCATAAGTAGCCTCCGAATGAATCTGGAGCTCGGGGAGCTCACTGCATACTCTTGAAATGGCCTGCTCCAGCTGCGCCCTTCTTGTAGTTGCCTCATCACAATCCTGGAGAGCTCTATGCTTTTCATTGCACATTTGTTTACTGTTGATCTACGCATCCTTGATCACCATGAGAGCTTTTTTCTCTCGCACCTTAAGCTCATCTTCTACACCCTTTTGTAGCTCATGCAATGTGGATAGGGGGAGCATCGTGAGGTTAATAATTATATCTCTGGGTAGCTGGGCACTCTCCCATTTTATAGCATCGTTCAAATGTAAAGATCCATCAGGAAGGCGTATAGCACAGAGCTCTGAGGTGAGTATGGATTGCACCTAATGTTGTTGGCTTCGCGCTCGCTTGAGACCCCAACTGGCTTGAACTACGCTCGCTTGAACCTAGCTCGCCTGAACCTGCAACTCTATGAGGCCCGCTTAGACCTTTGACAAAACAGACTAGTATTGATCTTTAATATGGCCCCAAATTTCTTCTGTCACAGTCCTGACAATATCTCCAATCTCATCAAGGTCCCCCTCAGTGAGGACCATGGCCTCCACACCGGCAGTCTTATTAGACTTGTGCTTCTTTTGTATGCCTCCCGCACCTAAATTTTGTCACCATTTAAGAATAAAATGGGAACCAACATTTTATGGGTCTATAAAGGGGTATTTAGTACCATGATCCAATTCTTCAATATGTGGTCTTCTTTGTGTTCACCCTCTAATTCCTGCACAATATTTTTCTCTAGATCGATGGTCACCTTATTCTTTTCCTTCTGTGTTGCTTTACTGGTTCTTTTTGCGCCTTCGGCACTAGTCGCTGTGATAGCTTCGACAACATCCATGGGAGGAAGCCAGTCAGTTGGCCACTTAAGGACTAACTACGTGATATCATCTTCAATGACCAAAAATGGAAATGATGTCCATTTCTTCATCAGATCATGCCTCACGTGGATGTATACATGATGGAAATCGGCCTAAAAATATGTAATGCATCGGTATTCTTTGAACAGAGTGGGAAAAAAACGTGGTTTTTGGTTAATCACCATACACAATTCCAATTCAAACAATACCCAAAACATCTTGTTTTCAATGACACAGTCATGGTCTTTTGTTGCCCACAACGAGGCAAATTTTGCAGCCTCGTATAAGTTCAGATCCATCGTTGGGAACTGGGAATCCTCTGGCATCCACCAAGCTATCATAACAATCAATAACAATAGCCATGTGTAGTGGAACACTTTTCCTTCCTCCTGGTTTTCACAGCAATCATCCAAGAATTCTTGGCAGAGGTACTTTTCCCAATTGCATTGGACCTCGTGGCTGCACTGCACATCTAAGGATACCACTAGTGTCGGTACTTCATTTGCATGACACTTCCTCATAATTTTTCCTGTCAAGATCTCTGCAATAAATCGCACAGCTTCATCCGAGATAGAACTAATAGTGTATCCTCACGAATTCTTCACCAACTCGAAGTCACTTTTCATTTGGTCTGCGAGCTTTTTCTCCTATGACTTCCCCACAAAAATGTTTATGGGGTTTTCACCCTGATATGGTAGCATTGTGATTATGTGGATCAACATATCATCAATTGGGATGGGCCCTCCCAGCCAAAGGCACCCATCGTGAACCAGTGCCAACAACTGGTGCACACAGATGGTATTAATAATGTTGCGGCTAAAATGTAGGATGTACAACATGTTGAGCAACCCTGCGCACTCAATACCATCCACCCACTTCATCGGTTCAAGCCTTGTGACACCCGCCTCCTCATAGTATATCGATTTCAAGTATTTACTAGGTTCCAATTGCGGAAATTTCTCATGATCGCCCAAATCCCAATCCTCCATCTTCAAAAATGGTACCCGAGCCAACAAGTCACCCTCAATAGGTACTTCCACTGGCATCAATGGCATGAATACCTTGAATTTCAAAGAGTTTGGGTCCTTAGTTACTTTGGTAGTTGGTTTTCTTGGGGGTATATATGGTGGGAGCCATAAAATTGGCTTCGCACCCTTTGCGATGATATCTTCAATCCCCATATTCAACTCTTCTTCATCTAGGTCCAGGGGTTCCATAGGATGTATTTTTTTATCCATACGACCCTTCTGTATGTGCTCAGTTGGGATTTTTCATGGAAATTGCCGAATCGAGGCTTGTTGTGCCCTTTTTTTCTTTTTCCCTCTTGTTGCGGAGGCAGTATGTTTTGGCCTCGATGACTTGGGTGCTGTAGCAGGGACTAGTGATGTTGCAGTCATGTTCTACCCATCTTTTCAAGAACTCTTGCTCAACTTCTTCCCAACTTAGGTAACTGGACATACAACAATATACTCGGATATTTAAGCACATCAACACATAACAATGCCTCAAGAAGAAAAGTGGCCAAGTGTGGAGCGGGGTGCAATATTTATAACTCGATTTGAGTTCAAATTATTCGTTCCCCCATAAATATTTCTCATAAATGCGATTTTGGGGACATATCCTCCCAGATTTGTGCCTTAAATGTACTTACCCCACTCCTTTTAATGGAAAAATCGTTGTCAAATCAACTGTAGCAACTCCAACAGTCACCTTTTGGGCAAGCTGCGTAGCAATCCTCCTTGTGGTGCAGCTACCTCGTCGCAACTTCCAGTTGTGCACTTTTCCAACACATCGTGCAACCTTCCTTCTTTGACAAAATTTTTCCTTTGCAGCGTATTTTATAGTCCTGCACTTTATTTCAATTGCAAGAAGCACTAAGACTTTCTTGCGTCCATGTTTTCATTGCGCAGAGGCAGTATCGTCCCTATAAATCTTCAACCTGCTCCCATTAATCCTACCCAGAAATACTTCCCCATTCAACTTCACGAGCTGAACTACACCACCATCTGAAATGTCCTTAGCTTTACATGGTCCCAGCCAGTGCATCTAAAACTTCCCCAGAAACTTGGTAAACTTATTTTCATACATTAGTACCAAATCACAATTTTTGAAGGTGTGTTTCTTGATGTGTCGATTGTGCCATGCATTTTCTTTATCTTTTTGTGCCTGCTGATGAAAGCCAGCCAAAAAGCGGTCCTCCTCTAATTCCAGCAACTACGTGAGGCATTCCTCTATGATGTCGCGATCTACCATCTTGGTTATTGTTGTGATTCTTAGGCTGGGCACTATGTATTCCATTGGCATTACTACTTCTTTTCCATAAACTAGTCAAAAGGGTGTTTTCCCAGCCAATTTCTTACAAGTAGTCCTATAGGCCCATAGAACCGCTGGTGTGCACACATCCCAATAATTCCTATTAACATTGCATACCTTTGTGAGGGAATTCTCCAATATCTTGTTGAAAGCTTCAATAGTGCCATTCTCCTGGGGATGATATGGCATACTCTTTTGATGGTACATCTGGAACTCCTCTGTTAAAGATGTGATTGTCTCATTCAAGAAGTGTGACCCTCTGTCACTCATTAGAATTTTCGGGCATCCAAACCTTGATAGAATAAACTCAAATATGAACTTTGCAGTATTGTCCATGTTGTAATCCTTCACGGGCTATGTCTCGACCCACCTCGTTAAGTATTTCATCGCAGTGATAATATTACGCACTCATGCTTTTTTCCCTAGCAGTTGAATAGGCCCAATAAATTCAATTTCCCACTTATCAAATGCTTGTAACATGACCTATGGATTTAATGAAAGTTCATCACTTTGTGATGGTCACCCACTCCTTTGACACAGATCGCATGCATTGCAATACTCCTTGGAATATTTATGTATGGTTGGTAACCATATTCTTGCGCGTAGGATCCTCTGCGTAGTAGCCTTACCTGCATAGTTTCCTCCGACGATACCACCATGTGCTTCAGCTAGAATATTGTGTCTTTGATATTCAAGTACATATCGTCATAGCACTTCGTCTGACCCCATCTTATGTAGTTGTCCTGTAATCACAGAAAACTCGGCAACCCTAACCACTAGTTCCTTCTTTTTTTTCATCGTATGACCTTCAAGAGCTACACTAGTAGATAAAACCTGAATGATGTATGCAAAATGTTCATCCACAAACCTAACAACAAAGAGTTGTGCGTGAGGTAATCCATCCTCAATATTTGTAGGTTCTTCGCCATTTTCTATTCGAGACAGGTGTTCTGGTCCATCATTCAATCTCTCAGGCTTTACTATGACTTCAAAATCATTCTTGAAAAAGGATCAACCACCTACACATTTCCCCCCCAAACATAGGCTTATTGACCGGGTACTTCAAACAGAATGGTTTGTTTACATCTTAAAGTGTGAACCTAGTACATAATGCTTGAACTTTTGTAGTGCATAAACCATGGCCAAACATTCACGCTCTGTGGTGGAGTAGTTTCTTTCGGCCTTAGAGAGTTTCCGACTAGCGAAGGCAATCAGGTGATCGATATCTCCTACCCCTGGTTGTGTTAAGATGGCTCCCAACGCTATGCAAGACACATCCACATGCACATGAAATTCCTTTTTCCAATCTGGGAATACTAGGATTGGCGCCATAACCATCTTCTCATTCAGAGTATCCAAGCTTTTCTGACTATCGTCATCCCAACAAAATGAAACATCCTTCTTTAACAACTTTTCCATGGGCGTAGTGATCTGCACATATGCCTTAATAAACTTCCTATAGTACCTAGTATGACCCAATGTCGTATGTAGCTTCTTTACATTCCTAGGGGGCTCCAGATTGATAATGACAATGATATTAGCAGGGTCTACCATCAATCCCTACTTGCAAATGATGTGGCCTAACAATATTATGTAGGTACACAGCAAATGCATTTCTTCAAGTTCAGAGAGATCTGGTACTTCCAACAGGTATCCAACATCAAGCACAAACTAGAGACATGCTTCTTGACCAGTCCAAACACATTTCAATCATTGAAGTAGACTTCCAAAAACTTATGAATGAACTCCCCACGAAAACCACCCTAGAGGAAATTACAGGGGAATTTTAGTCTGAAAGGCATAATAGTATACTAGAAGAACCCCCATTCTGTAGCGAAGATAGTCTTGCTTCTATCGTCCGGCGCAATCTTAGTTTGGTAGTATCCTGAGAATCCATCCATAAATGAGTAAGGTTCATGTCTGCCAACATTCTCGAGAATTTCATCTGTAAATGGCATAAGGAATGGATCATGGACACATCCATCATTTAGTTTCCATAGATCTATGCAAATCCGGACATCGCCCTTTGTTTTCTTCTCTTGGACCACCATGGGACTCACCCACTCGGATTCCTCTACAGGATCGATTATTCCTGCCACAAGCATTTTATCGAGTTCCTCTTGTACCTTTTCCTTGTATTTGGGGGTCAACTGATATGGGTGCTACTTAACGGGCTTCACATCGGGTTTTAAATTGATTTTTATCACCCCAAATATCCTACGATCCCTTTCAAATTAGTGAACTTGGTTGGAAACAAATAGTGATATTCATGTATTATTTCAACTACCTTATCCACCGTATCTTCATCCCAATAATTTTAATTGTTCACGAATTTTGGTTCTTCTTTTGAGCCAATGTTCACATGATTTGTGCGCACTGGTTGTGAAATTCCAGGGATCTCCACACTAGGTCCCCCAACTTCGCTTTTTCCCTATGATTCAGGAATATTAATATTCCTTGGATCTCATTGGCTTCTTCTGTTGTAACATTGTAACATTCTAAAGCATGTTGCAATTGTGTACTCCAGTCAGGTTGTACCCACATGATAGGTTCGACGGGTGTTCCTAATATTGTTTCCTTAATCTTTTGAAGTGCTTCATCAAAGCATGTGAATCCATCTTCAAAACTGAACGTGAGCAAGAAGTTTTCTTTCACCTCATCCCAGTCAGCAGTCCCATGTCGCAACTCTGTTTCTAAATACTATTTCTTCGGGATAACATCCAGGGTATGAACAAATATATGCACCCACTCAGGTTGAGGTATTTCACCAAACGCCTTTGTCCACTGTGCTCGATGTTCCCGTGGATCATCCTTCCATGTGTAATTTTTAGTGAGTCAGGTTTTCGTGTGGCCAAATCTTAATCGCATCATTCGACGATATTCCTTCCAATCAGCAAATTTATCCCTATGTGTACCCCACCATATTGTGGGCGTAGCTCTTAACGCTAGATCTAAGGCCTGGAATCGATGTTCCTCCTATACATCCCTTTCAAAATGTTCAAGAAATATATTGACATCACCCAAGCCACCATAATAGGGTGACTTACGTACCTCAGTAGATACACAGTGTAGCAATTTTGTAAGTCAATTACATCGCAGCGTAGAGGCCTCATGCAACCGATTATGCCAGTTTTTCAACTCTTCATCTAAGTCTGATTGGTAGGAGTTTTCCTTTTCCCATGTAATCCTTCCTTCCATAGTAGTATTGATCCAATATTCATTCCCCGTAGTTAACTTATATATGTGCTCAATGTCATCATCTTCATAGTAGTCACGACTCGTTTTTGTGTATTGTGCACCTTTAGCTAGATCCAACGAGACAATTACTCGGCTTTTGTTCTTCTCAAATACCATGCTTCGCTTCTTGAACTTGATGATTGCATTCATGTAAAAATCCTAATCAATCACGAGAAACGTTAGGTATGGATTACTATCATCAATGATCTCAATAACCTCCATGTAGGTGACCCATTGGAATTATCTTCTGCTGATTGGCAATGCACAGCTGAATTGGCAACCATTGCAACTAAAGCTTTCCCATACATTCCCAAGTCTGCTTCAGCAGTACATTAGCATCAAAGCCCAAGTCTAGGATTACTTGATCCATTTCAAAATCACTAATCTGTATAGTGAATCGCATCTCCCTACCAGTTATTTTCTTTCTTTGGTTTACCTTATTGATTATGCGATGTCTTGGTAACAAATTATCCTTGCTGGAACAATTATCTATCATCTCTTGCAGTCCCTCTACTGCCTTTTGATCCCGTAGTAACTTCATAGAGGCCTACAGAAATGATTTCAACACTGTGGGATCTAACCCTTAAGTTTCGGTAGCATCTTTAGGTTTCTCCTTTCGTGAGGCTATCAACATCAGGGTCTAAGATGTCGAAGCACCTCAACTCATAAAATGATTTCTTGCCTCCATGAATGCCTTTTTTCTTTATGTGAATCAAACCCAGCATTATTTTCACCAGATTTTTGGAACCATGACTCTAATTCTTGCTATTTACCTTCAACCTTGTCTTCACCAGTGGCTACACCACTTCACATCACTATGTTGACACTGGGATCATCTTCGTGTGACTCAGACCTCATCTTTTTGAAAATTCTGTGTCGGTTGTTGGGTCTTATTCTCCTGCATCTTTGGTATTAAGATTGGAAGTTATTCAATAACATCATCAAATTGATGACAATAATAACATGAAGGGTGCGTTGGATTCTGATAGTCGCATGCAAAATGTCCTAGTTCTCTATAGTTGTAACAAATTATCTGGCCCCAACCTCTTGCAACTCCTCCTCCTCCTCCTCTTCCCTGCCCTTAAAATCCTCCACGAGTTGTAGGTGAGCCTTGGTCATTTTGAATAGCGGTTTTCAACCTACATCCTATACAGTGGAGTTTTGTCCATCATTAGCTCATAGCTCCGACATTTCTTCTCACCATGACCAACCGATTTACAAAAGTTACAAAAAAAATACTTTGGAGATTGTATAAACTTCTATAATAAGGAGAAATTATTAGTTGAATGTTGTCCTAAAACTTAGAAAATACTACACAAGGTACTTGTGGTATTTCTTGATCCATCGAAGGATTCTTATTTTAGTGGGTTAGGACCTCTATAGCTATATAATCCTGCAATACAGGGCATGGATCCTTATAATTACTTTCATCCTTGCATTTTGTGCACCAAACTTTAGAATGTGTCTCCGTCTTAACCTCCTTTCCCTTCTTCAGGTCCTTTAATTTCATATGCAGGCTTTCTAGCCATGCCTGGATCTGCTAAAATCCTACATTTGTATTCTGGATTGGCGAAGCTTCTAGCTTCATCACGATTTTCAATGCTTTGGCCTGAGGCCTAACCTTATGCTGAGATAATGGTAACCTTAAGTGAGGTATTAGCGAAGTTATGTACCAGTCCCTATGTTGTTCATCCGAGATCTAAAGGTTAGCTTGAATTAGTAAGTAATTCATTTGTTGATCTATATCTCACATAGATTCATTAACCTTTTTCTTAATCTCCTTGATCTCAGTCACACACTAATCTTTCGACTTCGGCTTCGTAAACTATGCGTTTAACACATCCTTCGTATTAGCCAATGAAGCAGATGGGTGAGTCATGTTGTATCTGATATACCAAGTCTGATATACCAAGTAATTACCATGTCTTATAGTGTTGTAACCATATGCACTTTATTTATATCATTAGCATTGATCTACTTTGCTTACCACACAACTTCTATGACGAACCAAAACTGTTCAGGATCCTTTGATCCCTCACCCCTGAATCCAAGAATTTTTATCGTATTTTTCATACTGAATAGTGGAGGTGGAGGTGGAGGTGGAGGTGTAGGTGTATGTGGTGGAGGTGAAGGTGGAGGTGGAGTGGCCGGATGTTGAATTTCATAAGTACCCTGATCTACAGTCTACGTTGCACTTCTAGGCGTACTATGGTTACTTCACTCTTCTTCACTTTCAAACTCTCCCAATAAGGAATTGTATTCACTTTCGATGAATTTGTCTCTATCTACTCTGAATCGCTTTCCACTTTGCATAGATCTAGTAGGACCCATTTTAAACATTAAGGTAAAGGCATAACCCTCTTTTCACACAAAAGCATTTTAATCCAGGTTTTTAGCGATTTTAGGTACTTACCTCTCAGACCCTTAAAGAATCGTCGTTCGTCTTTTCTATACGACAAAAATGTATCCATTGAAAATTCAATGATGAAACTACCCAAGATACTATCAATCCAGTAATCAATAGCCCTCACAACCTTATAATCAGATTTTTCAAGATGTTTGACTAATTTTGGAGTCCACACAATAGGATCCTCACGCTTATGAGTAGGTTCGCTATTTTCTAATTTGGACAACCACTCGTATAATTTGCAAGGGAATGATGAAAATAATACTCTATGTACTTCTATGTATAGATACCTTTGTAACAACTTTTCTCTTGATAAGTGTGGATTCCTATTCTCCTAGCCTGCAAACTCGTGCAACATCTGATCTATTGACTTCTAGATTTCCTCCTTAGTCAGTATCCACTTATGGCACACTACACATCCCTTAGATAGATCTTGGTCCTGACAAAAAAACCATTTTTTGGCTTGAGGGGGCTTGGAACCAAGTTTAGAGTTAGCTACGCTAACCAACAAAACCCTACACTATCAACCCTTTTGGAAACAACCCACGTAGCATAGGTTGCAGTCTCACCCGAGGCAATATTGAGAGATGCTAGAACCAAGCTTCTTCATCTGGAAGGCTAGTGATTTGGTTTAAGGATATTTTTGTAGTTTTAGTTCATATTTGACCTTCGCGAACCCGCATTCATGAAACTTAGATGATTTTCAGTTAAATAAAATTATATGCTTCGAATAACTATCTAATCATGCATAAAAAAACATATAATAGTTGATTTGGATCTTCGCGAATTAATTAAGATAAAATACAGATAAATATCATTCAGTTGCGCATAAATACATAAAATACACAATGCATAAAAATGGACATAGATTTGCTTCAAATATCTTTTGTTACTTCAGATATTTCCTTATACAATCTTCCAGATCATGCACACACAACTTCCAGGGGCCCGTGCACTCAGTTGCGGACTTACCAAGGTCTCCGCGCACTCAGCTGTAGGAGCCTTCTCCATCACCCAAAACATAGAAAGATCTACAATTACAGTCCCAAAATCATATCATAACATCAAGTAAGTTAATTTCCTTATACTGCAAACCATGGGGGGATCTCAAAACAATACCAAAATATAAGGTGTTTTTACCTTTCTAAAACCCCTTGACTCCTATTTGACCTGCGCTATTCACGCTCCACTCCTCAAAATGCAGAGGCTTACAATATTTTAACAAAATTTGACCCAGGGGACCCCATCCCAACATAATGGTTGGATCATTTTCTTTAATGGTGCTTCAAAAAAGAATCTTGGGTGGTAGGAGGGGGAGGGATTATCCTTAATGCTGATTGAAAAAAAGTGCTAAAGTACTCATGGGGTCTAAGCAAGAAGACCAACAATTAGGCTGAAATATATGGCCTCTTACTTAGACTAAATTTGGAAAAGGAAATGGAAATTACTCATATTGTGATAATGGGAGATCCTCTCCTCACCATCCATTATCTATATAAATGTTCTTTTACTAAGGGAAATCAAATTAATCTTCTACTTCCCATAATTTATGGTGTCCTCAACCACTTTCATATTAAGACCTTTTATCATACCCTCATATTTGAAGAAAAGAAGTGGATAAATAAGAAAATCTAGTGTGCCTCTTAAAATTGGGCTAGACCGACATCAATGACTTGCATAGATGGAAACGAATCCCATGATCAATTTGTTTTCATTAGCTCATTTAATTTTTTGTTGAGGTGCAAGGAAAGCCCTTATGGAAAATCAAGAAATCATATTAATGTGTTCCCCATCCCCGTATAATCCCCTCCTGCCCTCTCATGGGAAGAAAAAACAAAGTTTATGGTTCATATTTTAGTCACTTAATATGGGATAAGGTGGATGATGGTGCACATGAAATCCATGCAAAGGTCCACCTCCCAATGTGCTTGCATGCACTAAGAGAGGCAGTTAAATGGTACTACATTCGATATCCTGATTTTGCATCTAGAAATTTGATGGCTTCAAGGAGGAGGTCTATTATGGAATTTCAAGGGGAAGATATTTCTACTACATGTGATTTCGTCATCCTTGGGATTAAATTCATGGATAGCCGTGAAATTTCTTGTATTTGGATTTCATGGTGGCTACGTCTACAATGGTCCATACTAAAGACCTATTTGAGAAGGGAGTTTGTTCCTGCAATTGATGGTGTCAATTTTTGTGAAGGGAGGAACAATCTGGGTTGATTCTATGGTTTATTTTGCTCAAGGTGGATTTGAGCAATTTGTGAGTTACATGGGTCTCTCTGAAAACCTATGAAGCTAGAATTCACATTTTCCCTACTCATGACAATGCAATTTCTTTCTCTGGCTCAATTTGGAGATCCTCGTTGGTCTAGGGTGATATTATTTTCACTATTCCTATTCACGGGGGGAAATTTTCCTTCTCTGGTGCACTTTAGGCCTCTCAAACTGTTTTTGAAGCCACAATTTACCTTCATTGGGGAAGAAATAGTGAAATTGACTTTGGGTTTTGTTTCCTCAAGATTTTCCACAAGAAGACCAACTCACCTCAATATCAAAAGTTTCACATGTTTCTTCCATCATTTCTGGAGGTAATTTCCTTTTCCACTTGTAGTTTCTTTCAATTCTACTTACAGCATAACTCTCAAACTTTATGGAATAATTTCCCCTTATTATTTAGGCATTCTCTTCTTTATCTATGGTATTACCAGTGGTATGTGCCTTGTGGCTCTTCCCTTAATCTTTTTTATATATGTTATTACCATTGGCCTATGCCCTATGGATCCTTCCCTAATATTTTTAGTGTTATTAAGTTTCCTCCATCTACCTCCCCTGATGTTTCCTTCGATGCTCGTGGTTTCATATTTTCTTGTTTTCTTTGCAATAACCCTTGGAATCGTATGCTCCTTCTCTTCACTAAAATTTAGTTCCCTCTCCTTGGTAAATATCCAATGGTGTTCAGAAAATATCCCCCAATAGTTGTAGGAGGAAGTAGGGTTGGAAAGAGGAGTCACTAACATTTTGAAGAATTGCACCTTGAGAATGTGGATTTGAATTGGAAAATTAATCAGCAAATGAATATAATCTTCTTTCTAGTGGATGAACTTCAACAAATTTGTGTAGGAAACTAAATGATCTATAGATGCACATAGAGAGAAGTGAAAAACAAAGCTCCATAATAAATGCACCTAGTCATGCTCTTGAGAATTTCGAAATTGATCGTAATAGACCTTTGACCGAAGATCCACCTCCCTTTTGATTATGAATTCCTATTGTAAGTTTTTGTTGGTGCAATTTTGTAAAATTTATGTTGATCGATCATTTGTTGTAGTATATTTTCATTTTGAAATTTTGGAACCAATTACCATTCCTCCTCTGAAGGACCATAAGCATGGAAAAAAATGTAATCATCTCCCATGTATTTTGTTATATCTTGGCACACACACACACACACACATATGTTTTGAAATATGAACCATTTTACTAACACAACAACATCTCTCTCATATTAAGATAACATTTAAATGTTGCACTCGTTTGAAACCACTACAACATCTTCATCATTTGGGTTGTAGAACACCTTTGAGGGAAATAATGAAAAAAAAACAATATTTTATTTTAATTATTTGATAGACATGTATATTTTGTGATTTACCTCCAAAGCAGTTATGCTTTTTTTTTCTCTTTTAATTAAATTAATTAATTAAAAAAAACATCATATGAATAAACGTCATATGAAATGAGTTATGGTTTTTTGGGCATGTAATAATGATAAGAGATGGTATTGTACCAAATCCTATTTACATATTAAGAATCTCCACGGTATAGTGTAGGTAAATATACATGAATGAGGATCATGTTCCATGTTTTCTCAAATGTAATTATGTTTCACTTGTATATTAGTTATTTTTTAATTTTTTTCTAAGTTGTGTAAGTCATGATATGATTGCACGTTTAAACTTTGACTTGAGAAACTACGACCTAGTGGCATCTAAGCTGTCAAAATAACTATGGGATCACACCCAACATCAGCCACACCAACCCTTAACATGGTTGGATTTTTTTCCCGTGAAATTCTTAACCGTTGACCTTCACATCACGGAGTGCCTTAATAGTACATCCAAACACCATCTATTATACACCCCATGGGCTATATATTAAATCACTTTTAGAATAATAATAAAGTTATATTTTTTTAGGTGGAGAGGTGCTCTCTAGCCTAGTATTGAAGAGTTGTTGTAATGCCCTCTTATGTTATGTAAACATTTTGACTAGTCAAACTACATAAGAATAAAAATAAATAATAAATAATTATTAATTTTGGCTCGATAATAAAAAATTAAATAGAATTAAATTATTCTCACAGGGCAACTCAATTAGTGATCGAAGTAATGTGAGTCTGTGGTAACTAAGTGATCCAAGGTTCAAATCCTCCCAGCTGTGACCTAGTTTCCAGAGAGGAGGACAGGTTGTAGACCCCTAGTGGTTTATTGGTAGCCCAAATGAATAAAATATATATATATATATATATATATATATATATATATATATATATATATATATATATATATATAATAACCATTTTAGAGCCAGGTTAACTCTGGATCTATCAAGCATCAAGATGGATCAAATATCTCGAGGTGCAAAAGTTCCCACAAGTTTTGCACTAAAAAAGTAAGTTTTCACCTTGAGAGATTTGATCCCTCTCCGTGCTTGATAGATCCAAAGTTAAAATGGATCTAGGCTGATAGTCAGTTTTATGAGGTATGTCTATTTTCAAATGGGGTTCCTAGAATTTTAACTTTACTATCATTGTTAGGTGGATGGTAAGGGTTTATCCTCCATATAATATTTTAGAATATTCTTAGTAGTATACACAAATCAAAGGTTGAGATTTCTTTCCAAATTTTTTTTTCCATTTTAATTAAATTCATTTATTAAAAAAAGACATAGGAATAAGTGCCATATGAAATGAGTTATGACTTTTTGGGCATGTGATATTGATAAACCATGGTATTTTAGCAAAGCCTATTTAAAAATTAAGAATCTCCATGATAAAGTGGGGGTGAATTTCCATGTGTTGATTTTTCAAGTGCAATAGATATAAGCATAATTCTTGAAATTGATAATTACCTCTAATGATATTGAAAATTATCTTATCACTTCAAGATTATTATTAAGCAATTATACTTCATAAATTCAACCATAAAATGTAGTAGGATAGAAGAGATCAATAGAAAAATCATGCACAAATACACAACAAATTTTTACCCTCAGAAAACCCTCTTTTCGGGAGAACCCATCAAACTTAGAGAAATTATCCAATTCAACAAGGATGCAATCTAATATTTCCAATCAAAACTAACGAACATCAAGACCTAGGTTAATCTTGGTCAAACTATTCACAAAATCCAGTCAAAATTTTGCCCAAAGATTTTAGTCAACTCTTATCAACTAGGCCGAATTTCAGCCTCATGCTCCTTCATAGAAAATTTGGTTTGCTAACCAACTAAATTCTCAAAAATATATATGTATCCCTTTCTCCACACGTGAAAATTCAAACAAAGTTAAAACATATATAAGATACTTAGTCAAAGCTTAGACTAGTCTAGTCAAACTTCAGATTGTTTTTCTCCTTTTTCCTTCACATACATGAACATAAGATATGATGCTTGACTAATCTGAATGTGAAAATTCTATCACTGTAGTAACTGATTTACTTTTCGTACTTATTTCACCATAAGTTATTCATGAAATTACTTCAACAAACATTAAAATAAATACTGTTGCAGATATCACAATGTAATACAGAAACAAACATATGCACAAGAATCAGCACATTGACACAGTTATTTTGGACTAATGTCCTAGGAAAAACCCAATGTGGAAAAACCGGTGCAGCAAGGGAGGATTTTATTATTCAGCAATATTCTAGTACAACAGGGTGCCAAATTATCTTACCCACAGATAGACAAAACTTATTTTGAACCCAGCTCAAGCCCTACTAACCTCTGTGTCATCTTGAAACCCTCTGCATCAGCCTACTGAGGTTTTGCATAGCCTCTCTAGTTTTGCGTCACTATTGCAGCCTCTGTGTGGATGATACAGGCCTCGCTGGCTTTGCGTAGTCTTTGCTGCCTCTGCGTGGCTTCCTTTGGCCCTGCATCTGATCTCTTTTGCCTCTGCATTGATCTCCTGTTTTTTTTTTTTTTTTACTTGCTGCCTCCTGGTTACTCTCTAGACCACTAATTCAATTTCTCAGATAATCCCGCTCTAGAAATTGAACAGATTGGTCTCCCTCAGTGTGTTCTCCAAGTGACCCTCAAGCCTCCTCTTATACTTTTATCGTTGACAAATCAATGGTCGAGATTAAGTCCCTAATCAACAGCTAAGATTAGATCTGGCTTGATCCATGTCTTTTGGACCATTCTAACACAGTTTCATATTAATACACATTAATGTTTTATTTTCCCTAAGTTTAGACTTAGGGACTCCATTAAAAATATTAATTATTTTAATATCTCCTGAAGTGTTTAGAATCTTCCCAAACCCTTTTTGGGTATTGGATATCTCATGTGCCCCAGCCTCTCCACCAAAATTTGTGCCTAGAGCACATTCAATGCTACCCCAAATCAACACTCCCTCTTAGCGAGGATTGTGCTCTAATAATATTCCTCACTCAGTATCACCCTGATCATCTGACATCGATCCTTGTGTTGATGTTAAGCCTCCCTGCCCAACATCCTCTACACTGTTGCATCCTATATTGTTTCCCATGACTCTGCTACTACCACTACTACATCTGTACGACAACTCCCTCTGCATTTGTGTTGTTGTTGGTCCTTTCTCCCAACACTGCATCTGCACTACAACTCCCTCTTCATTCGTGCTGCTAACACACTACTTCTAAAAGGGGTTCTTTATGATCCCCATCTTTTCCCTAAAGTAGCCAAATTTTGACTTTCTAAGGGCCTTGGTGAGAATATCTGCCACTTGTTCTCTTGTAGGAGTGTAACTCAACTGTACAGCTCCTCGTTGGACACAGTCTCTGACAAAGTGACATGGGATATCAATATTCTTCGACCTATCATGAAATACTGGATTCTTAGAGAGTTTGATGCAACTTTGATTATCACACATGATCTTGGTCGCCTCCATATTTCTTCTGAATAGGTTCACCAGCAGTTTTCTAAGCCATATGGCCTCACACGAAGTTATTCTTGCTGCTATATATTCTACCTCATACGAGCTCAAAGCTGTGAACTTCTATTTCCTATTGCACCAGGAGGTCATTCCTGATCAAATGTTGAAACAATACCCATAGGTACTTTTCCGATCCACTGAAATTCCTCCTAATCTGCATCAGTAAATCCGCTCAACCTGATATCCTTCCCCTTGGTGTATAAGAGCCCAAAATCAAATGTTCCCAGTAAGTACATGAGAACGTGTTTGGCTGTTGCCTAGTGTGCCCTCATTGGTTCCACCATGAACTGACTGAGGGTGTTGACAGCGTAGCAAATATCTAGCCTAGTATTGACCAGATACATCAGGGACCCTATGAGCTATCGGTATAGGGTGGGATCGACATCCTTGTCTTTTGATGCATCAATCTGCTTCCAGTTGGTGATCATTAGCATAGCCATAGGTTTACAGTCTCCCATCTCAAACCTTTTAAGGATCTCTGTAGCATACCTCCCTATCCCAAGGAAGATTTCTCCTTTCTGCTGCCAAACTTCCAACCCTAGGAAGTAATGCATTCATCCCATATCCTTCATATCGAACTCTGTGGCTAGATTCTTCTTGCATTCTTCAATAAGTCTGGATGATCCTATAAGAAAGAGATCTTCCATATATAATACTAAGATAAGTGGTTTGTTCTTTATGACCAGATAGTAGAGATTCAGATCCGCGTCACTCTTGACAAACCCCATTTGTTGCAAGTAGCCATCTATTCGACCATACCACGCTCTTCGTGCCTGCTTTAGCCCATACAAGGCTTTCTTCAGTCTACATACATGAGAATTATTCTCATGAGTTTCAAAGCCTTCTGGTTGTTCAATGTATACCTCTTCTTCTATTATCCCATTCAGAAATGTTGTCTTGACATCCAACTGATGGATCTCCCATCCCATCTGGGTTGCAAGAGATATCACAGTCCTAATAGATGTATACCTAGCTACCGGGGCAAAGGTTTCCTCATAGTCAATCCCTTCCTTTTGAGCATACCCCTTAGCTAGAAACTTGGCCTTGTATTTCTCAACACTGTCATTCACAGCATATTTGATCTTGTAGATCCATCTTCAACCTACCACGGATTTTTCTTGAGGCCTTGAAACCACCTCCCAGACATCATTCACCATTATAGAGTTATACTCCTCCACCATTGCATCTATACAGACCTGATGCTAAGCAGCCTCCTTGAAACTGGTAGGCTCCCCATCCTGAGCTACTAATGCCTGATACTTGTCTAGCTATTTTCTGTTATTATAGCTTATTATCTTTCCTAGCTTCCCTGCGATACCCCTTAATTCAACTTCCTTTCCTTCCATAGAAAATTTGATGAAAAGTTCTTGAAAATTAAAAGCTATTGTACCCAAGGATTGTAGCCATTGGACTCCTAGTACAACATCACCACCTCCCATTGGAATGGAAAGCATTGGGCTAGTCAATACATATTCTCCCATGGATAGCTTGATATTGTGGCACCTTCCAGAGCAATTTATTGTTCCTCCATTTGCAATCATCACTTGACACTCTGGTGCTGGATATAGGAAGCAATTCAATTCTTTTTCTACCCTACAATGAATAAAATTGTGGGTGCTTCCTGAATCAATCAACACTATTACCTTTTTCTTCTTGATTTGTCCTTCTATCTTGATGGTTTGAGGAGTGGTAATTCCCGCCAATGCATTACAAGATATGGTCGGATTTATTTGTTTTGCATCTAGGCTTTGTTCCTGGAGTATATCTTCTTCTTTTGACCTTTCTTGCTCCTTTTCTTCTTCCTCTTCACAATCTATGTAGAATAATTTCTTCTCAGCACACTTATGACCTTTAGTGTATTTGCTATCACAACTGTAACAAAGCCCTTTTTGCTCTTTTTTCTTCCAATTTTTGTGGTGTCAACCTTATAGGTTGTGGAAGACTAGGGGCAACAACACTTCCGTCTTTATAGTTGTGAGTGGTATGCTTCCTGGTTGCCATAATTTTGCTTTCCATTTTTCTTGCTAACCTGAATGCCTTCTCTAATGAATCCGGTTCCCAAAGGCGAACATCATGTTGGATATTATCCTTTAAAGACCCTATGAACACATCAATCCTATGCTCCTCTGGAATATCTTTTACCCTTATGTTCAATTTTTGGAACTCCTCAATGTGCTCCATTACTGAACCCTTTTGTTTGAGACTTATCAATTGGCTAAAAAAAGTGTTGCTTTTTGTATCTTCATAATGTGCTATCAATTCTTCCGTAAAAATTGCCCAAGTGATAAATTGTTTACGAGAGCAAAGCCATTGATACCATACAAACTGATTTGGTTCCAAATATACAGTTGCCATACGTACCTTTTGTGCATTTTGCACATTATTGAGATCGAAGAATTGCTCCATCTGTGATATCCATGTAGCGGGATCCTTGCCATCAAACTTCCTCATATCGATTTTTGGAATATGGTGATTCTTCAATCCAACATTAGCGTCTATGGTATCATGATTAACATTTCTTTTGTTCTCATCATGAGTTTCCTTTACTACCTTTTCACCATTAGTGACCCTTTCTTGTAGCAACTTCTTCAATTCTTCCATATCTGTCTTCAAATCTATCTTCAAATCTGCCATGTCTCTCTTCAAATCTGTCTTCGAATCATCCATCTTAGCTTCCATGCCCTTTATCTTAGATTCCACGCCACTTATCTTAGCTTCTGTTAGCTTTTGTGAGCGTGACATTTGTTGCACTTGTTCTTGTAATTTTGATATATCATGTAGCATTTCTTCTTCTTCTTCATGAGTCATGCTAGAGCTTTCAGGTTCCTTACTAGGTGTTTGCATTTTCTTTCCTCGGGGCATCAGTTACCGATAATAATGCTTTACTATGCCCTTTGAATTCCGTTAAACCAAGCTTACACAAAAATTTAAAAAAAAAAACTACACACCTTTTTTCACTTTATAGAAGCCTGATATTGAATCTGATGTATCTTTGTAATTTCGGATC
Source organism: Pinus tabuliformis (assembly GCA_031772625.1). NCBI lineage: Eukaryota > Viridiplantae > Streptophyta > Pinopsida > Pinales > Pinaceae > Pinus > Pinus tabuliformis. The sequence goes on along the minus strand of CM062818.1, from coordinate 1,663,715,564 downwards.
ATCCAGTTCTGAAATTGCTACCTGTAGTATCCTTCTGCGTCCTCTTTCCAATGCCACAAGTCTGAGCCAAATTGGATTCTTCAAGGAAGAGTTATGTGAAATCTCCCATAGTGACTTGCTTTTAGACTGGTTCAGTAGAGTGAACTTGTACGATGTGCCACGAGTCACTGTTTCAACCTTTGAATCTAAAACACACACACAAGAAACTACAGTCCGTCCTCTTTCTGTACCTTTTTACAAAATTTCAATCCGATCCTCAGAGAGAGAGTTATGACGATTTTCCCCATGTCACCTGTTTTGAATGTAATTCAGGAGTCTGCAAAAAAGGCCAACTTCCTCAGATCATATCTGCGAAACTGTCGCGCGAAAAGCTCTGAAATTCGGACCCAAGGTTCAACACCAATTATTCTCAAATGGGTTTTTTTGCAACTTCTGAAACATCACAGAAAAAAAATTTATAGCTAAAATGCCACAATGACCTGTTTGGAGCAGCGGAACCCTAGAATCCAAAGCTTTGATACCAAATGTTATGAAACCAGCTCAAGAAAAGATAGAAAAGATAGATCAACACCTTAGAATTCAGCCTCTTCGAGGGGGCAACCTCCTTTACATTACATAAATGAACAATTCTTGGATGATACAAATGACAAAACCTCCTTTCTATATATAGGAGTCTAAGGAGTCACGATATAATCTAGCCGACCTAACAATAATAATATAAAGCCACAAAAATAACAATAGAGGGATTCTATGGGACACAGAAATAACAATATGGGGGTAATAGGGGCACAACAATATAAATAAGGGGTATAACTACAATAGTAATGGGGTAATCACTAGTATTATAGGGACCCAACATTTTCGCTCCCTCTTATTGTTCCTTGGCTCATCGATGACGTTCTCTGCATCACACAGAATCTAATGAAGTTCCCCACTAGTTCTTCCTCTGCTAGTAGGTGCTTCTATTCGCTCCTCCTCCTCATCCTGAGAATATTCCTGTCCTGAGGAAGGATTCTTCACTTCCATTGGTTGAAGAGGCATGACCAACGGATCCTCTTTTGACTGCTCCTTGGAAGGCATTTCATGAGATCTTCTAAAAGCTCTATCCTCCATGAACTTTACATCTAGTTGTACTACTACCTTCATTTTCCCTGGAAGATAGATTTGTATGCCTTGGCATTCTCACTATATCCCACCAAATACCCATTTTCTATAGTCTAATCCAGCTTCTTCCTCTTTTCTGCGGGTATGCGGCAATACGCTAAACTCTTAAATATCCTAAAATGACTGGCTTCAGGCATCTTCCTAGTGAAGAATTTCTCTGGAGTAATCTTGCCCAATGCTCAATGAGGAATCCTATTATGAACGTAGAGAGTTGTGTTGCATGATTCTGCCCAAAAGAATTTTTGCATATCCTGATCATACAGCATGCCCCTAGCTACTTCTACAATAGTCTTGTTTTTCCTTTCTGCCACCCCATTTTGCTCCAGATTGTAGGGAGTTGTCCACTCTCTTCTAATGCCCTCCTTAGCATAATAATCAGTGAAGTCCTTATCGACATACTCTCCACTGTTATCTGAGCACAAGACTTTTATTTTCTTACTAGTCAAATTCTCCACTAGAGCCTTGAACTCCTTGAATCAACAAAAAACCTCATCCTTGGTTTTCAAAAAATAAATCCAAGTTTTCCTCGAGTGGTCATCAATGATGGTAAGGAAATACTTGGCACCACTAAGAGCTTTGACAGACATAGGTCCACAGATACCTGAGTGTATCAATCCTAGTACACCCTTGGCCCTGTTTTTGCTCCTAGGAAATGTTGCCATGGAATACTTTCCTATAGTGCATCTCCTGCATAGATCATCTCGTTCCATACTTAGATCCAGAACTCCTGTTACAGTGCTCCTGAGAATTCTCAGAGCTCCATTGTGCAAGTGACCCATCCTTCTGTGCCATATTTTGTTCAAATCCTTGTCCCCATGACTACCTATTAGTTCCATTGGAGATTCTAGTTGTAATCTATACAACCAATTACTTTTGATCCCGATCTTCACTTTCCTTTTCCAGCTCGGGTGTTTGATGTATACCTTTTCCTTGATGAAGTAGACGTCATAGCCCTTGCCTTGTAGTTGTGACATGAAAAGTAAGTTCATCCCCAATCCTGGTACATGCAGCACATTTGTGGCATAGAAACGTTCTCCTTATTCTGTCTGAAAAACTATGGTACCCTTTCCTACTACAGTGCACTTTGCCTTGTTCCTCATGGTGATCTGAAAGTTCATATTCTCTTCTCAATATTCTGAGAAAAACTACCTGATTCCTGTCATATGCCATGAGGCTCCACTGTCTATATACCATACTTCTGATGATGCGGCACTAGTCATGCACGCCATTTCTTCTTCCAAACTGGAAGCCAACATATAGAAATTGAAATCTCTTTCTCTTGTGCAATCTACTGAAAAACTACATGAGTCCCCTGAGGTAGATGCCTTTGCATCATGGTCTCGACCCATAATTGATTTTCCCTTTTTGTCTATGATTACTTGCTCTGATACCATGTGAAAATTCTATCACTACAGCAACTGATTTACTTTTCCTACTTATTTCACCATTAGTTATTCATGAAATTACTTCAACAAACATTCAAATAAACACTATTGCAGATATCACACCATAATACAGAAACAAGCATATTCACAAGAATAAAATCATTTACACATTTATTTTGGACTAATGTCCCCGAAAAAACCCAATGTGGGAAAACTAGTGTAGCAAGGGAGGATTTTATTATTCAGCAACCTTATAGTACAACAAGGTGCCAAACTGGCTTACCCACATATAAATAAAACTTCTTGTGAACCGAACATAGGCCCTACTGACCCCTGCATCTGCCTGAAACCCTCTGCGTTAACCTGAAACCCTTTGCGTCAGCCTACTGAGGCTCTGCACAACCTCTCTGGCCTTCTACGTCACTCATGCAACCTCTGTGTGGATGACGTAGGCCTTGCTGGCTCTGCGTGGCTTCCTCTGGCCTGCGTCTGATCTCTTCTGCCTCTGCGCTGATATCCCATCTCTTTGTTCCGTACTTGCTACCTCATGACTACTCTCCAGACCACTGGTTCAATTTCTCAGCTAATCCCGCTCCGAAAATTGAATTGACTTGTCTCCCTGAATGTGTTATCCAAGTGACCCTCAAGCCTCCTCTTATAATTTTCTCTTTGATAAACCAACGGCCAAGATTAAGTACCTAATGAACATATAAGATTATATCTAGATTGATCCATGTCTTTTGGACCATTCTAACACAGTTTCATATTAATACACATTAATATTGTATTTTCCCTAAGTTTAGACTTATGGATTCCATTAAAAATATTAATTATTTTAATATCTCCTGAACTATTTAGAATCTGCCTAAACCCTTTCTAGGTATTGGAGATCTCATGTGCCCCAACCTCTCCACCAAATTTTGTGGCTATAGCACATCCAATGCTACCCCAAATCAACACTGAATTAGCCATTTGAGGAGGAGGACGAGTAGCACATATATAGTCATCTCATAACCTCAAATAGGTGTGATAAGTAGGCTACTAGACTTGACTTTGTGGAGACAAAATAATTAATTTCTCAAAGCCGAATTGAAACATAATGCATATATATCATTTATTTTTATTATAGAGGGCTAAAATAAATTTTGAAGACAGATCATAACTACAAAATTCAAGACTCCCTCTTAGCTATGGAAGTATTCATAATAACTTCTTCAAATGGTCTCTTGCTGAAAAAATTCTCCATCCCAAGAAAAGGTTGAATGAGCTAGCTATGTTGATGTATCCATACACTTCATGTTCTTTACCAGAACTATGTGGAAATCACCCTACATCAACATCATGCAAAGCAATCTATTCACTCTTTTTAAATGGATCTAGTCACCCACTAGTCAAAGGCTTTTTGGGGTCTCACTAGCATTTTGGCCTTTTGGGGTCAAGACTAATCCCCATTCACAAATTATCCAAGTCTTCACCTGGAACTTGGTCAACATCTATGACCTATGGTGAAACCATATGCTATTACGATTCCTGCATGCCAAGTGATTGGTAACATACATGCCCAATGCTAAAGACACTCACTCTACCCATTATAAAAGTAGCTCTTGGAAATCTGGGGAGCACTTTGGGCCTTGATTCTCTCTGGTCCATCTGCACTAGCCATATCACATGGCTCCTGGTCAATACCTTTAACCTGTCAATCTGCCTCTTGATGCTACAACATCGACACTCCCTCTACCTAAGGGAAGCATTCTCAACTAATCTAAGTGTGTCCCTAAAGTATACAAACATCACCCTTGGACAGGGGCTTTGTGATAATGTCATCATCTAGCTTGACTATAGAAATGTATTAGAGCCTCATTTCTCCTTTTTGTACCATGTCTCAGATACAGTGGTCCTCAATGTTCTTTGACCTATCATCATGGTCATCTCCTGTACTTGATTAAATAATCTTGCAAATAGCTTTGGAAGGCACACTGCTTCATAACTCACCAAACTAGCTACAATATACTTGTCATTTGTAATGTTAAGTGTGACATATGTTTTATTATTTCTCATATTGAAACAACATCCTAATATGCTCTTATTTTATTTTGTACTCTCCACCTGATCTGTATATTCCTGCAATTTTACTTAATCAATTGAGACATGTCTCAACCCATGAATGATTGTTCCATGCATATATCTCAATACATTCTTGAGCCAAATTCCTTGAAACAATCATAAACTCATCAACTTCCTTCACTAGATTCGTTACAATGACTTCTTTTTGGTCACCCTAACTGGGTGCTCCTTGTCAAATAGATCATGTTCTCGAAATCCTAGCTTATACCTCTACCATTGTTGCTTCTTAGTCACTAAATCATATTTGTTTCCTAGCATGGTCCACTTGTAGAAGGCATACTACTCTTAGACACTTCTAATCTCCAAGAATCTAATCTGACAATCTCAATCTCAATGGTAGTCTATCATCCCAATTCTCAGAAGGATTTCAATAGTATACTTCAAGGAAGTAATGCGTCAAACCAAGGTACTTCATTTCAAACTATGATGTTAACTCTCTTATATTGAAGAAAGTCCTTATTACTTCCCCTATCACGGAAGAAAATCCTCCTATCATTGCTTCTCCCTCTGTCACTTGATTCCTTCTACTTATGTTAGAAACAATTCATATAAGATCAACCAAGACTCATTAGATATTCATCAATCCAATAATACCATATATAAGGTTCGTATAAAGCTTTCCTCAATCTATAGACATGAGATTCCCTCTCATGTAATTCAAATCCCTAAAGTATCTCAATGTACACTTCTTCTTCCTCCTCAATTAATCCATTGAGGAAAGTGGTCTGCACATCCACCTGATGTAATTTCCAACCCATAATAGAAGTAACAACAATAATAGTTTTAGCAAAAGTTTACCTGACAACTAGAGAAAATGTCTCCTCATAGTCCTCTCCCTTTTTCTGGGAGAATCATCACAAATCTTGCTTTTTACTTCTCTCTTTTTCCATCTACCACATACTTCATCTTGTAGATCCACTTGGAAGTCACCACTTCTTTTAAGCACAATTTCCCCCATCATGGCATCCTGCAAACTTGCAGGTCTATCAACTCGTTCTTAACTAGGAGATCTTCTAGTCATGAGGCATGATCTTAGATGTCAGTACAATTTCTCTCTCTTGAACACAAATCACTCTATATTGATCCCGAGAGAGTCCTCTAATTGCCACAAACTCTTATTCATTCTTCTTGATGCTTCCAACTATTGCCAAAGCCTTGGAAGACTTCACGATGTACCTGCAACCCTCATTAGGAGGTCATGGATGAAAGGATCTGTTGAAGGTGTTGGACCCACCAAAATGTCAAGGGGATCTCCCCGATAAGAAGTCCCAATTAGACCTCAGACCGTTTGGTGTAGGAGTCCCAGCAATGGGTCATATAGAAATGTTGTGACTGTGATTTCGCACAAATGCAAGTAATATAACTCTATTGGTAGCAAGGGTGTTACCACTGCCATGAGTCAAGGAAGGTGCATGAGAGGTTCTAACACCAGTGGGTTGAGATGAGTGCGCCACTCAGCAGCCTGTAACAGTACTCAGATGGGAAGGGAACACACAAGCGAAGATGCATCACAAGCTGGAAAGCAAGTCAGCTAGGAATCCAAAGTGATGGTTAAACCAATCAACACATTTCAAAAAAAATCATACATGCTCATACGGAACAGTCCATACATGCGTTTGTAAGAAAGAAAATACATATGTCATTTAGAGAAAACAAGACAACTGGAATACCATGCAACATATGCATGAAGCATGCTGGCTCTTATTATATAAAGAAGTGTAAGTTCATACAATACATCCATGTAAACCCGCTAGCTCCAATAGTGCAATGTTACAGCCACATCCACCTGCTCCTCCAAAGAGATGAACTAACTCCGTGCAGTGGAGAAGCCAACGTGCATTAAAATACTGTCCAAGCTCTCACCAAGATAGCCTTATCGGAAGCTTGGCTGACCAAAAGCATTTACAATGAGTTATGAGGTTCTATTTATAGAAAAGGGTGGGGTGACCCTTGAAATTCCCGTTTGTGACAATTCATCTACCCTCATGACTCTTCATCTACTCTATGACTATTACATCCAACTATCGACACTTGAACTTCCACTTGACAAGACGTTACATTACAATGCACATGCGCTCATGTGAGACAAAATGGCTTGAAAAAGCCATGCAAGACATCACTGACACTCGGTCTGTTGTGGTGAGACCAACTCTTTGACATGCTTGTGATGGTGAAGGTGGTGATTTGATGCCAAGCTTGGTCATCCGTGATGGTGTGCATGCGCTCAACGGTGACATCTTGTTGAAGCAAAATCTTGCCTCTGTTGTATCCGGGTGCATTTGTATGGCTCCTTTATCCAACTCATCTTCTAACATGCGCATGGTCTTTGTTGAAATGTGGCAACAAGAATATTCCAATTTTAATTTTTCCTTGAATTAAAATTGTGATTTAAAATAGAATTTAATCTTAGCACCTACTTGGAAATAATTAATTAAGTTATTTTGACTTAATTAGTTGGATAAATTCAAGTTAGAAGTCTTTCTGAAGTCATGCAAGAGTTATCCCTTAAATTAAGGAGATAAGATTGAGCTATATTTGAGTTGTAATTAGTTAACTTAGTTTACTGAGTTAAGTCCACTTAAATTAGTTCCAAACTGTTTGAGGAACTAATAGAGAGTTAACAGTCAGTTGATGCATGCATGCACTCAACTAGTGTACTCTAGTTAACTGAAGATTCCCTCATCAGTAACTCATGCATGTCTATTCTGAGAAAGACCCAGTTGAGATTAAAGACAAGGACAGTGTACTATCAGTTGCATGTGTTTTCTTATAAACAAAACTCATGCATCCAGAAGGAATTAATTACTTGAGGATTGGGCAGTTCTGACAGTGTGTGAGATTAGTGTGTGAGATTGGTTTTCCACTTGGTTGAAGGAGATCATCCTAGAGGAACTCCGCAAGGAAATAGGATCTTGGAGGGCAGAGGAGAAGGCTAGAGAGTAGCCAAGATTTCCTGTGAGCATCTGTGAGGATTGTACTGAGAGCTAGCTAGCTATGAGAGCTAAAGCTTTGTATGATTCCTATGTATTTCCACCTTGTATGATAATACATATAGTGGGGTTTTTAGCTGAGGCTTTCCCAAAAGTATTTTCATGTGTTCATGTGTATTGATTCATTCTTCTTGTGGTTATATTGTTCATCTTGATCTTTAAGTTTCCGCAAAATTGATAGTAGAAGTAGGTTATAGTATTTTTCTTTGATGTATATTGAATTATCGGGCTAACCTACATACAGATTCTCTACATGGTCTTAGAGGTAGATTTGTAGAGAGAGAATTTCTGCAGTCTTCTTGGGTGCAGCCAAACCACAAACATACTGATGCATAGTTTTTGTTCTCATATTCCAATGTGTGCTGGTGGTTATGCACATCAATTGTCAACTACATGTTTAGATCTAGTTGGACTTACTTCTTTTCTTCGCCTTGGTGAGCATTTTGAATGAGTGGGATTGCATGTGTGAGCACAATAACATGCATGCTACTGCATTCCCTTGCATGCGATCAACAACACTGCTCACCTTGTCTACCATGTGCCATCTACTGGGATGGATCTATAACTTGTACGTGCACAATTTCATTTGTGAGTGCATGTTGTGCCCCCTGCTGTTCCTGTTCCTGCTGCAACTCATTTGCTTATCTGTGAAGCTCATGTTCTTAAGAATGTAAACTTTGAAATGGGAACTATAAACTCAAAATGAGAACTCTGGCCAAAATACCCTGAAAAACATCAAAAACAGTGCTAACAACGAAAAGTGTGTATACTGGAATGATGATTGTATTTTTTAGGGTTCAATTTTGAACATGTTTTAAAAATTGCAGTGACTACGAAATTTACTATAAAATTTTCATGCAAAATATAGCTTCAAAACGAAAGTGATGATACTGGAACAATGTTTTTTTTTAGGGTCAATTTTCAAACTTTTAAAAAAATGCTAGTAAAACCAAATTTTTATGTGCCAAACAAAGTTGTTTATGAGGAAAAAAACACGTTAATGTTTTGATAGAATATCATTTTCCTTTCCTAAGTATAAATTCAACATGTTTTCAACCATAACATGCTAGATACAAAAGAAATTGAAATTTTTTCAACTATAAAATTAAAAAACCATGACATTATGAACAAATTACATCACTAAATGAATTCAAAAGTCATTATTTGTATATTGAATAAAACATACATTATATCTCTAATTTAATATTGCATTGTAGATACTTTAAACAATAAAAATTATCATAATTAAGACATATAATCCAACAACATAAAAATGCCTCATAACTTCTCATTTAACACCATATGGAAATCATTAATTTTATTTCAAGATACAATGCATATATCAGTTATATAAATTGTCTTAAACAATTATTCAAAATCACTCATATTTTCTTGCACACCATCAGAATTCACATCTTCAGATGAGTGACTGGATGCTGACGAAGATGTTCCATATTCTTATCTTTCATCAACTACTGCCCCATCTGAGTCCACAGGCATGCCCAACATTTCAGGTTTCAAAATTCTTCTAGATCTACGACTGGTTTCAGCAGACTCCGATCTTAACATTGTTCCTTCTGGTAACAACATTTTCAGAATCTCTATCGTCTTGAAGCGAAGAGTTGATCTCTTTGTTAAATTGAAGTCATAAAAAAGTATGTCAACATCCTCCAATTTTAATATGTCTGTGTGGCAGCGATTTATATTTGTACCCTTTTTTTTTTCTCTTTCCGCCATTTTTTTTGTCAACTACCATCTCTGGCTTATACACACAATTGAATGGGTGTGTATTTGTGGCATACCAATGTACTTCAACACTTGTAACATCCTCATTTTCTGTAAAGACCTTTATAACTTTAGCAACCCAGAATGTATAACCATTGGGATCTCCATCTGCTAGCACTGCAATCATGCAACCCTCTTTAATATCCTATACTGAACCCCTCTAAAGGTCTTCCATGGCTTCACGTTGTGCACGAGATCTTCTAGAACCAATATACATCTCTCCTTCCTCTGCCTGTGAAGAATTAATACCTTAAGATTGTTGTTGTTCAACAATGTTTATTTCCTCATGTTCGTTCGACACATTTTGTGGCCAAATAAATGGATTTTTCAAAGTTATATCTTCATTTGTTGTTGTTGAAATGATATCACTTTGAGTATTGAAAAATGACTCCCACCAAACTGAATCAGCAATGTCAAAGTACTCATATGTATATCTAATACATTTTTTAATTTCTTCCAGGAAATCAGAATAATTTATATCTCTATTTTGTCTGCGTGCAGTCTGAACTTCACCAACTGATTGTAATAACAATAGTTTTGATGCAAATATTGGATGATCTGGAATGAACTTCAAAAATTGCAAATTTGATGATGGTGCGCATTCTGCAGTAGTTGAATACTTCTTGCCCCATATTAGTGTTTTCCCATCAATTTTTTTGATACGAAGTTGATGTTGGAAGCTAATGTCATTAAGTTGTTCAATGCATTTCCCCTCACCATATGATCCCATAATAAACCTTCGCATGTCAATAGTTTCTTCCAAAACATCAAAAGTAGGCTCTGGCATGTATGATTTCTTAATACATTCAATTAGTGATGGCAAGCTCCCAACTTCCTTCCTCCTCAATGTGACTGAAAAATGATTGAACATCTGATCAATATGGTCATGAGTGTGCTCAAATAGAAGGAAACCAACCTTTACCTTTTGAAAAAATATCAATTCAACAAGCATGTTTAGATATCCAAAAACAACCTGATTTTTGTTTTCATGGCAAGTGTTGTCCAATTGTAGATACAAAACTTCAGGAAGATTACCAAACCAATGATAAATCACATCATGAATTATGGTTATGGTCAGATTTGCATCATTATGAATATTTGGAGCTGTGAAGTACACCCTTGGCAACATTTTCCCATTGAAGACGATACAATCGACCAAGTGAAACTGAATAAAATTTTCCTCCTATAAATTTTTGGGTGTGCGAACAAAATGTGGTAAAAGTGTTTTCTTCTAGTCCATACCATCAATTATCAAACCCAAATATTTATTCAAATTATCATAACACTTCTTTCGATGCTTGTACAACTTCTTCCTTTCGTCTGTTTGTTGTCGCGATGCTCCTGAAGTTCTTTGACAATTAAATCTACACAACATAAAAGAAATTCATTAAGAAATATGTTTTGATAGTTGATGACTATACAATTTTAAAAGTTAAAGTTATGAATGGTTACCTCTTTCTGACCCTTCACATTTGTCCCTTTCTGATTTAAGAGAAGCACATGTACTGCAAATCCCCATCCTTGTCTTCCTAGGAATATTGACATTGTTGAATTATTTCTTCCATACCTTCAAAAAATATTGATATGTAATAAACTGGCCATGTCCCTCAGCACCTTCTGCATATTCTTTGTATAAGTTGTAGATTTCTCGTCTTGAAAAATTATCTGGAATATGTATTGTATCTCTATTTGGAATACACTCTCCATGCTTTGAAAAGAAATCTTTCATCCATGACATTGCAGTATTTGATAATGGCCCAAACTGTCTTTTATGACATACTTCTAAATAAAATGTGGGATCCTTTTCCAAATTTTCTTGAATTCTCGAGAGACAAAAATTCCCAATCGAATGAAACATTTTGAAAGCTTTTCTATAGATAAATAAAGTCCTAATATGATAATCATAACCTGACAATGTAGATTGCATGCACCCAACTAAATATGAATTTTGCATGCTTTTATTCATTGACAAATAGCTCTTCCTGCTTTCTAATGCAAATTTGAAATCCATATGTTTCAAGCAATCTTTTTGGAAACATTCACTTGAAATGAGAGCACTGATAGAACTTCTTCTTGTCAGATATTCTGCTCTACCCCTTGTATAACTAGAACAGCTTGCATTGATACAAAAAGGTCTACTCCTGCTCCTCAATACAATATTTCTTGGCAACATCTCCATCATTGGATCATCATTTGTATAAGGATTTTCATCATCATTAAGAGGAATGTTATCCACACTATGATCAGCTTTGCTTTTCAAATATTGACTTGGAGGATGTTCTTCATCTTTCCCTTCTTCAGTGCTACTGTCATAGTCCTTAGAATTCGGACTAAATGGAAAATTTGACTCGATGTTTAATGGATATTCTTCCTCATGTGCATTGTCAGTGCTACTCTCATAGTCCATAGAATTAGGACTACGTCAAAAATGTGACTGTTTACTTATTGAAGATGCTACATCCTGTCCTTTTTTCACTGCTACCTTTATACTCATTAGAATTAGGACTAAGTGCATCATCACGTCCTTCATCACTGTTACTCTCATAGTCCTTAGAATTAGGACTAAGAGGACACTGTGCCACTCCATTCTTTTGAAATTCATCATCACGCTCTTCACAAATGTTTCTCTCATAGTCCTTAACATTAGGACTAAGTGGACACTGTGACACTCCAATCCTTTGAAATTCATCATTCCGCTCTTCATCACTGCTACTCTCATAGTCCTTAGAATTAGGACTAACTAGACACTGTGACACTCCATACTTTTGAAATTCATCATCATGCTCTTCATCACTACTGCTCTCATAGTCCTTAGAATTAGGACTCACTGGACACTTTGACACTCCATTCTTTTGAAATTCATTATCACGCTCTTCTTTACTGCTGCTCTCACAGTCCTTAGAATTAGGACTAAGTGGACACCGTGACACTCCATTATTTTGAAATTCGCCATCATGCTCTTGAAAACTGTTGCTCTCATAGTCCTCAGAATTAGGACTAAGTGGACACCGTGACACTGCATTCTTTTGAACTTCACCATCATGCTCTTCAAAACTAATGCTCTCATAGTCCTCAGAATTACGACTAAGTGGACACCGTGACACTCCATTCTTTTGTACTTCACAATCATGCTCTTCATCACTGTTGCTCTCATAGTCCTTAGAATTAGGACTAAGTGGAAACCATGACAATCCATTCTTTTGAAATTTGTCATCAAGCTCATCATCGTTGTTGCTTTCATAGTCCTTAGAATTAGGACTAAGTGGAATCTGTGACTATTTATTTGAAATTATCCATCCCCTCTTTCATTAGTCCTGCTTTCATAGTCCTTAGAATCAAGACTAAGTGGAAGAATTGACTTTCTATTCGTAGTGGAAGAATTCCAGCTATATTCATCAATATGAATAGAGTTGTTACGCGATCAAGATGTTGATGGTGTATAAATCGAAACTTCACTATGAGAACAATCCATCCCTTTCAAATAGAAGATGTTGAATGATACAAATGGAGAGTCTCCTAAAGATATTATATAGCTTAGAGAATGAAATTTTCCTCTCCAAAAATTTCGCGAAAATTTTTCCCTCCAAAATTTTTTGTGAAAATATTTCCCTCCAAAAAGTTTGTTAGATTTATTTACCTTCATTATTTTATTCTACAATTTATTGAAAAACGTAAACTAAATTTTTTATATGAAATAAATCATTAAAGTTAAAATTGTAAACTACAACTTCTACATTAATTATTTTAATACTTAAAGTATATAATATTTACTAAAAAATGGAATTTTTTTTTTTAAACAAATTAATCCCACATTCAACCCGTTGTAAAACAATTCTACAATATTCGCTTTATAATATTTTAAAACAAATTATCCCACATTAACCGTACGGTAAAATATCTCCGTAATTTCACTTATATACTAAATTTCATTATCAATATTACTCACATCACATCCAAGCTTTCTAAAGATCGTTGAAAGACTTGTGAATTTGTGGAGCAGCTACATTGCTATCAACAACATATTCAACGAAGAATTCTTGCAATTGAAAGGTAAGTTAATTTTTTTCCATGGAAAATTTTCATATTAAATTAGTTTAATGAAGAAGAATTTTTTTTAAATTAATAATTTTTTTGAGCCAAAATAACAATTAAGTCCGTCACGAGCATGGTGCGCCCGACTAAACTCAATCACCTAACAGCCGTGGGCGGGCCACTGTGGTGTCGCGAGGTGGGTAGGGAGGGCGGGCAGGCGGGGCGGTAGGGGGTGTGGGTCGGGTGGGGCTGCAACGCCAACCTCAGTGGCCTGCCCTCCCGTCGCAGGGGTTCGGTGATTCCCCGCGGCGAGCGGGCGGGTCGCCTGGGTGGGCACTGCAGCCCCACCTGCCCCCACACACCCTCACACCACCCCCCTCACCCCTCACACCCACCCCCCTTCCCCCCCCCCACACCCACCTGCCCCCGCTCCCCCTCACACGCACCCTCCCCTCCCCTCTCGCCCAACCCCCTCACACGCACCCTCCCCTCCCCTCTCGCCCAACCCCCTCACACGCCCCCTCACCCCCCATCCCCTCACATGCCCACCCTCCCCCCGCACTCCCTCACACGCACCTCCCTTGACCACCACCCACACACTCACCTCACCCTACACCCTCCCACCAACCACCTCACCCGCCCTCCGAATCGCCCAACCCCCACGACGGGCAGGCGGGTCGTCGGGGTGGGCACAGCCCCACCTGCCCCTACCCCCTAACCCCCATACACCCTCCCCCCCCCCAACACCCTCACACGCACCTCACCCCGCCCCTCACACCCACCCCCCTCACACGCACCCCGCCCCGCCCCGCTCCGCCCCCCTCACACGCACCCTCCCCTCCCCTCTCGCCCAACCCCCCTCACACGCACCTCCCCCGCCCCCCCTCACACGTACCCCCCCCTCCCCCTCACACCCCCCCTCACACGCACTCTCCCCCGCCCCCTTCACAGCCACCTACCCTCCCCTCTCGCCCACCCCCTCACCCACCCTCCCATCTCGCCCACCCCTTAACACACCCACCCACACCCTCACTCGCCCTCCCCTCTCGCCTGCCCCTTCACCCGCCCTCCCCTCTTGCCCGCCCCTTCACCCCCTCACTCACCCCCTCACCCACTTTCGCCCATGCCCACGCCCGCCCCACCCCCTCACCCGCCCACGCCCACGCTTGGGGCGCGCTACCTTCGCAGCCTACCCACCCACTCGACTAGTGGCTGGGTGCTTCTGGGAATTGCCCAGCCACCAGTCGAGCGGGCAAGCGGGCCGCCTGGGTGGTGCCAGCCCTAGCCGCTCCACCCTGGCAACCCGCCCGCCTGCCTGGTTGGTGGCTGGGCGATTCCCAGAATCGCCCAGTCACCAACTGGGCGGGCCGCCGGGGTGGCGCGGCCAGGGCTGGTACCACCCTGGCAGCCTGCCCGCCCGCTCGGCTGGTGGCTGGGCTAGCGTCGCGCCACCCTGACAGCCCACCCGACTTGTGGCTGGGAAATTCTGGGAATCGCCCAACCACCAGCCAAGTGGATGGGTGGGCTGCCAGGGTGGCGCGGCCAGGGCCGGTGCCATCCCGGCAGCTCGCCCCCCCGTCCAGCTAGTGGTTGGGCGATTCCAAGAATCGCCCAACCACCAGCCGAGCGAGCAGGCGGACCGCTGAGGTGGCACGGCCTGGGCTGGCGCCACCCCGGTGGCCTGCCCACCCTCCCGACTAGTGGCTGGGCAATTCCCGGAATTGCCCAGCCACCAACTGGGCAGGCAGGGGGGCCGCCGAGGTGGTCCGGCCTTGGCGGGCGCCAAGAATCGCCCAACCACCAGTCGGGCAGGCAGGCGAACCACCGAGGTGGCGCGGCCTACGCTGGTGCCACCCCGACGGCCCGCTTGCCCTCCCGG
This sequence comes from Pinus tabuliformis, assembly GCA_031772625.1. Taxonomy (NCBI): domain Eukaryota; kingdom Viridiplantae; phylum Streptophyta; class Pinopsida; order Pinales; family Pinaceae; genus Pinus; species Pinus tabuliformis. The sequence goes on along the minus strand of CM062818.1, from coordinate 1,663,700,205 downwards.
CTGGTGGCTGGGCGATTCCGAGAATCACCCACCCACTAGCCGGGTGGGCGGGGGGGCCGCTGGGGTGGCGCGACCTAGGCGGGCGCCACCCCGACGGCTCGCCCGCCTACCCAGCTGGTGGTTGGGCGATTCCCGGAATCACCCAGCCACCAGCCGAGCAGGCGGGCGGGCCGCCAGGGTGGCGCGGCCTGGAAGGGTGCCACCCCGGCGGCCCGCCCGCCCACCCGGCTAGTGGCTGGGTGATTCCCGGAATTGCCCAGCCACCAACCAGGCGGGCGGGCCGACCGGCGTGGTGGCGATGGCCTGTGCCGCGCCACCCCGGTGGGCCGCCTGCCTACCCGCATGGGTTGGGTGATTTCGAGAATCGCCCAACCACACCACCCTGGCGGCCCACCCGCCCGCCCCCCACCCTCCCCTTCCCCGCTTGCCCACCTGCCCGCCCTCCCCTTCCCCGCCCACCCATGCACTCTGCCCACCCTCCCCACTCAACCTCCCCATCCCCACCCGCCCGCCCACCCACTCCGCCGGCTCTCCCTCCTCGCCCGCCCCACTCGGCCTCCCCCTCCCAGCCTGCCCGCCCACCCACTCTGGCCTCCCCCTCCCCGCACGCCCACCCACTCCGCCTGCCCTCCCCACTCAACCTCCCACTCCCCGCCCTCCCTACCTGCCTACTTACCCCGCCCGCCCACACATGCCCGCTCGCCGCGCCCACCCGCCCCACCCACCCGTCCTCACCTAGCCGCCCACCCTCACCCGACCCTCACGCCCACCCTCACCAGCCCTAGCCTGCTCTGCCCGCCCTCGCCCGCACGCCCACCTGCACACCCGCCCGCCCACCCGAGCGCCCTCACCCGACCCACCCTGCTCACCCACCCACCCTCGCCTGCCCGACCCGCCACACCCTCGCTTACCCGTCCGCCCGCCCATCCTCACCTAGCCTGTCCCGCCCACGGCCACCCTCGCCTGCCCCCCCATCCTCACCTAGCCTTTCCCGCCCACGCCCACCTCGCCCGCCCGCTCGGCCCGGCCCGCCTGCCCACCCATCCACCTGCCCGACCCACCCCACCCACCCACCCACCCGCCCTCTCCCGCTGCCCACCCGCCCTCACCCCCACCCTCCCAGCCCACCTACCCACCCACCCACCCGCCCACCCTCACCCAGCCCGTCCCGCCCTGCCCACCCACTTGCCCTTGCTTGCCCGACACGCCCTGCCCACCCAACCCGCCCTCGCCTGCCCCACCCACCCCGCCCTCGCCCACCCACCCGCCTCGCCCTCACCCACCCTTGCATGGCCTGCCCTACCCACCCGCCACCCTCGCCCGGCCCGCCCCACCTGCCACCTCGCCCGGCTCACCTCGCCTTCGCCATCCTTGCCCTTGTCCGCCCGCCTGCCCTCCCACGCTCGCCCACCTGCTCACGCCCGCCCTCCCACACCCACCCACCCGCCCTCACCTGCCCGTGCCCCCCCTCGCCCTCCCACCCAGAAATAAAAAATTTATGATATATTTTCATTGTTAATTTAAGTTAATATGTTTTTGTTATTAATTGATTTATGTGTTTCTATATTTCAGGAAAATGGCATCAAAGAAGATTTATGTGAATCTTTTTGGACCAAAGACTCTTAAAGGTGCATCTTCAAGAAACATTGATGAATGAACTCCAGCCTGAGCTCATGGCTACAAATCTTTCAAGTGCCTCAAGTGATAAGAAGATGATTTCAGACTGGAAGAATTCAAAAGAGATGAAATTTCCATCAAGAATCTGGTATGTGAAAGAAAGAGAAAGCAGAAATGTCAATATATATCTATATATTGATATACCGAATGATAATGGAATTTTTGAGGTGAATGAACTCCAGCCTGAGCTCATGGCTACAAATCTTTCAAGTTCCTCAAGTGATAAGAAGATGATTTCAGACTGGAAGAATTCAAAAGAGATGAAATTTCCATCAAGAATATGGTATGTGAAAGAAAGAGAAAGAAAAAATGTCAATATATATCTATATATTGATATACCAAATGATAATGGAATTTTTGAGGTGATGGGAAGAGTCATAGATATGTGTTCGGTACCTGACACTGAAGTTGTTTACATACTTACAAAAGCTCCCAAGTCACATGAAAGGATTAAATACTGACTATCATATTCATTGTATGACATGAGAGCGGTATCTACAAAGTTGTCTAAACAAATCGTAAATGAGATGACACAAAACATCGTAAGTATTGTTATTTATATTTGTATTTTACGTTCTTGAAAGTGTCTCACTATATTTTTTTAACTTTGTTTTTATTGACATATGATATTTTGTTTGGCAAAATTTTGTTGAAAGTTGTTTGATTAGGTTGGAAGGCATTCATTTAATAGAGCATGATATCATGAAAGTTGTCAGCAGTTTTTACTCAGTGTTAGAAGAAGATATGGAAAACAAGAAAAATATAGTAATTGATGATGCTACAAAACTACATCCAAAGAATCAGAAAAAAATGTCTCTGGTGGATAAATCTAGCAAGGGTAAACAAGTTACTTTTGAGGACAATGAAGTTGAAACTGATAGTGAAGCATATGTTGCCATTAATGAAGATGACATTGGAACTGAGAAGAGCTGTAAAAGACCAAAAGTAACAATGCCCAAGAATAAATCTGTTGGGAATGTTATGATGAAGAAAAGTAAAGCTGAAGATTTTGAAGTAGTCATTGCCAGTAGTCAAGAACCTAGTGAAACTTCAAAAGAAAGCAGAGAAATCATTACACGGGAACTGATTTAGAGGATGGCATTATAAAACAAAACAAAATGTCATTCGACAGAATTTGACAAAGAGAAACTTAATTGATGGTGGTCATACATTTCGGCTTAATGTCAGGCAAACCTATAAAGCAAGTGAAGGACAATGTCAATATCAAGTCAGAAAGCCACATCATCTGCATGTTCACAACTTGAAGACATTGATGAGGTACAATCCATATTCTCATGCAGTTAGTTATGTGCTTCTTCTTGATCCACTTCAAGTTCCCAACAAAGAAGCATTTTATAAGTCAAAATGTTTTGAATACAATTATTATGTGCTTGGGGGAACCATTCTGTAGAAGCTCAAAGACAATTAATGGAGGAATATCCTAATAACCCACGTTTTGAAACAATGAAATGTATCATTTATGCTACTTTACCAAATACAAAAAGCAAAGTTAGTGGCATGGGATCATAATTCAGATAATGAATATAGGATGTCTATGACTTTCATCCAAAGGGTTAGATTTATTCATAGTGAATTTCAAGAAAAATGTGGTGGGGATAGGATAAATGTTACTGCAAATTTCCGAAAGGAATGTTGTATGGAAATAGGCTATCAAATTGAAGAGAAAACCAATTCAAAAGGTGGAAAAGGCAACAAAAATAGTGATTTATTCAGAGGTGTTGATAACATTTTCCAATTGGCATTTAGAACTGTAGATGTTTGGAAGTTGATTGATGAGATTTTTAGCATGTGGGAAGACATTGGCATTAAAAACTAGAGGGTCAAAAATTTTAAGCCATTGATATGTAGCAACAGTAAATCAGCTCCTGAAATGAAGCAGCTTCCAGAAGATATGACTATCACACCTTGAAGGGCGATGCAAGGAGTGAAAGATGAAAAAATTGTCAAAACAATATTATCTCGTGTGACGTCAAGGGAATTATCATTGGAGGAAATGTCTGAAGAATTTAAAAAGTAAGTTTGTTGAATTATTTTTATTTATTTCTAGATTATAATTATATTTTAAATAAAACATGTTTTTCTTGGTAGTATTTGTTATACATATCATTATATTAACTTTTTGTTACTTTATCTATGCAGTCACAAAGTTTACATGAAAATTCAAGAACAAATGGTTAGATTGTTGAATGAAGATAGTTGGGATGATGTTGTACACAACTATCCAGATTCAAGTTCTACATCAACATTAAAATATTTTTATCTTGCATTTAAAAAGGTATCTTGATTTATACATTCATTTTTATTCATCTGCGTACTATTTTTAATTTATAACTTATACATATATTTGTTTATTTTATAAAATATGAGGAAGGATGATAATGGGGCGCCAGATAGTTTCAAAACCTTTAATGAAAAAAATAAAGATCGAAATACTGAGGAAGCAATGTATTAAGAATTTTGAACTTGATCCAACTCATAATCATTTCATTTGGAATAGGCTAGACACTATTCAATATCAAGTAATACAAGGCAACTGTGAATACATTGCTAAACTCATACATAAAAGTGATTATGCCCTAGTCATTGCAGATATTCCCCATGGTTTCAATATTCCAAACATTGACTATGATAGTGACCCTTATACTTATCAAGCTCTGCGTAAAGTGGTTGCGGGATTTGTAGAAGTCACGTCATCACCATTATGGAGATTTGTGACATTTCATTCAGATACACAATTGGCAACGATATTGTCAAGCTTCAAGGGGAAAACAAATTCAAAGATGCAGCTTACATGGTAAGACGTTTAAAATGTATATTTGATTAATGTTGAAAAATTCATTATGTACAAGTTAATTGAACTTTTACTATTCCATGTTACAGGCAAAAATCAAATCTTCTTAACAATAAAGATCAACAATTTTTAAATGATTGTGAATTCATTGATATTGATAGTTGGGCAAAAGATGATAGCCATATGTGTATGATTTTTAATCGGGTAGACAGAAAGAGTCATAGCCAAATACTGACTTATGATGCTGTTGTTAGAAAACTAACATATGAAGACAAAGAAGCAAAAGGAGAGATAGTTAACATTTATCAAAAACCACAATTATTGAATAACTATCTTATAGACATATGTTCAAATAAAGGAGATTGGGTTCTGGATTTATTTTCTGGCTCAGGTAAGTTTTATTATATGGAATTGAATTTCAATATATTATTTTTTAATTAATATGTCATTGTACTAGTTTAATTCATTATTTCTTTTGTGCTTGATAATTAGGTACAACACTAGCATGCTACCTTCAAAAAGGAAGAAATTGCATTGCCATTGAGAAAGATCCAGTACACTGTAATTTCATTCAGCAAAGAATTAATGCTCTAATCTTTTCCAGATGCAATGCAAGAAATTGGGTTGAAGAAATGGGACTTTAGTGAATCACGTGTGGCAAAAAAGGCAAAGGAACCCCAACCACCATTACATGGAATGTTTGGAAAGACATACATTGGAAGATTCGCAGACATCAAAGATCCAATAGAAGAGGAAAATGAGCAAAAGGAAGGAGAAAATATTGTGGAAGAAGAAAATGATGAAACTCTAGAGGACAAAGAGTTTGGATTATGTGACATTTTTGATTAAATTTAAGTTATGCTTGGAAATCAAGCTTTGCAATGTTTTGACTTTAACATTTTATGAGAAGAATAAACACTCAATTAAGGTTGTTATGCATTCAATATTTGTAATATGTGATTTTTGCATTGATTTTTAAGTTAATCATTATTTTTTGAAAAAAAAATGATTATTATTATTTTTTTGACATCAAATTCATAGAAAAAACTATTATTTAACCATTTTTTGTTAAAATTTTCGTATAAAAATTGTGATTTTGACATGTCAATTCTAGCAAAAAATAATCAAAACGTGTAGTTTTTTAGTTATATTTATGTTAAAAATGATTATTTTTATGTCCATTGTTAAAAAATATTGTTTTTTAGAAACAATTATTTCATGTGGATTGAAAAATTAATTAAGGATGTATAAATATGTAGAATATCAAAAATTCAAAATATCGGCCTTCTAATTTAAAAATGAAAAACAATAAAAACCTCACTACAAAAAAATTAAAATTAAAAAAAAAAAAAAAATATATATATATATATATATATATATATATATATATATATATATATATGAAGAAAAAGACCACTTCAAAAATTATCAAATTTACAAAATAATTATTTACATTTCATACATTAGAAAATTTAAAGCTAAAAAATAGGTCTTTTAAAAAAAGGGTCTAATGCAGAATACCCACTTTTTAAAATCAACATGAAAATCACTACCATTCTAAACATAAAGTATATAAAAAAAATTAAAGTGCCAAAAACTATGCTCTAAAAAAAACATGTGCATTCTGCATCACCCATTTTCAAAATCAAGTGACTTTTTTGCTATCTCTACAAAACAGGTAATAGTATCAGTTCTCGTTTCAAAGTTACATTGTTTCTTCCTTGAGTTGCTGCTTTAGCACATGAAACTCCTCCTTTTTTCCATTATCTGTCTTCACGTGATCTTCATGTCGTGCCATCACCTCATAGCCTGAGTCTCCAAAGTTGCTTTCATCACCATAGGATCTGCTTGAGCTTACAACTTTGTTCTACCTCTGTGTTATAACCAACCTTCCTCTTGCATTCATTCCATTCGTTGCATTCAATGCATTCGTTATATTCAGTGCATTCATTGCATTATGTGCATTTGTTTCATTTGTTATGTTGCCTTCAGCTTTTGTTCATGATGCTACTCATTGTGATGTTGCCGTTGTCATATCTTGGTGTCCTTGTCTACGAACAAATTGATATATTTGTGAGTAGGCAAACTCATATTCATTTGATAGACTGCATCTCCAGGTGTGCTCTAAATGATGTATTCAACTCTGCTCTCTTGTAAACCATTGTACCTATAATGCTGAGAGGCATATGAACACCTGCAATACCTGAAGACATGGAAACACTCATGGCAAACAATTTTTCAGTCGAAAACCAAAACAAACTTAAGCACTTACTTGTAACATACCTATGTGAATGATCGTGAAGGTCACACAATTTCGGCTGGGAGGTTGGGAGACTGATTGCCAAGACTACATAAGGCACATTTTGGGCTGATGGGAGACTGAACGACTGCTAGAATTGCACAATTCACAGTCCCTTTTGTTTGCTGACTGCTGGAATTGCACAACGCGCAATCTCAGCTAGAAATGGCTACATGCTCAATGACTGCATTGCACAATTTTCTGGGCCAACAGTCACTATCCCTCAGAAATGTGCAAAATAGACCTGGAGGACAGTCACTGGGCAGAAATGTGCATTTCCTAAGGGGAATACAAAGCCTTCCCTCTTAGGATTGCGCAATGCTATCTTGGTGAGACTCTTGGTGAGTTAGAGTCTGGGCCAAGGCTGCCCAGACTCACCGACGGGAAACTGAAAGAAAATGTGGAAGTGAATGCATGGCAACACTAAGTGAAAGCAGAAATGATTGATCATGCATGCAAACATTGAATGAAAGATTTAGTAAACAGATCAACATGCATGTGGGTGAAATGAGCTGCCGAATCGGCAACCGTTCCTGCAAAATAGTTTCATGCATGTGACATTCCTGAGATAGCAATGAAAATTGAAATGATGCTAGTACAAGCTAGTATGTATCAAAACAACAACAAGCGTTCGCTGAAATCAAACAGATAATGTTCATACGAAGAAAAACACAAAAAGCATGAGAAATTAAACACAAGTCATGGAAAGCAGGCTTACCCCAAAACAACTGAGTTCAATGTGCCGACAGCTCCTAGATGTGATGTGGGATGTTAGAGTTGCAAGGTTGATGTGAGGAATGAGCTTTGCAACATCCAGATGATGAGTTTTGATAACATCGAAGTTGTGATGCGCATTCCACAAATCTTGGGAAAGCGACACTTGGTGGGAGGTTTATGAAATGATCCTCACATGTAACCTCCAATTGCTAAAAATGGATCCCTGAAACAAGGGATGCCTTTTCATGTTGCCTTGGGAGAAGCATCCCATGCATGCAAGTCAGTTTTTCTCGTTCCTAGAGGGAACCAGTCAACTCAACTGCACATGCAAGAGACTGCTCAACTGCTGGGAGAAAATGTGCATTTCTGGCTGGGAGCTGGGCTAGCTGCTGAGGATATTTGCACAATTTCTAGGTAGAGCAGCTGACTGCTGCCAAGATTTGCACAAATTCTGGGTTGAGCAGCCCTGCTGACAAAAATTGCGCAATTTTCACTGCGAGTGATGACTGCCAGAATTGCACAATTATGGAGCTCAACAGGCTGCTAGTCAAGATTGTGCAATTTCTGTAGGGAAGGTGGGTTTCCCTGCAGAATTTCACAATTTCTTGGGGGACTTGCTCAGCCTGTAATTGGACCAAGTCCAGGTGATCAAAGTGTGAGGGGAATTCATCGGGTTGTGATCGACAGGCTGCCTTTGTACAAGAAAAACACTAAAACTTGCAAAATTGACGAAGCAAGGCAAGGTGCTATGAAGGTTGCAAGGGAGGCTCCAAAACAAAGCTAAGGAAAAATTTTGGAGGGTGGTTGTAGCCGCTACAACAAGATTATAGAGACAAAGATAAGAGGCTAACTAATATAAAAACAACAATAATGAAGGAAGAGAGATATGAAGTACTTTTCTTTTGAGGATGATAGCCTAATTGTTAAATTCATGAAGTTATAAATTCTTACCTTCTTCCTTATTAGCTACTAACATGTTGTTTTCCTTCCATTCATTGTATGAGCTATTTTAATATTCTAGCTCTAAATCTAGGGTTTTATCCCTAAACCCTAGGTATTTCTAAAACATAACCTTCAAATCTCTTCCTAGGGTATAAGTCTATCAGATCTTCCAAGAGGGGTTCATATTTAGCATGAGAGTTAAGGCATTCTTTGATTTATATGAGAAACCCTTTCTCCTCGATTCCCTCTAGCTCTCAACCTATTCAACCATATCTTAGCCCTGATCAATATATGTTTTGTCATACCTTGATTTCCTCTATTATGGATACTCATCATTAATAATGGAGCAAATTGTTTCCTTTCCTCTTTCCTTCATCCTTCCTTCCAGGACACTTGTCTTTATAGTGACCAAACTTTTGACAATGGAAACATTGAATATCCTTCTTCTTTTGATCCTATATGGGAGCAAGACTTCTACTTTTATTCTTCTACATAGTTGATTAAATATTGTTTCACAAATGCTAGATATAAAAGAATCCCATGAATTTGGAAAACCATTAAGAATTGTAGTCACAAGTTCTTATTCATCAATAATTTCCCCAATGGCCTTGAGTTAATCTCTCAACTAAGAGATCCTCATAAAGTAGGAGGCAACAGTATCTAATATAGTCATTTGAATATCATGTAGATTATTTCTCAAAGTCATTTTCTATTTAATGTTGTTGACTATATATAGCCCTACTATGGTATCATATAGTTTTTTTCGAATTTCTCATTTCTGAAACAAAAGGAATCAAGTGGTGTTTGATGGATTCAACAAGAATCCTTTTGGCCTTGATTTCCATTCTCTTGTGTTGAACCTTGTCCTCATTATCTTGAGGCTTAGAAACCCCGCCTTTCACATATTTCAAGATATTATTATTTTTAAGAATGAGATCTATTTTGGTCTTCCAAGCCCTGAAGTTTGATGCACCTTCTAGCTCATGTTTAGGCTTGATAGAGGAACCCATGGTCAAAGATATGGTCAAATATTATGTTGTAGAGGCAAGTGTCTTCAAGAGTGATCTCAATGCCCTTTCCTTCACCAAAGCTCTAATACCATGTTAATTTTTCAAGTGTAGTAGATTCAAGCACAGTTCCTGAAACTAATAACCACTTCTAATAATATTGAAAATTATCTTAGCACTTCTAGATTATTATTAAGAAATTATACTTTATAAATTCAACCATAAAATGTTGTATGACAAAAGATATCACAATAGAAAAATTATGCACAAAGGCACAAGCTTACCCTGAGGAAACCCTCTTCTAGGGAAAAACAAAACAACATTTTCTTAGAGAAATTATCCAATTCAATAAGAGATACAATCTGATCTTTCCAGCCAAAATGACTAGCAAATAAACACAAGTTAAACTTGGTCAAACTATCCACAAAATCTAGTCAAAATTATACTCAGAGATTTCGGTCAACTTTAGCCAACTAGGTTGTATTTCGACCTCTTGCTCCTCCATAGAAGATTCGATCTGATGGCCAACGAAATTCACAAATTTTTTTTAAAGTATTTCTCCATGTGTAAAGTCAAACAAAGTCAAATTAGACATAATATACTTGGTCTATGATTAGACTAGTCAGGTCAAACTTCAGATTATTTCTTTCCTTTCTCCTTAACATAAATGAAGATAAGATATGATGCTTGAGTGATATGAATTGGTCATTTGAGGAGCATATATATATATATATATATATATATATATATATATATATATATATATATATATATATATATATATATATATATATATATATATATATATATATATATAGTCATCTCATGAGTTTGAATGGGTGTGAGAAGTAGGGTAGCCAACTTGAATTTGTGGAGACAAATAATTTAAATTAAAAAAAAAACCCTCTTTTAAAGTTGTCTTGAAATACAATTCATATTTATCATTTCTTTTTATTTTGGAGGGATAAAATAAATAATTATGAAGACCGACCATGGTTACAAAATTCAACACCATAGTCAAGGATATTGTTATATGATTTACTTATATATTAATTATTTTTATCATTAATAATACTTATTATTTTAAATAAAGTTATAATTTTGTTAATGGTTATCATTTTTGTTTTAGTTTTGGCAACTTGAGATGTATACCGAAGTAAATGTTTTTATTTTTATTATGGATTGATGTCTATCGACATTTACCAACAATTTAATTTATATCACTGCACTAGTTTTAACAATTTGAGATGTATTATGAAGTAAGTTCTTTGACATGTATTATGGGTTGGTGCCTATCAACATTTTCTAGCCATTTAATGGTTTTATTTTTATTCACTTATTCTCTTTTCTTTTTTGAATTTAAAATCTTTGTATGAATCAAGAGAACTAGATTACATAGATAACAATATGCATACAAAGGGAGTACTAAAACTTGGTTCTCAACCTCTGTCACTTATATGAGCTATTGTTGAAACATATATACAAAAACCATTACATCTTGGCCTTTGTAGGCCCGCAACCCCTCCATACATGAAATAATTAAAATCTAGATAGAAGACTTGCCCATGAAACCGAGGCAAACCACACCATAGTAGCACCTTGGTCACCCACAAGGGCCAACCCAATGTTGCAGGAAAATTTCCCCTAGGGAACCACTAAATCCATCATCCCACTGAAAAGGAAACACCGTTGTAAACCCACGAACCAGCATACCGTTATTTCAAAACACCTTTGCTAAGGGAACACTGACATTATGATCCCCAAACAAGACATGATACAACAAAGTCTAGAAAAATATATGCACCCAACACAAAAAACACATGAATGCAACTTTATTATGTCATCGTAAAGCAAGAATCGTAAGGCCATCCAAGGGCCTACTAGAACCAAAAAACAAGTGTTTCAGGAGAGATTTGTATACCGTCAACCACCAACCTAGATCATTGTTCATTGTCTAAAGACGATATAGTTGTCAAAACTCGATCACTTCAGGCAGGAGGGTCTCTGGTGTATCTGCCATCAGACTCACAAGGAACATGGATCTCCACATGCATGAAGCAAGAATCATTTTTTTCCACACAGAACCTCAGGTTTCTCAACATTCTTTTGACATCCTCCAAGGAGTCAAAGATGTTTTATGTAATAGCCCTCGTAAAAATTCCATGTAATAAAGATAAAAATAATAACCACGTATTATGGGACACTTATTCCAATATGAATGTTGGGAAATACATCCTAGGGGGTGTTCATTTGGTTGTTTATGGATAAGGAAATTGGCAAAGGCAATGGCTAAGGCATTAAAAGGAATTTTGGTACAATTATTTATGAAAATAATAGAAATTAGGAGAAAAAGGAGGTGAAAGGTCATAAGGTTGCATGTGAGGAGGAAAATGAAGGAAAATAATGGAAAATGAAGAAAATATAGGCCTCATCCATAAAAAGGATTCTGAGGATCAGTTGGTAACCTTTTGTCAGTTTAGTGTTGGAGCTCTCTCTCATTATTCTCTCTCTCATACTCTTGGATACTTAGAGTTTTCTTGGATCACTCTTGGAGGGTGTGGCATACTTGGATTCTTGGAGCAAGAAAGCAAAGGAAAAATAGGAAATCACAAGGAGGCATTGTGATTCACAGCTACATCAGATTTTCTTGCAAGAATTGAGTTGCATGTATTATTTCTTCACTAGTTTTGGCATGCATGCCATATGCATGTGGATTCTTGGTCATGATCTATCATTGGCATGGAGGATTTCATGGATTGGTAGTGAATTTCCTAGTTTTTCCATTTCCTAGATAGCCATGGAGTTTGTGGGTTTATTTCATTGTTGTGTTTTTGGTTGGTTCTCATGTTTCCTTAGCTTGGGTTGAGTTACTAGTTCCTGAAGCCTTCGTTGGACAAATATTCTGGAGCCCTGTAATAGCTTTGATTGAGTTACTAGTCTTGTACCCTTGGTTGGAGAAACACTCTGGAGCCCTTGGTGGGTTGAGTTACTAGTCTTGGAGCCTTGGTTGGAAAAACACTCTGGAGCTCGGCGACAGTTGTGGGTTGAGTTACTAGTCCTGGATCCTTGATTGGAACCAATGCTCTGGAGCCCTGGATGGCTATGATGGAGACAAATCTGGCGATGGTTTTGGTGATGTCCGACCATGAGGTGGAATCATTGTTTGATGGGTTGAGGTGGATGGCCTCTGGAAGCCCTGGATGTTTTTTTATTGATGTGTTCTATGAGATCCCACATTCATTTTTGGAATATGGCACGAGGGTGAATGGATGAAGAGAGATTTGGCTTAGCCATTCTACGGTCAGGCGGAATGTGGAAGTCCCATCTCGGTTTTGGATTTTGCATCATTAATGAAAGGTTATTTATCCTTGTATTTCTATGATCATTTTGATGGATTTATGTGGTCTATATGGCTATACCTTCACAATTATTTTCTATTTTTATTATGATGGTTATGTATGTGCCTTATGACAGCAATCATGTGTGCCTCATCATGATTTTACTTATAATTGAATGATCAATGTATCTATGAACTAATGGATGGAATGGAATTTGATTTGTTGAGGTATCAATGGTTCTTAGCGATTCTCAGCTAAGTATGAGACCCCTATGCTTAGAACTATGAATTACACATGTAGATTACACATTTGCAATATGTTTGATGAAATGTCTGGCATGACTAGTAGGGGTACAATCAAGGTCTTGAACAAGAATTTTCTTTAGTACTGTCATTTCCATGTTACCATACTGATTTGAAGAGATGGATCAGTGATGGGCAGCGAGCTAGGTTCTGAGCCTAAAAAGTGGCTTAAATCCCAGGGTTGCTGACACAACACTAGTAATTTTGGTCCAGAGTCACTGGCAAGTAGGCCTGTGAGAGCGACTTTAGAATTTTGGTCGCTCCCTTGCCCATAGCATGGTAGCCACTATGGCCCAAGAGACCTAAAACAACAGTGGGACCCAAGGACAGGCTGTTTGAGTGGTTGAATTGTCTTCTGAGGGTTTTGTGGATGGTGTAGGATGTTTTTATGGTGTGTTTTTGTTGGTTCCACTTCCTTAATGTGACTTGTGAGGTCTAATCATATCATAGTGGCCTCTTGTCGCATGTTAACCTTGGTTGGCCGATTGCTTGGGTAGATGTGGGAGGAGGGTGTTACAGAGTGGTATCAGAGCATGGTTCACCTCTCAGACTAGATGGACTATGGGTTGGTCATGCATGAATGCCAGTTGCATGTGTGTCTCTCACACTTGCATTCCATATGTTTTTTGCATTGCGTGACGCTAATAATTCTTCTGGTGATGTCGTTATGTGGAACTTGATATGTTTATTGTGGGATGCATAATTGTGAGGGTATGGTTGGTTATATGATTGTTATGTATCACTTAGATGTATTAATTGGTTGCTTGGTTACATTCATGTATGTTGGGTTCCATGTTGCTACATGCGGTTACAAGTATTGTTCATTTATGTTTGATTATGTGCGTTATGTGTGGGTGTGACCTGTACTTGTGCTTGAGTGCTATTCACATGAAGGTTGGGTATTGTCTACACTGTGGTTGGGCATGGTCCACATATAGTGGTACGGTTTATGTCGTCATGCATGCAATTAGGATATATATGGTTATGTATTGCTTATGCATATTCATGTTTGCGTGTGGTTAAGTGTATCGTGATGCAGTGGATGTTGTCATGCATGAGGTTGTAGTGTGTGTTGTGTTAAGGTCATGCATTGATGATTAGACCCTAGCTAGAATGACAATTGCATGGTTATATGCTTATGTACTATTTCCGTATCTTGTTATGATTATATTATACATGTATCACGCTGATTGTTGATCTTGTAGAAAAGGTATCCTCCCCGAGATATACTAAGGTACGTCGGTTTATTGTGAATTGGTTTAGCTGACATGATATACCTTGCAGGAAGAAATATCAAATGGCTAGCAAGATTTTTTACTACAGAGACTCTCCCTACAAATCTGAAGAGAAGTATGGTGTTGGGAACTCTTCTAATTTGGTAGTAACACTAAGAATTTTAAAGGAAGAGATAAGGAGTTGTAAGGAAGATAATGACATAATCATTTAGACACAGGAAAATCTAGCAGAGGTAAATGCAGTGATACTTTAGATCTTGTCATATTTGCAGTGGCAAGGACCACCTCGGATCAGTCATGAGTAGGAGGACAAAACTTGTTATCACCAAAAAATGATCACCTAGCCATTTCTAACTAGGTGGATCGAAATACACCATGTAGATTTAATTTTACCATGGTAAAATTACTTTCATTGTAAAAAATACTTTAGTAAACCACTTTTATTAAATTATTTTCTCATTAAAATAAAAAACCCCATGAGAATAATTAGATAATTCATTATTTATTCAATTTTCTCTAAGAGTTATTATTAAATTGTTATTTAATAATTATTCCTTGTCCCATTTGACTAAATCCCTTAGGAATATTTAAATAAAAAATTATTTATTTGAATTTCCTTATTTCTGTTATTAGAATAATTATTAAATCACTATTTAATAATTATTTTGATTTTATACCTTTTTTGTTTCTCGCGAAATAGTTAATAAATCATTTTATTTGTTAATTATTTCTAAATAAAGGAACTTAACCATTTTAAATTCCTTTTCCCTCTCCAATAAATATAATAAAGAATTCCAAGTAGTTAGATCTGAATTTGGTCAATAATATTTTATTATTCTCCATTTTCGAGATTAAATCCATACTTTGCTATATAAAGGATGGTTTCCCATTCATTCCTCACCATGATCATTTTCATCGTTAATATTATCGTCATTTTTTCTTGAGCTCCCAAGAGAGTTCTTCACTTTGATTGGGTTTTTTACATGATTGAGAGAGGGAATCCATTTCTAAAGCATCAAGGATATCAAAGGACCCATCACACGGAGGGGGACTTACAGAACAATATATAGATCTCCTCCGTCAGGTGTTATCAATAAATATTTATTTGTTTAAAATCGTCTTTCCACTAGGTTATTATTCTAGATCTATCATTCTGCAACTATTTGTTTCAGATCTTGTTTTCTTTTACTGCATATTTTCTATTTGTGTTGCAGATCTAGAATAACAACAACCATTAACTTGTTTTTAGGGTCACTTGTCACCTAGTGACTTAAGTGAGGGTTTTTGGTACATCTTCCAGGAATTTTCATAATAACAAATGGCGACTCCACTGGGCCTTTAGTTACAATTGTCGTCAACAAATGGCGACTCCACTAGTTTGATAATCAAGTTCTTGGGTGACTGAAGTTTCAAAAATTTCAGGGTTTCTTCAGCTATTTTTTAGGCCTCTCAATTTTATTTCCAATTTTAAGCCCTATTTTCTCTTATTTTCATATTCTTAAGGGTTTTTGGTCTTTTCCACGAGTCACATGTACATCTGAGCAGGAGATGGCAACATCTATCTGAAAGCTGTTGGCCGAGACAAGTGGTAACATAATGAACTTTTTTGGCTGTTTAGTGTGCTCCCTCTATCCAGAGCGCACTTTTTGACCCAAAATCTATGCTAGCTCAGGAAACAGATCAATACCTTCACTCCCCTATTTTTCTAAAAACTATTCAATTTACAGTTTGTTTGAAAGTATTGTCTGCAAGATGGTATGTGTTTTTCAAATTATGTTAATCGGTTTCGCTTAGGTTTGGATCCACTTGTTTTGTCTCTTTAAGGAAGGAAATAGCCCCCTAGGGTTTAGAGTACTCCTCCACATTGGTAAGAAGACATTTGTCGAGTGAGGAGTCTAGGGTTTTCAGCATTTTTAGCCTCTGTTTTTCAGATCTGATCCATCCCTTTTCAAATCCATTAGATAGATTTATTTCCTTTTATCACTTTAGAGTTTGGGTTTGCCTTTTTCCCCCTAGGATCCCCTTGAGCATCCTAGATCTTAGAGCTTCATACCTGTCCTTTACAACAGTTGTCACCTTTGACTTTTTCTATTTGTTTGCACCATTTTCAACAGCCTGGAACCTTTAGATCCCAATCCCTTGACATCAGATATTTTTGGCTTCTTTATGTGTCTTTGAGTATCTTGTTTGCCTTGTCTTTCCTAGCTACCTAGTCTCCCTTGTGGGTGGGGTTGTGTATGCTTGATTGACTGTTTAATTTTATGTCATTTCAAATTCATTTACAGTATTTCAACATTTTACTTTCAGCAGCATATGGCATCATGAAACATGCTTAATTAACTCATCCACTTGACACATATTTTACACACACTCACACCTTAAGTGAACGAGAGCTTGGTTAACACCACCAAGACAAGACATTAAACACTACACCTTAATAAATCAACACACATACATTAAGCCCACTTGGGCATCAAGGCCAAACAATCTTTGTAGGTGTAGGGTTGGTGGGATAGGCTTCCAATAACACCCATCGGTCACTTTTCATTGAGACATAGAAATTTTCATATTAGGGAGCTTAAAATCTTTCACCATCCCACAGTCAAAGTCGGAGTGCATCAAAAACCCGATTCAGAGGGGGTTAGGCTAGGTCATCATGTGAGTAGTTCTCCTCAGGGCTACCTAACCCGTGGCAGGAAATTTTGTGTGGTGGATGATTACCAAGAAGCCCAAGCCTCGACCACCCCTGTGGGACGAAGGTAAACTTAGTGACCAATCTTAGGAAAACACCTTATAGGAATGGTTGTGGGTAGTAGTTGGTCCTCTACCCCAACCTTCCCTGGACAGCTTTGCTTGCAGGGATGAGATTCCGTCAAGTAAGAATTTCTATGGAGGGCCATCTAAAACAATAGATTTAGGATTATTTGAGGATTCAGATCACCTATAGGCTAGAGGTATTTTTTATTTTATTAGACGTGTTTGTGTGCATGAGAGTAACATCATTAAAATAGTTAGTTTACACTTGGCACCGCTGCACTAGTTGTTTGCTTGTTGTTTGTTTCTCTTTTCTTCCTATCATTATCACTTAGTCTAGAGATCATTGTGCCTCTACGATGTTTTTTGCATTGAATTCGAGGGCTTCACCCTCAGTTTCTATTAGGCTATATCACTCCTCCTCATCGGGAGTGAGTTCATCCTCCGAGTCCTCCATCGAGTCATCATTCTGATTCTGATTCGGATTCTGTTGATTCATCCTTTTATTCCGCGTCCCCTCATCCTCATATAGCCATCATGTTAGGAACCAATGTAGGTGCAGGAACCTAGGCTGGTAACCCAAGTGCCAATCGGGGTACCCCCATTAGCAGAACCTCAACCGATGTGGTCACTTCGACTCCCTTACTTCCTTTTTTCACTATTCTAAGTCTCTAAGATGTTAACCAACTTATCAATGATCCTCTTCACCACAATACCACATGGTTAGAAATGCCTACCAAACTCCCCTCAAGCATCCTGAATTTTGAGGGTAATCCTAGAGAAGACCCAACCAATCATGTTCACACCTTTCATATGTGGTGTTCATACAATTCTATTACCGATGACTCCATTCATTTTTTATTGTTCCAATACATGATCACTGGAGTTGTTGCGAAGTGGTATGTAGACCAACCTAGGTTAACCCATTCCACTTTAGCGACTCTTGCCACAACTGTTCTTTCATATTTCCAGTTACCTCTCCGTTATGACACCGGTACTGAAATTTTGACTTCATTTCGTCAAACTTCTGCCACTCACCTTTCTAACCATGTTCAGGAATGGCGTAGAAGGAGGAGTGTTTGTCACGCTTCTGACTTTGAAGACTGAGTATATATGGATTTCTTTCTTAAATCGTTGTTGGCTCCCATTGTGAAAGATGTTGCTTCTCATTTTCCTCAATCGGAGGAAGAAGCTCTCGATATTGCTCTTACATTTGACTTGATCTACGCCTAGTCAGGTTACGTTTACACTATCATCCCCATCTGTCTTGGCTTGGTGCTGCTAATGTGCCAGTGGAATCTCATGCCGTAGATGGAATTGTTGGAACTCTTTCACACCCCTAACCATATCCTCCTCCTCAAATGAGTTATGGTTAACCTCAGGGAGGGACCAGTCCCATTTACAATTATCCCTCCCCCAATCCTTATCAGGGCACTCCTTATCCAGGTCCCAACGCACCATATGCATATCCCTGTCTGCATCAATCGATGCAAGGGCCAACTGTTGCACTACCTGCTTATACCAATGTTTCCCCATATCCATATTATCTATATGCACAGCCTAGTGCTCCAACTCCTTCGGCACCAGCACCTCAGCCCCTCATGTTTGCTCCCCCTCCGCCGCAACAAGCACCTCCTCCACAAGGACAAGTGTATGCTCAGCAGAGTGGTCCCAATCCCCCAAATCCTAAGAAAAGGAATAAGGGGAAGGTAAATAGGAACCAACAATAGCAAGGTAATCAAGGTAACCAAGGTGCTCAATCCAATGTCCCTTGGGATTCTCCACCTAAACTCGCAACCCAGAAACAGGGCAGTTAGCCCAAGCAAAAAAATGGTCTTCGTACAAAAAAACCTTGTTCTTGTTGTGTATTTTATGGTCATTATACTCATGAGTGTCCCTTGTTACCTCAAATGCGCCAAGTATGGGAACCTCAAGCAGCTTCTCAAGGATGGGAACCTTCCGCTCCTCCTCCCCCTTATGCTTCATCTCAACTCGTTGTGCTTGCCAACCCTTTTCCTCAACAAGAGTATATCATTGCCCAGCCTCCATAAGCCCAGGCTGCTCAACCAACTCCTCAATCTGGTCACCGCGATTATCTTATTATCATGGTGAACTCTAAGGAGTTAAACACTAAACAAGTCAACCTCCAGACCCAATTACGTTATTATGACAAGACACCTGCTAAGTCTGTGACTGAGTCCCAACCAAAAGTATCTACCGAGCCTCTATCGACAGCCAACGGTACCTTACAGATCCCTCAACCTAAGGTTGAGGCTATACCAAGATCCCCAAAGGTTCGTTACGTCGAAATGCTGCTTCTATCAAAGACGCCCATACATATAGCATAATAGATGACTTGGCACAATCTTCTACTACCATGTCAATGCTAGAAGTCCTCTAGACATGCCCATCATAGCAAAAATATCTACTATCTGCTCTAGACACTTTATATCCTAAAGACGATCGTATTATTATCTTCCATGTTGACAAATCGAATAAACCTCCTTTACCTTCATCCATTGCTTTCCAAATTCCAATTTCCATTTGAAACACCACTTTCCAGTGGCCTATCATAGAATAGGTGCATCCACTTGTGTGATGGCCACCAGTGTTTGAAAACAACTTGGTTCCCCTGACCTATCTCCATCCACCATCACTTCTCATGCATGGGAAGGTCATCCCTCATAGCCCATTAGCTTATATCACAACTGCCCAGTCACAATTGCTGGCAAGACTGTCTATATTGACATCAAAGTCATCAACGCTCCCCTTGACTATAAAATCCTTTTGGGTCGCATTTATACTTATTCCATGTCAATTGTCACATCTATTGTTCACTGTAAGATGTGTTTTCCCCAGAATGGAAAGATCGTCGTCATCGATCATCTGACATATTATGATCCAAAAGCCCAGACTTCACCATAGACCAATATCTCATTCGTGGATGACAATAAGACTGTCTCATCTATTTCTCCTGGACTCTATAAATATTCGTCATTTATTGGTGCTTACTATGGCCCACCACCTACTCCTTTTGAGCCTAGCTCATCGAGTGTTTGCGTGCTCCAACCATCACGAGCCACCCAAAAACGGGCCGCTATGTCTACACAACAGTCTACACCTTCACAACCTATTGTTCTTAACTCAACCATGCCTAATGGTACAACTCCTCAAGGACCACCTCCTTTTGTTGGTGTCTCTCCTAATCCTTTTCCGCCCGATTTCGTTCCCCCATCCCTTAACCATGCGAGAGTTGTTCCTCCAGGTCATTACCCTTTTGGTCAGATACCGTTCTTATTTCCACCTCCCAGTGTTTATTCTACACTGGTCATGGCTATATTTATTCTACCTAATATCACCTTAGGGATCCTATTCTGGTACATTGATCCCCCTGCAAACACTCCAACTCATCAATTAAAACCTTACACTGCTTTAAACTCGGTCCAACCAGTCGTTCCTACCCCTGCCTTTGCTTCAGTTCCACAATAACCTCAGCAGGAGCCTACACCTACTGTGAAAGCATCTAGTGAGGGGGGCAAGGCCCAAAAGAAGGGATCTCAAGACAAGGCTCCCCTAGAAACTCCAGCTGCCCATGAGCCCCCAAAGCCTCTTCCTCCTTGCGCTTTGTGTGATGTTGTTGGTCATGCCACCAATAACTATCCTTCACTCCCTCACATTAAAGAGTTTGTCACTGATACCTTTCTCGATCCTAACATCCCCGAGGTCCAAGTAACCTTGACAAATCGGCTAAGAGAATTTGATTGTTACACACAAACCAACCTTACATTTTTTGCGATAACTACGACCATTATTCCCATCACTGTCCCCGTCTTGAAGATTTTTGCGATACACTTCAAGTAATTTGTGCAATAAATTCCGCTCATATTAAGTCCCCTTCTCCTTTACCTACGGAATCTAGTCCCACCCTTATCCAAAGCAGGAGGTTTCCCAACCACCCATCATGATCCATCCCCCTAATGTCAAGATGACAGATAGTTCTTCTCCTATCCTCTACCTATCATCATTCATGAGATCGATCCCTGAGAGCTCCCTAGATATCTCCTCTTGTGATTACATTAAACCTCCTTTAGTGGACACATCGGTCTCACCATCAGTAGATGTTCCCTCTACTAGTCATATGTCTCCCAGTCATGACAATGCGTATGTGAACCTCGTTTCTCATGAAGATGCTTCAAGTAACTCTTCCTCGTCATATGGTCTTTCTTCCTCTAGTCCACCCATCTTCCACTCTGATGAAGAAATCATGGAAGCCATGACCACTCTCGATTGCCCTCGAGATGATATGCACCATCGTGAGTACTTCCTCCTGCAACATACCCATGACCAATATGCTATGGGCATGGGGGGATACTTATTAGAGGATCCAGAAGGCCAAATCCTTCCTATTCCTAGGAATGCGCTCTTTTTATAGACATATTTGGGCACTTCGACCCCAATCTTATATGTTGATAAACTAGGGCTCATAAACCCCTAAAAGAGTTATGTCATACCCTAAAATAACATGGTCATTTGATTACATCATTCCCCAAAAGTTCCACCTGGAAAACCATCCAGAAATGGTCTAAATTGAACCATATTGACTGCTACACTGGCCAAGTGCGATGCATACTGAGTGATACACTGCTAAGGTGTGATTCATACTATTTGGGCCTTCTATAGGGTGTGATGGGCGAGGATGGACAAATGTCTGAGACAATTTGCTAGGTGGTTGCTCATGGAATCATCGAGAAACCTCTCCTATGACACTTGCCTCTTTGAATTCACCCAAGGATGAGTAAGAGATCAGTTATCTCTTCTCTTGTGGAACCAAATGTAACAAGTGGAATGACACTAATCAAACCCCAGAGATGACTCACACCCTTGCACACATCTATAAATGGATCCCTCATCTAAGATATCCAGGGGCTAGAATGTTTTGAATTGCAAGTAAGTGTTCATAGTTTGTAATTGAGGAAAGAGCATTGTATTGTTGGTGTGATATTGCTATTTCATGAGGTGAAGAGGGCTTGATGCTGGGAGGATGATGCTGGATCAGACAATTGGGTTGTAATTCTCCCTTCTATTTAATAAAGTTCTTCAAGTTTTCTTCCATATGATTGTGCAATTGTGAATGATATTATATGTTCATTATATATCTGATTTTGTAATGTGTATGTTGTAATAGATCAAGATGCTTTGATGGTTCTTTGTTACTGTGTTTCTAGAGGTACTCTCCAAGCAGGATAAGTACGGGGAGGAGTTGCAAGCTCTGTCAAGGGGGAGAGAGATCAAGCAAAGGATTAGGTGGAAGTTCCAGGTTGGTCCCATTATCTTTCTCTTATCCATTACACATAGAAGAAATCATTGAATTGCTTTAAACTATTGTTTCTAGGGTAGCTGCCAAACCTAGAGGGCTAGTCGCTCGAAAAGACACTAGTTTTCCCAGAAACAGCTCTACCTCAAGAAATTTTACACATAGCATTTCCCATCAAAATGTTTGTATCTTTGTCTTTCTTCTTGCACATAGGTAGCCTCCATCCCCCACTTTCTTACGCATTGTCTTCTTGTGTCTTTCAGATGGATCCATCATCCACACCTTATATCAGTTTTTTTGATGGTGCACGTCACTTCACCGGGAATCATGCCTCAACATCTTGGGCCATTTTTACCCCCATGCATTCGTTAGTCCACTCTAACGACATTTGCAATGGATCTTCCACCAATAACCATGCTGAATATGATGCATTGATAGGTTTATTAGTCGATTCCCTTGATCATTGCATCCTTCACCTTCATTTTTTTTCAGATTCCTCGCTACTTGTCATGTAATTGAATGGCATTTATCATGTATCCTGTCTTATTTAGAGAATATATATGAGTTAGGATTTTGATGCATGCATTTGAATCCATTTCATTTAGTCATGTACCTAGAGCCCAAAATAACTATGTAGATACAATCGCTAATAACATTCTAAATTGGCATTTATCACATGTAAGCAGACATCCATAAAACAAATGGAAAACCACATTCGTCACACAAAATATGCATAATCATATATATATATATATATATATATATATATATATATATATATATATATATATATATATATATATATATATATATATATATATATATATATATATATATATATATATATATATATATATATATATATATATATATATATATATATATATGTTTCGTCATACAAGTGGTTTGAGTCCATAACTCTAAATACATCCAACATGCCCACTCGAATGTTATCAAAAACCAAAAAATGGGGACCCACATGTCCCTATGCCTAATCACTATCATCATGAGATCCTCGAGCCAATGGCTCTAGCCGACTAGCCCATAGATCCTGTACTACCTGACCGGCCATCCCAAGGCGATGTGTGATTCCCCGCCATTTTAGGGGAATACCTGTGCACTCATCTGTGTATCGATCCTCTAGATCGTGCCATATGTGCTCTATCACCATAGTCAATAGTATGTCGTATCTGCGTCGAAGGACCTACAACAGAGCTTTGTCATCCAACCTCTCTCATGATAAAGTTCCACCACGATTTGCAGTCCCAAGTGATGTAGCTCATCCTACATATCCTGCCAGCCTCAACGGTGTTATATCTGCATTCCGCAAAGTTTTGAACTTAGTACCACTTACACATATTTCCTAAACTATCAATGCACCAAATATATAGCAACTTCCACTTACCATCTAGACCCCATGATCTTCCTGGTGGAAGTGGTAAGTCAGGATCCCCCTGATAGTTCATGTCAATGTATGGATAGTAATCTATGTATAGTGATATCTAGTCCCAATGAGTAAAAAACTCAAGTTGGAACACTCGTCCGACTCCCCCTCCACCTCCTCATCTCAGTAGCTTCCCCCAACAGTGCATCCAGGTTTCCTGTGGCCCCCCATCACGGATCTAAACATGAGGTTGTATAGTGGGGATCTTCTCAAAGAGAGCATAAGACTGTCCCAAATGAACAGATATCATTGGTTCCCCATCAAAATTATGTCAACTATCATTTCAATGATGAAAAAAACATCTAGGCCCACCCATAGTAGGTCCCTCCCAAAACATTCTCCACCAACATCATCAGCCCTCTAGTGATATCGTGGAATGCATACCTACCACAAATTTGCAGCACTGTTACGGATATAGCTCATGTCTTTAATCTCTCCATGTCATCAATTCGAATAGTCTTTCCCATCGCATGACTACCCCGTTTACAATTACGCTCCTCAATCTCCTCAATATGCCTCCCACGAGGTAGCACTAGATGTATCTCCCCTACCACCCCCAAGGGGGGTAGTCTGGTCAAAAAGTATATATCCTAGATCATGAGCTTCATCCAGTGCCCTTGCACTATAAAGGCCTATTGATCTGGATCCCAATAGCTCACTATCCTTGATAGCAAGGGCTCACCAGCCCTCGTCATTGGGTTGTCCAAGAAATTTAGCACACCACATCGTGCTAATACCCCTCTCACAGCTTGATTCCCCTGAATCTCAGCGTGTTGGGTATCAAAATCTCTTTCTCGCCATGATATTTTTAATATTTCCATACCTGCAAGACATCATTAAGTTTTGTCAATTCATAATGCAAAAGATAGTCATGGATGCACTTAACCTCAGTTTTGATTAGACCACAATGCTTCCCTCCCTCTCAGTCTAGAGTGCAATTTTTTAGCTCAAAAATTATGTTGAGCACACTTGTGAACCCCATTTATTCACTCCAAATCACAAATTTAGCCCCAAAAAGTGCGCTACGACTGTAAGGGAAGACAGGGATATCCCAGAAAAAATTGAGTACCTAATCTGAAAATCTAAACCACTGAAACTGATGAGTATGGTTAGGCCACCTACCTCCAACTCGTAGATCTTGATTCTAACGAATGGTTTTTCCACTACAATCTCCACAATATTTAGGGCCTTCTACTCCTCTCCAAATTCTCCATAGCTCACTATGCAAATGAATTGGATTTGGAGGCAAGAAGCCCTTTTAGAGGAAAAACCCTAGTTTTTTATGCCGCCCGTTGCGACCAAACCGTAGCTCCATTTGATGAACCACCAGCAAAATTGGAAAGCTCTCACCGTGATATATAATGGATCTCTCTTGGATTTTGGTAATTTGACACTTCACCCAGATGCCATTTTTTCCATGAAGTTTCATTTTGCCGCCCTTTAAAATTGAATCTCTTCATTTGAGCCACTTGTTCTATGATACCACTTTACCTTTGCACTGGTTGAATCTAGTATTGATTTTCATCATGAGTAACCATCATTTACTCATGTTTTTATGCTCCCCAAAAAACCTCCCCCATGTGGCAGCATCACCGAGTCACCCTTATTCAGAGCATCTGCGATGTGTCACCCTTATACTTATGGAGTCTGTTCTGAGTCTTCATTGCATCCTGTAACAATGTTTCATTTGTCACCATGCCACATTTCTTCCATTATACTTATATTTGGCCTCCAGTCCTTGTGATTCGTCTTTGTTGAACCTCTATTTGATTCATTGACCATCCCTTCTAGATTCGAGTCAGTCACTGCCAGGTAAACCATTTTTCATTATGCTCTGACAAGGGAAGTCATCAGTCCACCATCCACAATGTTTCCTTCCATCCTCATCCCTGGTGTCAGTCCATTAGTCACTCTGCTATGTACCCTTGTGCCTTTGTTGAGGATTCCTCATTGCCTCAACTCTAGCGGGCTCTCTGCTGTCGACCTCAACACAGTTATTCCAGAAGAGTAGTCTACAGGGTAGTGTACCTTGGTTCCATCTTCCATCTTTGTTCGGTGCCTCGGATCAGGAAAAGGGACTCATTATTGTCCTTTGACTTAGTTGTTTCTCATGTGCTCGACATCAGCTCCTTATTGCACGATTAAGGTTTGTACGCTTGACTGTTTGGTGATCCAGACGATTATCCCAGTGATTCCTGGGTGTGTGTGATATGTTTTCAGACCTCATGAGGGGGTGGCCCTTCAGGTATCCCCCCATGTTCCCGAATGACTACAGATGTTGATCCAGCCTTCGATGTAGTTCTGTAGGTTTGATGGGTTCGGTTTTCGTCGTTTGCAGTGCCCATAGCATGCATGTCTCCTCCAGATGATCCATTTAGATTTTTAGAGCCCCTTCCTACTTAGTAGGGCTTCCTTGGTTATGATCCCCCCTCCCCATGTCCGTTGGAGGGACATCATATCTCATGTACTCATATATTATTGTATTCAATCCTGGCCTATGTTTTTCCAAATGCATTATGTATATGGGATTCGTTGTATTATTTTTTGGCCTATTGATGCCAGTGTATCATGTATCATGTACTCTATAGATCAGTCCCACATTTTGGGCTCACCATTATTCTTTGTACTTAGTTATCTCGGCATGTATGGGTATGCCTTCCTAGCCTCATTTGAGGTCATGTACTACCACATAAAAGGAGACTTATATCAGTATTGTAGGTCTTGCCTCCTTCATTATTTGTCCATCCTTGACTTTCTTCAGATCTCTCTCTCTCTCTCTCTCTCTCTCCCCCTCTCTCTCTCTAAATCCCCTTTTGGTGTTTTGTGGAAGTGTAATCTACAACATATTTTGGTCATACGATCTACTCCTAACACTCATACGCGTGGGGGAAATCTGTTATCACCAAAAAATAATCACCTAGCCATTTCTAACTAGGTGGATCGAAATACATCATGTGGATTTAATTTTACCATAGTAAAATCGCTTTCACTATGGAAAATACTCTACTAAACCACTTTTATTAAATTATTTTCTGATTAATATAAAAAACCCCCCATGAAAATAATGAGATAAATCATTATTTATTTAATTTTCTCTAGGAATTATTATTAAATCATTATTTAATAATTATTCCTTGTCCCATTTGACTAAACCCATTAGCAATATATAAATAAATCATTATTTATTTGAATTTCCTTGTTTCTGTTATTAGAATAATTTTTAAATCACTATTTAATAATTATTTTGATTTCACGCCTTTCTTGTTTCTCGTGAAATAGTTAATAAATCATTTTATTTGTTAATTATTTCTAAATAAAGGAATTTAACCATTTTAAATTCCTTTTCCCTCTCCAATAAATATAATAAAGTATTCCAAGTACTTAGATCTGAATTTGGTCAATAATATTTCATTATTCTCCATTTTCGAGATTAACACCATACTTTGATATATCAAGGAGGGTTTTTCATTCATTCCTCACTATGATCATTATCATCATCAACATAATAGTCATTTTTTCATGAGCTCCCACTAGATTTCTTCACTTTTTATGGGTTTTTCACACGATTGAGAGAGGGAATCCATTTCTAAAGCATCAAGGATATCAAAGGACCCATCCCACGGAGGGGGACTTATAGACCAATTTGTAGATCTCCTCCATCAAGTGTTATCAATAAATATTTATTTGTTTAAAATCGTCTTTCCACTAGGTTATTATTATGGATCTATCATTTTGCTGCTATTTGTTTTAGATCTTGTTCTATTTTACTGCAAATTTTCTATTTGTGCTGCAGATCTAGAAAAACAACAACCATTAACTTGTTGTTAGGGTCACTTTTCACCTAGTGCCTTAAGTTAGGGTTGTGGTACATCTTCCAGGAATTATCATACTAACAAAACTAATGGGGCATATGGTAGTAGATCACATGGTGGTCATCGATCAGATAGAGATGACATAATCTTAGATGGAAATTTGTTGGACACTCTGGAGAGGAGAAGGGATAGACATAGGTATGATTCTATTTCTGATTCAGATAGACATTATGATAGCCATCGGTATCATCCTTATAGGAGGTGTGATAGGGGATACTTTTTGGATGATTTTAAGAAAGCAAAGCCACCTAATTTTGATGGGGAAATGAACAAACCACAGGATGCAAAGGCATGGTTTCTTGGCATGAGGAAGTTATTTAGGTTGCATCATTATTTAGAGAACATGAAAGCTAGAGTAGCTATGTTCAGTCTCAAAGGTAAAGCGGACATTTGGTGGGAACATGTGAAGAATTTCAGGTGTACTCATGAGGAATATTTATCTTGGAGTGAGTTTGATTGAATATTTAAGAAGAAGTACTTGTTAGAAAGGTAATTTGATGATAGGGCAAAAAAAAATTATGAACTAAATATGGGTTCCATGGAAAATGATGAGTACACTAGCAAGTTCTTGGAGTTACTAAGGTATGTGCCTTACCTTACAAAGGAGAAGGCCAAAATTCAAAGGTTCATTCGTGGGTTACCGGTTGCATTTAAAGACGTGATTGAGTTCGATGAGCCTAGATCATTGGAGAAGGTTGTCCGGAAGCTAAAGGATTGCTACGAACAATATAAGTGCAAAACTGAGACTAAGCTAGACTGGAAAGGTAATGCAAAGAAAAAATGAAAATGGGACAAAAAGTGAGCAAGACCACATGACACAGGCAACATGGAGAATGTTGCACCACCTAAGTGGTTAAATGCATCAAAGAGAGGGCAAGGACATTGGCCGAAGGAGCAGAGTAAGGAGCTTGTGTGATATTGGACTTGTGGAGGGGGTCATTGCAGGAGAGATTTTCCATAGTATCAGAGTGGTAGACCTAATATATATAGTGCACAAGATGCACAGACTGTTGGGGACGTTTGTTAAAAAATCTAGGGAAAATTAGGTGTAGTGTGATTCTTTGTTACTTGATAAAAATTTGTGGAGCCTTTTTACCTTTTCTTATTATCTTAATCTTCTTCTTATTATTAATGCATGTGTGTGTGCTTCATCAAACTGCTACCAAAACATAAGAACAAGAAAACAAGATGTTGGCTCTCTGCGAGGGCCAAAACCTCTCTTCTCATAAGAGGAAAACCCTTTCATTAATTTATCTTATTGAATATTCTATTCCTCAATGCCAAACCCTATACCCTTGACAAGAATATCCTCCAAGAAAAAGTCAAGTCCTTCCTTCTTCCGACACTTTTTTCCCTGACACTTCGTCCTCCTTCTTTTCGGCACTTCGTTCTTCTGGAAACTGGTGATAGTCCTTGTTATGCTAACTCTAGAAGAGATATATATCTTATTCTTAGTGAATTCTTTCATCTATAAGGATTAGTTCCTTCTCTTGTCCAACCTATCTCCTTCTTGATGTGTAGTTTCAGACTTGTTATGATTGTAGTGTAGCCCTAGTTTCTCATACATATGGGACGATTCCTTCCATATTCTTATGATAGAGTCTTCCTTTCTTCCTCGCTTGAGTGAACCTCTTCTTTTCTTGAGAGAGAGACCTTATAGGCCTACTTTAATAGCCCAAACAATGAGAGGTATGTGATTGTGATAGTGTTATTGTAATGACCCCAGATAGTCCTCCTTTTCTCGCATGCGTGACTATAATAAGCCCTAAAATAGAGCTCCAAGGCTCTGTGTTTCTTCCTTATTCCTCGTTGTCCTTGGAGACCATTTTATCATCCTTTTATTACCATTTTCTTGCCTCCTTACTTCGCATATTTCATAGCTCCTTGATTGTGTTGTATTGGAGTGGACAACCTCTATTTATAGAGGATTTTCCCTCCTTTTAGGCCGACTTGTTGAGTAAACTTCGGATGGTTTCTATGCTTGAAGGAGCTTCTTTGATTGTGCCTTTTCATAGGAGGAGACTTGAATTTTCTTGGAGTTATTCTCTTGACTTTAATACATATTCATATATGGTGTAACATGGCCTTAAGGCCTTCAACATTTCCTTTTGACTATTTGACTCACCTATAGCACTTGACATGGGCTAGACCTATTTCAAGGAGCAAGAAACTCATTGACATATATTATAAAAATAATGTTTCTTTTCTTGAATAAATACAAATATCAAAAGTACATTTATGAAGACCGAACCTAGTTACATTTCCTTCAACACTCCCTCTTAACTAGGGAGTTATTCATACAACATTACAAGGTGTTTAGCTATTATCAATATTGAAGAATTCACATAAGAGGAACAAGATTTGCAATCCATCTGTTATAGTATAATATCCATTAGCATTGTCATAGTGCAAGGCCTTCACTAACAACTCCATCTCTTCATGAGATCATGAGCTACAATGTTGGTGAGACCAATGATTTATAGACACCTTCATCATTGTCACTCAAGGTACATACCCACCCGGGTGTTCTCTAAGTATGACCTTCTAGGACTATTATTGTCTTGGGTTCCCAACCCTCAAAGAATATCGGTCCCCTTTCCTACTCTTGTCTTGGATGCCCTACACATCCTCAAAGAGTATTGGATGCAAGATGATTATGCAATCCTCCCATTATTTCTTCCCAAGTGAAGACAAGAATGTTGTGTCTATATTGTGTCTACATTTCCATTCATGGCCTTCATCTAGACTTACAATTGTTAGTTCTAGTCTAGTGCATGACCCATGAAATGGAAAACACAATTGTCACTCCTTTGTAATCGGGGGTGATCCAAAACTCCCTTTTTATCGGGGACTTGTCAAAGATCCCTCTTAACTATGGACTCTTTCGTTCATCAACAACTTCTTCTTCATGGGTTCTTCAATTGCTTGATCTCCTTCCTTTCTTTGATATCATGAAGTCTTTTTTCGAATTTATCCTAGGTAGAGCACCATCCATCGATCACTTTCCTTCGTGGTTTGTCATGTCATTGCTTCCTTCGTGGAAGTGGATTTCTTGAAATACATCATGTTTTCTTGTCATTTGGCTACTCCTTTGCCATGTTTTCCATGCCTCAGAATACTCTTCTCATGGATGCTCCATTGTACTTGTTTGTTTACATGCTTTAACCTAGTATCCCATCATGACTTCATCTTGATATTTCTTCAACATTGCCTTTTCTTTTGTTGGATGGCTTTTTCATCACGACACCTTTGTAGAGTAGAATCAATTATCTGCATCTTTCATATCTCCAAGGCCTTCATAGGTGTCAAGGGTAATTCCTTCCTTTGTCAAATTTGTCCTGCCTTCTTTTGGGAGATATATTCAAATTATATATTCATATAGTGATTCTCGGTGATCATGGTGTTATTCACGTGCTTGATCTCTTTATTCATTTTCTTCTTCTTAGATAGATAGGTCAACCATCTTATGCTTCTTGTGAGAGAATTTCTTCATTGCTTGCTTCCTGGACTAGTCAGCATTTCTTCTTACTTCGTAGTCAACAACCATATACTCCTTATGTGAGCATATTATTTTGTTGACCTTCATTGCAATGTAGCACATGCCTTCGAGCATGTCCTTAGTGAAAGAGATTCTTTCATACTTTACCATGTTTATAGAACTATTCCCATGACTCAATAATACACAAAATATAACATGACTAAAGTTTGATGCATACATACCTCATCTTGATTCTCCTTTGAGAATCTTAGCTTCATTTGGTTGTCCTTGGTGTGGCCCTTCTTGCTTCATCTTGGCTTGCCTACATATCATCTTTTTCTTGAATCCCATGAATGAGATTCCCAATGAGACATCTACGTTGGTTCATGAACCTTCTTTTGAAGATTCCATCATTGGATTTTAAGGGCCCTTGCCTTGAAAATGTTTCTTTTCTTTTGATGATGGAGGTCTTCTAAGATTTCTAATCATGATAAATTTTCTTTCATTGTGGATGAGGTCCTATACTAGGTCTACTCCTTCTACATGAATATCTTGAGCTATATCTACCAAGCTCCTATATTCTAGAAGATGATTCTAACCATGCATTTTTTTCTTATTTATAAATGTTTCTTCTACATGAGTATTTTGAACTCTATGTACATCATGCTTCTAGATTCTAGAGGATGTTTCTAGCCATGTAATTTTATTCTATTCCTACATGCTCCTATACTAACAAAAATTGAAAGAAGACTTGAAGTAAATAGTTTGACTTAGTCATAGTAGAGATCCATAGGATCTTCCTTCTTTTTATTTTTGTTTTCTTCTTTCATTTCTTGAGTCACATGAGCTTCTTCCCTTTCCCTCTTGTTGTTGTTTTCCTTCTTAAGCTTAGGACAATTCCTTTTGTAGTGTCCATATTCTTGGCATCCAAAACATTGGATTTTGGACATGTCTTTGTTGTTTGTTCTTCATGGACCAAATTTTCCAAATTACCATTTCTTTTGGCCATGGTAATGAATGCTTTCTCCCTTGATCCCACATCTTCCTCTGATTTAAGTCTGGTTTCCTCTATCCTACATAGAGACCGCATTTCACTGAGTGGGGTTGCTTCCTTCTTGGCATATATGCTTGAGGTAAAGTTTCCCCAATCCTCAGGTAGAGCATTGAGTACTACAATTTTCATCTCTCTGTCAAACATGACTTCCATAAGCTCTTGAAGTTGATCTCTCATTTTAGAGATTTTCATGAAGTAGGGAGCTATTGCTTCCTTTGTTATCTTCATATTGTACAATTCATTCCTTAGAGATATTACTTCTCTGGTTGTGGATGCCGAGAATAGCTTTACTAGCTTATCACAAATTTCTTTTGATGTTTCAAATTTGGAGATAGAATGAATGAGAGAGTCTTTGATTGATTCTATTAGAATCCTTTGTGCTCTTGTATCATCCTTATTGTACTTAGCTAAGGCTTGATTATGTTCCTTAGTAGGTATATATTCCCTTTGAATGTTCTAGAAGTTCATTCTCTTTGAGAAGTAGATCAATCCTCTTCTTCCATGCAAGAAAGTTATTGGTACCTACCAATTTGTTGCTTTCCTTGCAAAAAATACATTGATGTATATTCAGAAGGGGACATATACTTGATAGATTTTTGAGATGTAATGGATTTGCTTCCTCCTTGAAGACTTGATGGCTTTCCTTCCTTGGATCTTTATGTTCTTACTATTGCCTTCTCCAAGTGGATTTGCTTGATGACTTGTAGCTTGATGTAGGTCCTGCTTCAATCTGATCTTCTTTGTAGGTGCCTTTATGTAAGGATATTCTTCTTGCTATGTAGACTTCCTTGATGAATGATGTATTGGAGACTTTCTTTTCCTTGAAGTGATTGAGACTTCTAGGCTTGATACTTCAACCTTGTAGATGTCCTTCCTTGATAAGTGTTCTTGAGTTTCCCTTTCCTTGATGTGTCACCTTACCTCTGATACCATGTCGAAGAATCTAGGGAAAATTAGGTGTAGTGTGATTCTTCGTTACTTGATAGAAATTTGTGGAGCCTTTTTACCTTTTCTTGTTAACTTAATATTCTTCTTCTTATTATTAATGCATGTGTGTGTGCTTCATCAAACTGATACCAAAACATAAGAACAAAAACACAAGATGTTGGCTCTCTACCAAGGCCAAAACCTCTCTTCTCTTGAGAGGAAAACCCATTCATGAATTTCTATTATTCTATTGATCAATGCCAAACCCTAGACCCTTGACAAGAATATCCTCCAAGCACAAGTCAAGTCCTTCCTTCTTCTGGAACTTTGTTCCCCGACACTTCATCCTCCTTCTTTCGACACTTTGTTCTTCTGAAAACTGGTGATAGTCCTTGTTATGCTATCTCTATAATAGATACATATATTTGATACGTAGTGAAGTCTTTCATCTATAAGGATACCTTCCTTCTCTTGTCCAACTGAGCTCCTTCTTGATGTGTAGTTGCAGACTTGTTATGACTGTAGTGCAGCCCTAGTTTCTCACATGTGTGGGAGGATTCCTTCCAGATTCTTATGATAGAGTCTTCCTTTCTTCCTCGCTTGAGTGAGCCTCTTCTTCGCTTGAGAGAGAGGCCTTATAGGACTACTTTGATAGCCCAAACAATGAGAGATATGTGACTGTGATAGTGTTGTTGTAATGACCACAGATAGCCCTCCTTTTCTCGCACGTGTGACTGTAATAAGCCCTAGAACAAACCTCTAAGGCTCGATGTTTCTTCCTTCTTCCTCGCTGTCCTTGGAGACCCTTTTCTCATCCTTTTATTACCGTTTTCTTGCCTCCTTACTTCGCTAATTTTAGAGCTCCTTGATTGTGTTGTATTGGAGTGAAAAACCTCTATTTATAGAGGATTGTCACTCCTTTTAGGTTAACTTGTAGGGTGACTTGTTTAACTGTTTGTAGGTTGAATTGTTGAGTAGACTTCAGATGGTTTCTATGCTTGAAGGAGATTCTTTGATGGTGCGTTTGCATAGGAGGAGACTTGAATTTTCTTGGAGGTATTCTCTTGACTTTAATACATATTCATACATGGTGTAGCATGCCCTTAAGACCTTGAACATTTCCTTTGATTATTTGACTCACCTATAACACTTAACATGTGCTAAAACTATTTCAATGAGCAAGAAAGTCATTGACATATATTATAAAAATAATATTTATTTTCTTGAATAAATACAAATATAAAAAGTACATTTATTAAGACCAAACCTGGTTACGTTTCCTTCAACAACATTGGCTAGAGTATTTTGCATACCTATGTAGCAATGGATAACCGAAAGGCAAACATCAAGCATCTATCATTGAGATGGATGGTAAGCTTTGTGATCAAGTTATTTCTATTTTGATTGACCCTGGATCTAATTATAGCTATGTTAATCCTGATTTGGTGGATAAGTGTGGTTTGAATAAGGAATTACATGCAGAGTCTTTCATAGTAGAGTTGGCTAGAGGTACAAAGGAGCGAGCTCATCATTGGGTAAGAGATAGCGCATTTGACTCAAATGGTATGCCTACCGTAGCACATTTGAATTTTTTACTATTGGTTTCATCAAGTATGTTATTGGGCATGGATTGGTTGTATTTACATAGAACCAAGGTTGAATTCTATGAAAAAGTTATTAAGTGTGTTGACGAAAATGGAGAACCAAGAGACTTGCAAGGTAAGAAGAAAGCTACATCAGTTAGGATGGTAACAACTATGCAAGCAAATTGTAGCCACAGGAAAGGGTGCAAGCTATTCGCAGTACATATTTCTAGTAATAAGGGTAAGGAGACTAAGGATGCAAATGTGTTGAATAAGAATCCGGTTTTACAACAGTTCAGGGATGTATTTCCTTAGGACATTTCGGAGTTGCCACCTCATAGGGAAGTGGACTTCTCTATTGAGTTAGTGTCAGGGGAAACTCCAACATCGAAAGCATCTTACATGATGAGCACACCTGAGTTGGTAGAATTGAAGCTACAACTGAAGGAAATGTTGGACAAGGGATATATTAGGCCCAGTGTATTACCTTAGGGCACATCAGTATTGTTTGTGAAGAAGAAAGATGGTACTCTTAGACTATGCATTGATTACAGGTAGTTGAACAAAGTGACTATCAAGAATAGGTACCCTTTGTCAAGGATTAATGACTTGTTCAAGAAACTGAAGGGGGCAGTCGTGTTCTCAAAGATTGACTTGAGATATGGATACCATCAGGTACGCATCAAAGAGAAGGACATTTACAAGACTACATTTACGACCAGGTATGGGAATTATGAGTTTGTTGCTGTTCCATTTGGCTTAAATAATGCTCTAGCTACATTCATGTGCTTGATGAATAATGTATTGTGTCCATATTTGGATAATTTTTTTATTGTGTTCATTGATGATATACTAGTATATTTAAAAAATGAAGAAGAGCATGTCGAGAATTTAGCAGTAGTGTTGAAATTTTGAGAGAGCATCAATTGTATGCTAAGCTCAACAAATGAAACTTCTTTCGTACTGAGGTACATTACTTGGGGAATGTTGTCTCCAAGGAAGGCATTGCAGTAGATCTAGAAAAGATAAGAGCCATCATGGAGTGGGTAGCTCCTAAGAATGTGGATGAGGTGATATCCTTCATGGGTTTGGCAGGTTACTATAGGAGGCTCATCAGGAACTTCTTCCAGATTGCTTATCCTATCACATATTTGCAAATAAAAGGTAAGAAGTTTGAATGGACAGAGGAATGTGAGGCTAGTTTTGAGAAACTCAAGCAGTTGTTGACACATGCACTAATGTTGAAGATTACAGATCTGGACAGATAGTTTGTTGTGCACAGATGCATGAAAGAGAGGACTTGGTGGAGTCCTTATGCACGATGGATAGGTAGTATGCTATGAGTCGTTGAAAGTGAATGAGCACGAGCATAACTATCCCATGCATGATCTTGAGTTGGCAGCGAGTATACATTCATTGAAGATGTGGAGACACTGTCTTCTGGGCTGGAGGTTCACATTGATGACTGATCATAGTGGGTTGTGATATCTATTTGACCAAGTGAATCTAAATGGTAGGTAGGCTCGATGGTTAGCTCTGATCAGTGAGTTCGACTTTGAGATTAGATACATCAAATGCAAGGAGAAAAGAATGGCAGATCCTCTTAGAAGGAAGGTACAGGTAAATCACTTAGCATCTATGATATCTTATGGGACAGATTTACAGGAAAGGATCTTGCGGGAAGGACAACATGATGTTAGATATATGAATATTATGCACATGTTGAAGCAGAGTACAGGTACAAGTGTAGGTGGCAGTACAAGTACGGGTGATGGTATAGGTACAGGTGCAAAAGGCATGGACTATTGTCTTATAACAGATGGATTGTTCAGGTTTCGAGACAAGATATATGTGTTAGATGAAAATGATCTCAAGAAGGTGATCTTGAGGGAGTTTCATCTGAAACCATATTCAAGTCACCGAGGTTACCAGAAGACAGTAACAATAGAGAAGAGATCTTACTATTGGCCAAACTTGAAAAGGGATGTAGCAGTGTTTGTGGCAAAAAGTTTTGTTATGAGCGAGTGAAAGCAGAATGTAAATAAGCTGGTGGATTGCTATAGCCAATCGCAATTTTAGAATGGAAATGGGAAGTCATCTCCATGGATTTCATCACAGGGTTGCCAAAGACAGTTAGGCAGCATGATTCCATCATGGTCATTGTGGACAGGTTAACAAAGGTTGCACATTTAATTCTAGTAAAGTCTACATTCTCAGCTAGTGATGTGGCATGGGTATTCATCAGATATGTGGTTAGAATACATGGAGTTCCAAAGAATATTGTGTCAGCCAGAGATGCAAAGTTCACTTCCAATTTGGAAGGATTTATTTGCAGGTTTGGGCACAGAGTTGGCCTTTAGCACACCTTATCATCCGCATATAGATGAACAGACTGAGAGGGTCAACAGGATATTAAAGTATATGTTGAGGACGTATGTGATGCATCAATAGAGGAAGTTGGATGAGTATATCCCTTTGGTAGATTTCGCGTAAAACAATGGTTATCAGGAGTCGTTGAGGATGAGTCCTTTTGAGTCATTGTATGGGCGAAGTTGCAACACTCCCATCAGTTGGAGTGATCCAGTTAGCACAGTATTGATTGGACTAGATATGTTGGCAAGCATGGAATAGGAAATGCAAGTGATCAAGAAAAAACTTAAGGCAACACAAGATAGGAAGAAGAGTTATGCTAATAGGAACAGGTTGTTCAAGGAGTTCCAAGTTGGGGAACATGTGTACTTGTGCATCAAACCAAAGAAGAGATCATTTTAGATTGGATCATGCGCCAAGCTGGAACCACAGTTTTGTGCCCTTCAACATTATTGAGAGGATTGGGCCAGTAGCCTATCATCTTGCACTGCCTCCAAGAGTGAAAGTGCATGATGTTTTCCATGTCTCGTTACTTACGAAGTATGTTAAATATGTTTATCATGTAATTGAATGGTATGTATTGTAGGTGGAACTAGATATAGAGTTCCAACTAGAGCCTCAGTGTATATTGCAGAAAAAGGTGTTCATGCTCTAGAACCAAGCAATAGAGAAAGTTAAAGTGCAATGGAAGCACTTTGGGCCTGATGAAGCTACATGGGAGATGGAAGATTAGATGCGGGCCATGTGTCCTTTCTTGTTTGCTGCTTGAGGAAAAGATGTTTGATATGGTGGTGTGGTATATGCTTTATGGTGGTTTGGTATTTTCTTTATGATGGTTTAGTACATGCTTTACGGTGATCGATATATGCTATATGATGTTTCGATATATGCTTGGACATGATGTTAGTATATGTTTGATATATGTTTTGGTATATGATTTGGCATATGTCCTGGTATACATATATTTTGGATGATGTTTCTATATGCACCCATGTGTATGGATGTAAATACCGTAAAGAGATATGTTATAAAGCTCCATTATGCAGCATGGGTGTCATGTCATTATGGTTATGTTTTCATGTTATTATTCTATCATGTGGTTATATTATCATGATGTTATGATGTCTTATGAGTTGGCACTCAGCAGGATGATCATTGTAAATATCATAATGAGTTATGTTATAAAGTTCCACTATGTGATATGTTGTCATGTTGTCATGGTGTTTCCTCTTGAGCATATCCTTCATTGTAAAATACTGCATCGAGTTGTGTTTACAAAAATCCATAAGAAGTATGTTTTCTTTTAGCAGATTGTTGAGTTATATATGTCATTGAACACCGAGGACGGTGTCCGCCAATGGGGAGGGTTATGTAACAACCC
The DNA here is from genome assembly GCA_031772625.1 of Pinus tabuliformis. Taxonomy (NCBI): domain Eukaryota; kingdom Viridiplantae; phylum Streptophyta; class Pinopsida; order Pinales; family Pinaceae; genus Pinus; species Pinus tabuliformis. Next base: position 1,663,661,699 of record CM062818.1, on the reverse strand, counting down.
TGGTATAAATTCCATCTAATAAAAGATGAAAACAATAACCATGGATGATGGGACACTTATCCCAAGCTAAATGTTGGGAAAGAAATCCTAGGGGGTGTTCATTTGGTTGTTTATGGCTAAGAAAATTGGCAAAGGCAATGGCTAAGGCATTAAAAGGCATTTTGGCACAATTATTTATGAAAATAACGGAAATTAGGAGAAAAAGGAGGTGAAAGGTCATAGCTTGCATGTGAGGAGGAAAATGAAGGAAAATAATGGAAAATGAATAAAATAGAGGCCTCATCCATAAAAAGGCTTATGAGGATCAGTTGGTAACCTTTTGTCAGTTCAGTGTTGGAGCTCCCTCCCATTATTCTCTCTCTCATACTTTCATATACTTAGAGTTTTCTTGGAGAACTCTTGGAGGATGTGGAATACTTGGATTCTTGGAGCAAGAAAGCAAAGGAAAAGCAAGAAAGTGCAAGCAGGCATCGGGATCAGCAGTTACATCAAATTTTCTTGCAGGTACCAAGTTGCATGTATGATTTTTTCACTAGTTTTGGCATGCATTGCATATGCATGTGGATTTTTTGTCATGATCAGTCATTGACATGGAGGATTGCCTAGATTGATAGTGGATTGCCTAGCCTTGCCATTCCCTGGATAGTCATGGAGTTCATAGGTTTATTTCCTTGTTGTGTTTTTGGTTAGTTCTCATGTTTCCTTAGCTTGGGTTGAGTTACTAGTTCATGGAGCCTTGGTTGGACAAATGATCTAGAGCCATGTAACAACTTGGGTTAAGTTACTTGTCCTGTAGACTTGGTTGGACAAATTCTCTAGAGCCCTTGGTGGGTTGAGTTACTAGTCCTGGAGCCTTGGTTGGAAAAATGCTATGGAGCCCGACGACAGTTGTGGGTTGAGTTACTAGTCCTGGAGCCTTGGTTGGAACAAGTGCTCTGGAGCCATGGATGGCTAGGATGGAGATTGATATAGTTATGGTTTTGGTGATGTACGCCCATGAGGTGGAATCACTGTTTGATGGGTTGATGTGGATGGCCTCTGGAAGCCCTGGATCATTTTTTATTGATGTGTTTTATGAGATCCCACATTCATGTTTGGAATATGGCACGTGGGTGAATGGCTGAAGAGATATTTGGCTCAACCATTCTACGATTGGGTGGAACTTGGAAGTCCCATCTCGGGTTTGGATTTTGCATCATTAATGAAAGGTTATTTCTCCTTGTATTTATATGATAATTTTGATGGATTTTATGTGGTCTATATGGTTGTACTTTCATGAGTATTTTTTGTTGTTATTATGCTGGTTATGTATGTGTTTTATGATAGTAGTCATGTGTGGCTCTCATCATGTTTTTACTTAAAATTGAATTATCAATGTCTCTATCACCTACTGAATGGAATGGTAGTTGATGTGTTGAGGCATCAATGGTTCTTAGCCATTCTCATTTAAGTATGAGATCCCTATGATCAAAACTATGAATTACACCTATAGATTACACATTTGCAATATGTTTGAAGAAATTCCTGGCATGGCTAGTAGGGGTCCAATCAAGGTCTTGAAAAAGCATTTTTTTTAGTACTATCATTTCCATGTTACCTAACTGATTTGAAGAGATGGATCATCTTTAGGCAGTGACCTAGGCTCTAAACCTGAAAAGTGGCTTAAATCTCGAGGTCGTTAGCACAGCACTGGCAATTTTGGTCCACAGTCATTGGTAGGCAGACCTGTGAGAGGGACTTTAGGTTATTGATTGCTCCCTTTCCCATAGCATGAGAGAGACTATGTGCCAAGATACCTAAAATAACAGTGGGACCCAGGGACATGCTGTTTGAGTGGCCGACTTGTCTTCTGAGGGTTCTTTGGATGATGTTGGATGTTTGTAAGGTGTGTTTTCATTAGTTCCACTTCCTTAATGTGACTTAGGAGGTATAATCATATAATAGTGGCCTATTGTCACATGTTTACATCGGTTGACCAGTTTCTTGGGTAGATCTGGGAGGAGGGTGTTACATTTTACTTCTCTACCTATTTATCCCTTAGTACCAAACCCAAAAATGTATTCATTTTCTAATGAAGTACAACTAAGTTTAGGTACCGCTTCTTTCTACCCTTGGTGTGCCTAGGGTTTAAAACCCACCTTGCCATGTCCTCAAGCAATTCATATTCAAACATAGACTACCTCTCCTCCCCAACTTCAATCTCTAGATCCCTTATCTCCTGGCGTGTTTCTGGTAGAATTATTTTGAATTATGTCACTACAAAGTCATGGGAAAAGAACCTCACCCCTATTTTTCTATGTTGGGTTATGCTTCCACCACCCCTTCTACTCCTCTATATCTATCTTAGTGACATTTCCAAGTCGTGAAGATACATTTTTTATTTCCTGTGCGGATTTCCCCTACTTGCAAAAGAACACAGAGACCAACCCAAACCCCCTCAACAAGGCCTGGGTAAAAACATACAATCTCATCAAAATAACACCAAATGTAGGATTGACGCTTTGGAAATAATCCACCAAAGAAGGCAAAAGGTAATTCTACTTCATCCACAACCTTATCTCCCTCAACCATTGGACAAAACTAACACCACCCCAAGACTATGGAACAACAATGGCCCGACGAATAGAGACCCAACTTTAAACCCCACCTATAACACCTAACTTGATACACAAATAAACGTTCCAAATCCAATCCTTGCCACATAAACCAACTAAAACCACCACTAATGATGGAAAATAGACAAAAACACAGACACTAAATAACATTAGAATACTCATGAAAAATACAAAACTTCAAAAGGAAATTGACATGCTACGACTGAGAAATATGCCCCTTAAGACCTAATTTATCAAAAGAGCACTAAAATACATCCATGAAGATCAAAAAGGGGACCAACACAAATGAAATTAACTTACATGTTGAGTGCTCCAGCCCTAGTTGAGATGATTCAAGCTCCATTGCTCAGCCTGACCCAACTATAGAGGCCAACACTACCTTCGCACACTAGAGGGAAAGAACCCTCAAAATTTGTACACACCTTGAGAAAAACACCAAACCTTTCCACACCAGGGTTGCTACCCACATAACCTCTCAAAAAATAAACTCCAAGAACCTGAGTTACCTCCCTTGGCTCTCGCTTTCTCCTCATTGATAGACTTGCTGATTTTCCATACCATATCAAGTGTCCCCCACCAAACGTATATTTGCATACGAATCACCCAGCACATACAAATGTCATTTAGTGAGGGATTAAGAGCTGAAGGGTGGTGGTATTAAAGCCCTAGACCCTATCCCATTTACCGTAACACCCCCATTAGGGGTTTTATTCACTATATATATATATATATATATATATATATATATATATATATATGTATATATATGTATATATATATATATATATATATATATATATATATATATATATATATATATATATATATATATATATATATATATATATATATATATATATATATATATGTATGTATATATATGTATATATATGTACATATATACATATATATATATATATATATATATATATATATATATATATATATATATATATATATATATATATATATATATATATATATATATATATATATATATATATATATATATATATATATATATATATATATATATATATATATATATATATATATATATATATATACATATACATATATACATATATACATATATACATATATATATATATATATATATATATATATATATATATATATATATACACATATATACATATATATATATATACACATATATACATATATATACATATATATATACATATATACATATATATACATATATATATATATATATATATATATATATATATATATATATATATAAAGTATATGAATTTTAGCACAAACTTTCTAAAAAGTAGTGTCAATTGGGTTTATCTTGGGTGGTTGGGAGGAATGACTGGGACCCTCCCCACCTAGGTTCAATTCCCACATGTGGCATGATTAGTTTTGACTTTAGATATTGGAGTAAGACCTAAAGCTACTTATGATTGTATAATTGTTTCTTTTACTTAAACACAAAGAAACATGTTAACCACCGAAGGGGGGTCTTGAGGTATATAGATACTCTATCCCCTTAGAACAGCCAATGAGTAGAAGTTATCACGTTTAGATTGGAACTCTCAAAAATTTGATGGTTGTAGTCTCCACCAAATATTGTTGTTCATTGTAATGTAAATACTCACACATAATCTAGGGTCTAGAGGTATCTAGCTACTCTAACCCTTTATAAACCACCAATGGGTAGAAGTTATCAAGTTTAGATTGGAACTCTCAAGCATTTGATGGTTTAGTTTCCATTAAATATTATCGTTCGTTGTAATGTAATTACTCGCACATAAACTAGTTTTCATTTTCAATTGTCTTGCTTTATTACACTTTAGAGGTATCTAGCTACCAAACGCCTTTAGAAACCACCAATGAGTAGAAGTTATCAAGTTTAGATTGTAACTCTCAAGCATTTAATGGTTGTAGTCTCCACCAAATAGTATTTCTCATTGCAATGTAATGACTCACACATAAACTATTTTTCATTTTCAATTGTCTTGCTTTATTACACTCTAAATACCAATGCACAAATTAGTTTATCTTTTGTCTCCTACGGTTTAGTGTAATAGTCGGAATGGTTGGAAGATAGCTTTTTAATTGTCCCAACCTAAATTCAATTCTCACCAAAACCATTTAACTTATTATAAATAAATCTTAAAAGATAAACACCTAAAAATAAAATCCCCCATTAAAAATATGTTCCTAAATATCTTAACCCCTCACTTATACTTTTTTTTGTAAATCAAAACACATGTTTTCATTATAAAAATAAGGTTATAGAGCTATCCTTTTCATATCCCACCCAGCAATACATATTAGGAAATTGAAAGATCCCAAAAAACCAAATACAACAAAACCACAAAGCATAATGCTTACTCCAGTTTATCAAAGCATAGCACCATGGTGCTTATACAAGCCATTTTCACCATAGATACTTAAAGATCCATACAAAACTAGGCCCACAAAACAATCTATAAATCAAAGAGCCAAGAGACCATAGAGTGTATTTCCCTTTTCCAAGAACTAAAATCATCATAACAAAGCATAATTTTTAGACGAGACCCAACATCGTTAACCAATGTGAAACACATCTCCAAGATCATATATCATCACAGTCCAAGTTTATATCCCAAAGAGCAATAGAAACAAATATCCTTAGAACAAGCAAGAAGTCACCATTACATGCACGTAGTCGCAATAAACATCAACCATTGAGAAATTCAGAACCCATAGAAACCAACACGAACAAAGGGTCATCCAACAAAACACAGAGCCAACATAAATGCATGGAGCCATATATAATAGCAGTTAAACCACAACTGTCAAAAAAACATAAATGAGATCCATATCATCATCTCCCAAATTTAGAGCCTAGAGAAACAACAATATTAGAGAGTCATCCATAATAAAACACAAATACATCCATAAAGGCACAAATATCTCAATAACACTAGCTAATCCATAGTTGTAACCAGAAATCTTAGTTGTCACATATCAAATTGATTGAAAAAATACATGATATACCACCATCTCTAACCATGATTTGAAGAGGATATTGTAGTCGACACTTGAGCACTAGAACTCAGAGGATTTGTAAGGTCACTAGAAGCAGAATCACTCACAAGAAATCCCCCTACATGTAAAAATGAAAATCTAGATTGTCTAAGTAGAGCCTTTGATTATGGGGCATGTTTTTAATGTCCTCCAGCAAGGATAAGGCATTGTAATTTTCCACCTTCTTGTATTTGAAGATCGGACGCGACAAGGTAGAAATTTTTTGATGTAAAGCAAGAGAATTCAGAAAATGTAGTCTCATACTCCTACATTTTCCAAGAGAAGGAACCCATTTCACATCTTTGCTAATCAATTCAGGATCTAAGTGATATGGGCAATCCCCTACATCTTTACTTTCCAACACTTGAATTTCTTTCCTCACCTCTAGAGGGACTTCATTAAAGAAATTAGCCACCAAAATCATAAGCAAATAGATGAACAATTTTCTACCCCAAAGTAGAATTTTCTCCTCCACCCCTCTTGTTTTTCATTCTCTATATAGGAGGCATGAGCACTATTGACAGGAAACACTTGAGACAATAACTAGAAGACCCACAACCTATAAAACAAGAATAAGGACTAGGCACAACACTTTGATCCCTAGACCTAAAAACCACTATATCATCACCCAGTTGCCAAACTACTAGTTCAAAATCCACAAAATTCTCAAAATCCCTATAGTCTAAAACTATGACACACAAGACTTTACAATGCCCTAAAAATAGTAAGACTTTCCTATGCTTTGATGTAACACAGAGAGGCAAACACAAAGTGTAGTCAGTGTAGTACCACCAACTAGCACAAGACTTAGAAAAAACCAACAGTATCTCAATAGAATAAACTTACTTGAACTTAGAACAACAAACTCTATACAATTCAAGACCTTAGAACAGTTATGACTCATAGTCACTCAACAACCATTAAACAACCCCATGGGATAGAAAATTAACCATGATAACACAAGCAGACATTGAAATTGAACATGCCTACTAAACTAGTGGCTCAAGACCAGAAATTGAAAAATTATACAAGAAAAAAACGATATTGTAATCACCAGCACAATAATAAGATTGAGGCCACAGACCTAAAAGAAGATACCGATGCTAATAATATTCTTCAACAACAATCCTTTGTACGATAAAACTTTACAAACTCGTAGAGTGATTCAAGACTATAAATTGGAAAATGATACAAGAAACAAACAATATTGTTCTCACCAGCATAGTAATAAGATTGAGGCCACGAGCCTAGAAGAAAATACCAATGCTAATAATATTCTTCAACAACAATCCTTTGTACCAGAAAACTTTACAAACCAGTAGAGTGACTGTGAACCAATAGATGGAGGTCAAGGTCCTACCCTCACCTCCACTCACACTCACCGCTTCATACTCCAAAACCAACCTAAGATATGTCACTTAAAGGAAACAACTTCACTTTTAATCATGCAAGCATCCACAATCTAGGACATGACAACCTATACAACTTAAATGAGACAATACACTTGGGAGGAAAACAACACAACCCCTTATAAAACCATCGCATTAGTAATAACACCCCATAAGGGAACCCCTTACTCATACTTAAAAGATATGACCAAACTTTATTTACCATTCCCATATGAAACCTTTTAAATTGAACATTTAGTTCTTTAACATTTTAAACAAACTCTTAAACATGCATGACATCAGAAAAATTATAATAATTTATACTAATATACTTAAAATATATAAATTGAGGTTGAATTTTTAGAAAGGTAACCTAATGAACATTGTAAATAATGATTATCATAATCCAACCTTGAGATAGTAAAATTGGTCTTCTGGACGACGCAAAGGAGGGCCTACCATGAAACCCTAGTGAGGAACCCTGGTGCGAAAATGGTGAAACCCCGGTCTTGAGGGAAGCATATGGGTGAGTGGATAACCATTAATGGAGTAGGTTGTCATGGAACATAGCAATGGGGGAACATGACCACGACGGTTGGGAGTTATTTACTATTTCGAGAGGATTAACCAGGTCGGAAGGCAGTGGAGATCGAATGGTGGACTTCAGTTTTTGAACATCTAGGCCAAAGACTGTCGGGTTTTGTAGTTAACAATAGAGCATAGGGACACTAGAAAGGCGATAACGTGAACTCGTCTTTTATGGAAGAGGAACTTGTCGATTACTCTTCAAATTCAATGGATGCTACCCAAATTTGGGTGGAGGATCCACATCAACAACCAACTGGATGGACACCAGAGCCACCCCAAGAACCAGATGTCCAGGTAGATGCATATTTAACAGAGATGGTCAATGTGGAGGGCAGAATCATTGACCTAGGGTTTACAACAACTGCGAATGTGGATTACCTTCACTACCAGGAGGACCAGACTCACCCAATTCTTCAAATTTCGTCGCCATCTGAGCTCCAATACTGGGAATTTGAGCAGCAAGGACAGAAGACAAATGTACATGGTGAGCCCTTCATGGTGGGTGGGGGCACAAGTGCATTTGATGAAAACACATTTGGAAATGTCAATATAGGGCATATCACACAAGGATTTATAGGTGCCGACCCACAAGGTTTGAGACCTCCACACTCAACGTGTAAATCTGGGTGCTTTAACAGCATACCACAACAAGAACAAACAAATGAGGATATCAGAGCATCAAATTCAGACGAGAATCAACCTGAGGAGAATGAAAAAAATCCGATAAACCACTCTCAAAGGTCAGGGGGTAAGAAAAAATCCAAATGTACCAAGGTGCATGAACGGGGGCAACTACTGGTATTTGGAGAGGGCATCAGTATGGCATAGGTCATGGATACTAAGAGCACTGTGATTTTAGATCTAAGACTTTTGTGATCCATAATGTAGATGTGAGTCTTTCGGATTAATCACATTGTTAGGATTGGGTTGATGTTTCGAACCAACTAATGTGGTTCATCCTCAAGACAAGGTGAGAAATCACCGAATTTGAAGGAATAAATAGCATAGATGCATCATTACCAAGAGTTAGTTGTTGGTTAATTTGTTATTGAGTTAAAAACTAGTTGTTATGTGATAATAAAATATTTTATTCTGATAGTATAAATAGATTATTTAATAATATCAAGTTTTATAATAATAATTTTATCCAAAAATAATTAATTAAAATTTTGTTAGGGTTTGACTTATTTAAGATGAATTTGATAATATTTCAGATTAAAGTATTATTACTTTCTATAATAAGAATTTTATTTGTTAAATTGTTTAATATTTAGTTAGGCATTAGTTGTTATGTAATAATGAATAATTATTTTATTTCGATATTAAAAATTAATTAATTTAATAATATTAATTTTTATAATCGTTTTATCTAAATAATTAATTTATATAATGGAATTGTTAGGGTTTGACTCATCCAAGGTAAATTAGGCCTAGGAATAATTTAGATTAAAGAATTTAGATTCATTATAAGTTAATATTATTGATTTAGATTAATAAGGCTATTATTAATATGACCATAAATTTTTAGAGGAGAACTTAACTAGTTTATATAAGAGGATTGCGAAGATAACTATAAAGGTTTACAAGTTGAAAATTAAAAACTTTTAGGATAGGTTAGGTTAACCAATTAGATTATAAATTTATTTCTCATGTTAAGCAAAGGAAGTTAAAGAAAATAATAGAAACATGGAGGGATAAAGCCTAAAGACTAAAGAGAGAAGCGGAAAAATGAACAGGAGAAGGGAGAGGGAGGGAAGAGTCAAGTGGAGCTTTATCCCCCCTGTTTCTATTATTTTCTTTAACTTCCTTTGCTTAACATGAGAAATAAATTTATAATCTAATTGATTAACCTAACCTATCCTTAAAAAAGAAAATTCATCTTGTAAACCTTTATAATTATCTCAGCCATCCTCCTATATAAACTAGTTAAGTTCACCTCTAACAAATTATGGTCATATTAATAATAGTCTTATTAATCGAAATCAATAATATTAACTTATAATGAATCTAAATTCTTTAATCAAAATTATTCCTAGGCCTAATTTACCTTGGATGAGTCAAACCCTAATGGTTCCATTATATATATATAAATTAATTATTTAGATAAAAAGATTATAAAAGTTAATATTATTAAATTAATTAATTTATAATATCGAAATAAAATAATTATTCATTATTACATAACATCTAATACCTAACTAAATATTCAACCATTTAACAAATAAAATTCTTATTATAGAAAGTAATAATACTTTAATCTAAAATATTATCAAATTCATCTTAAATAAGTCAAACCCTAACAAAATTTTAATTAATTATTTTTAGATAAATTTATTATTATAAAACTTAATATTATTAAATAATCTATTTATACTATCGGAATAAAATATTTTATTATCGCATAACAACTAATTTTTAACTCAATAATAAACTAACCAACGGCTAGTTTTCAACGGCTAACTCTGGGCAATGATGCATCCATGCTATTTATTCCTTCAGATGCAGTGATTTCTCACCTTGTCCTGAGGATGAACCACATTAGTTGGATTGAAACGTCCACCCAATCCTAACAATGTGATTAATCCAAAACACTGATATCTAAAACTATGATTGTTCGTCGGGTTAGAGGCCACAATTACACCCCCTCTAGGTTGAAGCATTGGACAATGGAGATATGGGGGCACCTACTAGATCAGTTGTCATCAGTTATTACCATGATGAGAGGGTGGTTTGTGCTTATATTTTCATGAATAGACCAGACCAATTAGGTTTTGTCCAAGTATTGACACATTACGATGACCCTGGTTCTCCTCAAGTGATGGAAGCCTCTTTTCAACCCAGAGAAAGAGAAAATGGGGGTGGGTCCTATATGGGTTAGACTACTGGGATTTCCCCTACAATTTTGGTTAGATGAGGTTTTCAGATGCATTGGGGATGACCTGGGCATTTACCTTGATCATGATCAATCATGTATGGAAACCGACAACCTAGCCTTTTTAGAGATTTTGGTTCATCTGGATACTAGAGAAGGTTTAGTTGAAATCTATAGGTACAATACAGGGATATAATAAGATGGTAGATCCTCGATTATGAAGGGATTCCATTTCGGTGCAGAAGGTGTCATGAGGTTGGGCACTTGTATAAGGATTTCCCACTGATTACAAATGTGCATATTGAGGCCCCTAGAAATCTAGTTACAACGGGCACACAGACTCAAGCGGATGTGGACTCGACTTCTGCACCAAACATAGCAGTGGAACCCCTGAGAGGGCATAGGGTGGCTGGGGAGGATTTTCAACAAGAGGGCACCCAGACACCTAATGCTCAGGTCACTCGATCACGCTCAAGAGGGCCTGAATTGATTCTGGGTACTCTCATATCCTCTCCTTCCTCTTCTCATAATTTAATGAATGTTGGCATTGCTATGTTATCTTTAGGAGCATCGAGTTTGGGTTTAGATGCATGTAATTTGAGTCCCATTCATTATCCTGTTGCATCAGCTCCCCCCACTGTACTGGCTACTGAGCCTTCTATTATCTTGGGTTCACCTACTATTCATCTCAAAAGGGAGGATTCCTCCGAAAACAACTCTCATATATATATAACCTCTGATCACTAACTCACACCAAATGCCACACCTTCGAATTGGGTGAGGACCCTCCCACAAAAGCTCAGCAAGGTGTCCATTTATCACCCCTATTATTCCTCCTGATCATGGAAGGGTTAAGTAGACTCATATCCAATGCTCATGCTGATGGGTCATTAGGTGGTGTCAAGATGACAAATGTTTCCTATCTAACGCATCTATTATTTGTAGATGATGTACTTATTTTTTTAGATGGATCTATATGAGACACCACTTGCTTCAAGAATATTCTATCCATGTTTTGTAAAGCTACATGTATGGTACCCAATTACAACAAATCAACCATTATGTTGGTGTCCTGTTTACAAAACGAGCAAAGACATGCACTTCATCAATTTCAATTCACAAGGCAAGAAATGGAGGTTGGGCTCAAATATCTTGGCTTCAAACTCAAGCCTAATGATTACTGCATTGTGGACTGGACATGGCTTATTGCAAAAATCAAAGGTCGCATCAACATCTGGCAACAGAGATGGTTGTCTAGAGTAGGTAGACTGATACTTGTAAAATTTGTATTGGAGGCCATACCAGTATACTAGATGGCGCTGGCCTAGATACCAAAAGGCATCATCAATAGAATACAACAATTATGTTGTAGATTCTTATGGAGAGGGAAAAATTTTGGTAGGACATTGGATGCAGGAGCATTCAGCCCAAGGAAAATCATTGTAAATAGTAGACATAGGGGGTCATGCATTTTAGGAAATAGTTTTCCTAAGTACCAAGTTAAGGCAATATTTAGGCCTTTAAGTGTGATTTAATTAGATAATCGGAGAATATGCAAATGCTCTCAAAAATAAATAAATGAGAACACGAGTGGTAGAAGTCAAATCCAACTCTTAAACAATTCCATGATTCTAGGAACAAGAGAGAGCTTTTAGGCATTAAATGGGAAGCTGATAAGAAGACTTTTCTGTTTTAAAACAGAGGAAAAGATGGAATGGATAAAGTCTCAAGGAGACTTATCTGCCACATATGTATGCATGCAGAGAGCTTTAGGGCTTTTGTTAGAGGGGTGATCGGATCCTCCAATGATCCAATCCAATGCATTCTTATAAATAAGTGAACCCACGTGTTCAATAGGAGGAGGCCACTAATAGGAAATCAGGCCTCTGTGTGTGTGAGAGACCAAAGAGTCTCGAATATAATCATTTATTTTCATATTAATATAGGCAGAGTTATTTCCTGACTATGTCAGAATATTGAAGTATTCCATGTATGAGTTTACTGTGAATTCGTAAGATTTGCAACAGGTTGCAGGTGGAATTCTGAAGGAGGAAAAGGGATGGATTGATTTGGAGGAATCACAATGGATTTCGAATCCAAGTGAAGAGAGGAAGCTCTGTAGGAATGGCATAGCAAGGATGCACTTATGAGTTAAGCTCAGAGAAGCTAATTCGTGGAAGGCAGAGTTTTTAAGAACAAGTAGAGAAAGAGAAGCACGATTCAGAAGAATCGAAAGGGGCCATCGAGTCCAATTGGAGCATCAGAGCGGAGCTCTGAAGAGAAGGAGTGAAGTTAAGCCCTAGCGAGAATGAGTTGAGCAGTAGGAGAGTGGAAAGTAGAACCTTCGAAGAAGCCGAACTACAAAGAAGAAACTAAAGGAAACACGGAAAAAATAAGTATAGAGAGTTGAGTGGAAAAGTGAAGGATGGACACTCAGCAGCCGTTGGATCATTAAGATCAACAGCTGAGATTAAATCACAACGGCAGAAATCCTTTTAAAGTCTTCAGAGTGAGTCATTGAGTTATAGCGATGAGCGATTGCTGATGAAATGAGGACGTCGGATCAAGATCTAGATCGATGGTCAAGATCTAATCGTAAATTGCATATCAGAGTCGGCAAAGGACTAGCGACAATGGATTAAGCAAGGGTCGATCGCCGATAGTGATAAAGCGAATCGGAGGTATTAGGATATTGGAATCAACGTATGGAGAAGGCTTGCGATAATACAAAGGGCCAATGGGTAGCAGACCCCATGCATTTATAGACGCGGGTTCAATGGATTTTAAGTCCGATATATATTTTTGGGGTGTTTTCCTTTGTAAACAGGATAGAGAAGAATAAAGCGTCGATAGTGTATTTCCCGGGTTGTAGGGAAATCACATATCAAGAAATGGAAGGCACATATATATGTATGGCCATGGAATATAGCCAATAGCGATTGCGATGAGGTTTAGCCTCGAAACCTACAGTGAAGCCGTACATAAAGCGGAAAAGAGTATATTTGCATAATTTTCCTTTGTAAATGTATTTACGCATATAGAATGGTTTTATGTGTTAAATTTGTATTAGCCAAAGGTTGAGAGGGATATAATATATATATATATATATATATATATAATGATGGAAGGATATGAAGAAAAGGCTTCATTAAGTCTCATATGAAGGTTATAAGAGCGGATAGAGTTTTGATAGGAGATAATGGCGGGGTGATTGGGTTCCAATTCAAAGGAACTGGTGGTAAGGGACTTAACCATATATAAATATGAAGTTTGACTGCTTTGTGATTATATTGCCTGGGACAGTTGTATTAGGCACTCTTAAGAAATCTGTGGGTATGGGCGTGGGTGTAGCCTTGCACTATTAGTGGTATTAGAGCAGAATTGAGGTCAAAGCAGAATTACTATCAGAGCAGAAATAAAGCAAGGAAGATTTCTACGAAAAGGAATTTACACATAGGAAAAGGTAATGTGTTGAATGATAAAGACTACAGTGGGATATTGTATCAATTCCAACAGAGGCTTGGAGTAAGCAGGAACAGAGGATTCCTTGAAGGAAAGAGAAAGAAATATTTCTTAGCGCAAGTTCTAAAGAAAAGGGGACTTGGAGACAAAATGAGGATAATCCATTCAAAGGACAGCTAGAATGGTGAAACAAGATCATGTTGAGATCTTGGAAGTGAGGTGATGTGTTCTGTTTTAAATTAGGAATGTGTGTTTTTAATACCAATGCATAAGTGACAACAAGAGAAGTTGTGAGAAGAACAAGTGAGTTCTTAAATACAGAGTAAGGAGAATACTCTAAAGGAGAAGTGGCAGTGAACCTGAAGAATCCAACAAGAGATTGGACAGAGAGGATAGTTGAAGTGTTCTCAAGAGAAAGTGAGAGATTGAAGAAGCCTAGAAGGAGCAAAGGTGTTGCTCAAGAAGATGTTCCAGATAGAGGACCCGTGCTTACCAAAAGACTGAGTGAGGAGAGCTTAGTGAGGTAAGATTGCAGCCAGGAGGACTAGTTGTTACAGAGGCTTGTTGCAAAAGAGCTCATGAAGAAAGAAGAGAAGAAGATGAATACTAATAGTCATAGCAGAGGTTCAAAGAGAAGCCATAGCAGAAGATATGAGAAGAAGGATGCCAAGGCAAATGGCAAGAAGATGAGTCAAGAGGAAATTGACAAAGAGGTTGCTGAATTAAAAGAACAACTCAATGCATTTAGGAGAATGCTTGAGGAAAGCCAGAGACTAGGTTAGGTCTTGAGGAAGAATCCAGTAGAATGGCATGAGATGTAGAGAAGGCCGCAGTAAAACAAAGTGAAGTGGTTGAAGGGAAAACTCAAGGAAGTTGAGTTAGAAATGGAAGAATCCATTTTTGAACCAGAACAAGGAGAATTTCTGGGAGATAGTGAAGATGAAGACTTGAAGACTGAAACTTCAAGTAAGGTCAAAGGGTCACATGGTTTTAAATCTGGCAATTTGTGTATGTTTGCAAGAGAAGGACAATTGGTTGATATTGTCATGAATAAGGAAAAAGACCAACATAATCAAAATTTTGTTCTGGAAGAAGATGAGGTAGATAGATCTCATATACAGCTGGTGGAAGATGTCAAGCAACTAAGTGAAGGGCTTGAGGAGATTGAAGAAGATACCATCGAAGAATTTCTGAATCATATGAATGATTTAGAACAGCAAGGAGATATGATGGTTGAACCATCAAGTGAGACCATAGGGTCTTATATTTTTAAAATTGATAGTTTGTGTATGATGGCAGATATTGCAAGAGAAAAACAGCCATTTGAAGATATCTTCAGAGGAGATAAATAGCAAGGGACTGAATGCAAACTTGAGGAAGAGACTTGTTAGCTGAAAACATAGTAAAGGATCATCAATTCACTATGATGATAGGCACAGTAGAGATAGCCATGAAAACTATTGAGACGGACAATAGGGAAGAAGGACATCCATTGAAGGATGTTAAGAAGGAGGAACCTATGCAAAGGATTTAACCTTGGGAAAAGGAACACTAACAAAGGAGTGTTTTGAAGAGGATGGACAGTCTTTTGAAGATATTGAAATTCTGGAGGAGTACTCTAGGAGAACAGAGTATGATGGAGAAGACATCTTGAATGAGGGAAGTAGTTATTTGCTACAGCAAAAAGACCTTGAGATTACAAGGATCAAAGGAAGACAATGTTTTAATACTGTAACACAGCATGTAAAGGATGAATCTGGAAGAAGAGAGAATTTTGTTGAAGTGCTTGCTAAGTGTGAAGAAGAGATTAAACTGTTAGAGAAACTGATGAGAGAACCTGACGGTAAAACAAAAGCTGCAGTTACAGCTTCTGAAGAAGAAGATGTGTCTCAAGTAGGCATGGAGACAGGAAGATGCAATAATTTGTTTGCAGGTTCATTAAACAGCATGAATGAGTATGAGTATGTGATCAAAGAGATTGAGCAGAGATTGTTTGAAGATGGTAAAGAGGCGGTAGGAATCAAACAATTTCAAAGTAAATATAACCAACAGCAAGTTAAAGGAGGAGGATTTCACTACAGTGGACAAGAGCAGGAAGGCATCATTAGAACAGATGGTGTGGAATAGAGACTAATGGACAGTCTCATGAATTCTGTTGAGAATTCGAATCAGCATATTGATATGCTGACAGAGGAAGAGGAAATAGGGCAACAAACTGAAATGTTGCCAAAGAAAGAAGAGGCACCAAGGCCTCATGTTTTTAATTTTAACGAGTGTTTTGTGAATGCAGGTTCTGTTGCAATTGCTGGAGAAGATTTGGCACAGGTGAGCAGCCAAGTAAAGATGAAAGAAGAAGACTTCATGGAAGAATTCAATCCATGGAAAAAAGATGTTAAATTGTTGGAGAAAATGCTATACAGTCATGATTCAATCATGAAAGAGGGTAAGGATAATAGGGAAGCAGCAAAAATGTGTTGTGTGTGGAGCATGATTGTTCAAAGGTCTTTGTTTCAACCGGATGTATACCCCAGGATGTTTTGTACACCCCTCCACGCGGGGGGTGCGGGGGGGACTTGTCCCCCCCGCGGGGGTCCGGGGGGGCCCATCCCCCCCGGTTGGGGGGTCCGGGGGCCAGCGGTCCCCCGACGGGGGCTCGGGGGCAGTGCCCCCGAAGCCAAAAATAAATGTAAAATTGCCTTGTAAAAGTATAGTAATTTCTAGTCAATCTGGGCCGTTCATTAGGCGGATGATCTGATGGTAGAACTTATGTTTGTTTAGGGTTTTTTGCCCTAGAAGGCAACCCCTCTCTTTGTATGAGGGTATTGTATTTGAGGCTGTGTGATAGATGTGTATTCAGAGTGAGCGAGAAACAAAGAGGTGAGACTGTGAGAGAAAACAGAGGATATTACAACGAATTTGTTGTAGGTTGTGTCTCTTCATTTTGCTGGATAATAGAAAGGAAGGATTGGCTGTTCGGGGTGGATGTAGCCCAAACTGGGTGAACCACGTATATCTGTGTCTCTCTTGTTTTGTGCATTTTCTGTGTTTATATTTATGCAATATTTTATGTGTTCCATTGCTCCGTAATATATAATTTTCTAACAAAATGGCAGCAAATAAAGCAAGACAAAGAAACAAAAGAATGAAGCAAGTAAAAGAAAAGTCAGCATAGAAGACAACAACAGTAACTTGAAACAAAGAGAAGAAGGCAGAAGTAAGAAGCAGAAGATGGACCAGCCCAAAGATATGCTAGACATAGAAATTGAAGAAATATGGCAGCAGATGATGAAGCAATTCAAATGGAGGAAAATGGTAATAGTAGCAAGCAAGATCAATCAGAAGTTGAACTTGATTGACAGGAAGAAGAACATGGAGCAAAAGACAGCAAAAGTGCAGTGGCAGCAAAGGAATAAAGCATCTGGACAGTTACAGAACAAAGTGTGGGATCCACGAAGACCAAGACCAAAAGACACATGATCAGGAGATCATGAATATTTTCTACTTTGGGAATCTGATGCAGGAGCATTCAGCCCAAGGAAAATCATTGTAAATAGTAGACATAGGGGGTCATGCATTTTAGGAAATATTTTTCCTAAGTATCAAGTTAAGGCAATATTTAGGCCTTTAAGTGTGATTTAATTAGATAATGGGGGAATATGTAAATGCTCTCAAAAATAAATAAATGATAAAATGAGTGGTAGAAGTCAAATCCAACTCTTAAACAGTTCCATGATTCTAGGAACAAGAAAGAGGTTTTAGGCATTAAATGGGAAGCTAATAAGAAAACTTTTTTGTTTTAAAACAGAGGAAAAGATGGAATGGATAAAGTCTCAAGGAGACTTATCTGCCACATATGTATGCATGCAGAGAGCTTTAGGGCTTTTTTTAGAGGGGTGATCGGATCCTCCAATGATCCAATCCAATGCATTCTTATAAATAAGTGAACCTGCACGTTCAATAGGAGGAGGCCACTAATAGGAAATCAAGCCTGTGTGTGTGTGCGTGAGACCAAAGAGTCTTGAATGTAATCATTGATTTTAATATTAATATAGGAAAATTTATTTACTGACTGTGTCAAAATATTAAAGTATTCCATGTATGAGTTTACTGTGAATTCGTAGGTTCTGCAACAGGTTGCAGGCAGAATTCTGAAGGACGCAGAGGGACGGATTGATTCAGAGGAATCACAATGGATTTTGAATCCAAGTGAAGAGACAAAGGAAGCTCTAGAGGAATGGCATAGCAAGGATGCGCTTAAGAGTTAAGCTCAGAGAAGCTGATCTGTGGAAGGTGGAGTTCTAAAGAACAAGCAAAGAAAGAGAAGCACGATTCAGAAGAATCGAAAGGGGCCATCGAGTCCAATTGGAGCATCAGAGCGGAGCTCTGAAGAGGAGTGAAGTTAAGCCCTGGCGAGAATGAGTTGAGTAGTAGAAGAGTGGAAAGTAGAACCTTTGAAGAAGCCGAACTACAAAGAAGAAATTGAAGGAAACGCAGAAAAACTAAGTATAGAGAGCCGAGTGGAAAAGTGAAGGATGGATGCTCAGCAGCCGTTGGATCATTAAGATCAACGGTTGAGATTAAATCGCAGCGGCGGAAAGCCTTTTAAAGTCTTCGGAGCGAGTCAATAAGTTATAGCGATGAGCGATTGCCGATGAAATGAGGACCGTCAGATCAAGATCTAGATCGATGAGCACTGGCGACAGTGGATTAAGCAAGGGCCAATCGCCGATAGCGACAAAGTGAATCAGAGGTATCGGGATATCGGAATCGACGTATGGAGAAGACTTGCGACAATACAAAGGGCCGATGGGTAGTGGACCCGACGCATTTATAGACGCGGGTTCAATGGATTTGAAGTATGATATATATGTTTTGGGGTGCTTTCCTTTGTAAACAGGATAGCGAAGAATAAAGCATCAATCGTGTATTTCCCGGGTTGTAGGGAAATCGCATATCGGGAAATGGAAGACATATATATATATATATATATATATATATATATATATATATATATATATATGTGGCTGTGGAATATAGCCGATAGCAATTGCGATGAGGTTTAGCCTCGAAATCTGTGCCGAAGCCGTACGTAAAGCGGAAAAGAGTATATTTGCGTAAGTTTCCTTTGTAAAGGTATTTACGCATATAGAATGATTTTATGTGTTAAATATGTATTAGCCGAAGGTTGAGAGGACTATATATATATATGTCTAACGATGGAGGGATATGAAGAAAATCATAGAAAATTTTAGGGGCGAATGTTGGCCCTTTGGCGAAATTAAGGGGTTTTAAATTTTTAGTGGGCGAATATTTTGTATCATAGTACATTTTTACAAATCACCTCAAATAGCCCACCTTATTTTAAGGGAGAGGGTAAAAAAGGTAAATTTAGCCCTTGAAATTAGGAGTTACAACCTTCCATTCGCCCATTTTCAAGAATAGGTTTTATTTAAGTGAATCCATTCGCCTATTTTCCAGAATAGGTTTTATTTAAGTGAATCCTATCATTTATAAAAGAGGTATGGTAAGTTAATAAAAATATAAATAAATGAGAGGTATGGTAAATAAATAAAACATTTTTTATATTTACTCCATAAGTCACCTTATATACATGCAAGGGTGTAAACAAATAAAAATATAAGTAAAGTGGAGGTATGGTAAATAAATAAAATGTCTTTTTATACTTACTCAAAAGGTATGGTAAATAAATAAAAATATAAATAAACTATACGCATGGTGAATAAATAAAACCTCTTTTTATATTTAGTCCATAACCCTCGTTCTAGTTATGAAGGCTCAAGAAAGTGGTTTTATTTAAGTGAATCTTATGGGCCAAATACCATATTTGTAAAAGAGGTATGGTAAATTAATAAAAATATAAATAAACGAGAGGTATGGTAAACAAATAAAACATTTTTTTATATTTACTCCATAAGTCACCTTATATTTACGAACACTCAAAAAATGTCTTATATTTAGGTGCAACCTATGGGCAAAATACTATGGGACAAATACCATGGACTAGATTGTTATTAATACCATGAAAAAAACATTATTAACCCTAATATTAGTATTAATAAAAATAAAAATGGCACATGGTATTGACCCATGGTATTCACCAAAATGGCACATGGTATTGACCCGGAATGTAGCCTATTTAAATGGGGGAATTAAACCAACATAGATCCATCTTTACTCTGGATCTACTAACCCCCGAGAGGTATCAAATATCGTGATATGCAAACTAACATAGAGTGAAAAAATATTTGATCCGATCAAGAGTAAAAATGGATGTTGTAATTTAATGTATGTTAAACATTTTAGCTTGGTTAAAAAAAAAATAAAATAAAAATCAACTATTAATTTTATTAATTTTATAAATTACTAATAGTAATTTTTAAGCTCCAGGTTTATGATAACCCATGGTATTGACCCATGGTAATACCATGGTATTCATGTGAGCATAGACTATTTAAAGGGGAAATTCTATCATCTTAGATCCATCTTAATTCTGGGTCTACCAAGTGCTCAGAGGGATAAATAGATTTCATCCCCCTAAGAGTGGTAGATGTGGAATTAAGATGGATATAGGTTGGTTTTTATGATAATGAAGATATTAAATAGACTTAGGAAATTATATTGTAAAAACATCTTAAGGTGAATGGTTAAAGCATAGACATTGGACAAGTATATTTGTATACTTCTGTTTTAAACTGAAACAAATCCAGGGCTAAAAGGAATGGATTGATTGCACTAGTCATCCTTCTATAACTTTCCAACATATGTTGGAGTAAACATATTGTAATTTGGGTAATTTTTCTAATTGCAAACAGGAACATACTTGTGTATTGGCAGGGTGGTTACGAGGTCCCTAGAAGTGATGAATTTGAATTTTTCTTGGTTTTATATATAGTATTAGGTTTTTTCTCATGCTTTCTGTGAATGGCACGGGTGAATTTCATCCTACACCCACTAGGTTATCGATATGTAATTTTGGTAATTTTGATTTGAAAAGATATTTTAAAGAAATGCAATGATTTCATTTGTGTATTCAATAAACACAAGATTTTATAATTGAGTAAAATATTCGCCATGTCTGGTGAGAGATTCGCCAAAAAATTATATATACATATCATATTATTGATAAAATCACCTTCCATTTTTCCTATATACCATGGAGATTCTCCCATTTATTATACATGTAAATTTAGGGGGGGTTCTTAAAATTTTCCTTGAAGAAAAGGCTTCATTAAGTCTCATATGAAGGTTATAAGAGCGGATAGAGTTCCGATAGGAGATAATGGTAGGTGATTGGGTTCTGATTCAAAGGAACTAGTGGTGAAGGGCCTTAACCATATATAACTATGAAGTTTGACTCCTTTGTGAGTCTATTGCCTGGGACAACTGTGTTAGGCACTCTTATGAAATCTGTGGGTATGGGTGCGGGTGTAGCCCTGCACCAACATTCGCATGGGTAAAATGGGAGAGAATTGGAAAACAAAAAAAATGGGAAGGATGGGGTATAAAGGATCTGAACATATTCACAATGGTGCTTGCAGCAAAGATGGGGTGGCAGATAATTACATCTGATATCTTATGGAAAGTGGTCATTTATTACAAATATATATACCCTCTATCAGTAATGGAATGGATTCGTAGGCTGAACTGGGATATCATTGGTTCCTCGATTATATGGAAAGCTATCACACACTCCATATATGTCATCAAATGAGGATTGACATGGTGAGTTGGAAATGGTGAACTGGTTCGACTTGGCATTGATGCTTGGCCGAGATGTGGAAATGCACATATCTTACCACTAGAGTTCAGACAAGTACTTGAACTGGAAGATATCACTCATCGCTCACATATTGCAGATGGAAGGAAAAATTCTTGGCTCTCACAGGGATGGTTATCTGCAAGGGACCTCAAGTTATCAGAGAGGTGGAGATTGGATTGGAACACATTCATTGGGGCACTAGAAGAGTCACATATTAGGATTACTGACCGGGAGGATGAAATCATATGGGCTACAACACCTCATGACCGCTACACTCCCTGGGATGGATACACTTTTCTTATATCAGAACAGGAACCTATGGGGGTGGATTGGTGGTGGCGACCTCTCTGGAAGCTAAAGGCACCACATAAAGCACGACTGTTCATGTGGTGCATATTATCAAACATAGTGCCTACTGATGATAATCTCAATCGTCGTGCATTTCATGGTCCATCTTGATGTTGTCTTTGCAAGGACTAGGCTGAAGAAATTGATCATCTCTTCCTACACTACCCAGTGACATGTCAGGTGTGGCAACAGATTTATCTCTCCCTTAATATCAAGATCAGATGGAATGGGACTCATCTCACAAATGCTTGGCAAATTTGGTGGAATTCTGCAACATCATAGAAAATTAGGAATCTCCCTCTGCTAGTCTGCTGGGGTATATGGTTGGTTAGGAATCGATCCATATTCCAGGATGCACCCTTTCATTGGACAATGACTTGCAATCACATTTTTGCATTATATCACTTGATCCCCGAGGAACTAGAATAAAAAACCCATCCGAGTCATTTGTCCTGAAGTAATTGATCATACTTTCCCTTGGGCATATTTTGATGGGTCAGCACAAGACAACGAATGTGGAGGGGGAGCAATACTTTACATTATAGGATCACATTATTACAAGCTCAAAATGGGATTGGGGAGAGGCACCAACAATTATTCTGAACTCAACAGTCTCAGACACCTTCTCATTTTTTCACTTGAGAAAAACTGCAACAGGATTCAAATCTTTGGGGACTCAAAACTTGTTATCAATTGGATCAACTATGCATCTCATTGTCATGTGCACACACTCAAGGGTTTACTAGATGAAGTCATCACTCTAAAATCACATTTTGATTTTATTGTATGCTTGCATATATACAGGGAAAGGAATTCGATCTCTAACGTTCTTTCCAAGGAGGCCGCGCAACAACACAGGGGTCAGTGGTTAATTCAAGAACACCGAGATTAGGATGTTTATCAATACTTCCATCGGCCTTTCATAGAACAGGATGGGGATGATTCCGAATGATTTGCCATGATTATTCGGCGGCTATAAGCATATTTGTTTATTTTATGTTTTGAACTATTAGATCAGTTTTTTATGATAACTACTTGTATATATTTATGTCATTTATGTATGTATTGGCTTGACCCATTTCTGATATTTTGCACATTTATAATGCAAGTAATACAACATGTAATTTGATAATGAAAATTACGATTTTTTCCTAGGAGAAAAATAATTATCATAATCATTATTTAAGAAAATAATTTATAAAATATAAAAGTTTTATTTTCTAAAGAGCTCATGATATCATTAATCAATTTCTTAATTAAGAAAAAAAAAATCCAAATATTATAGAAAACGGCAAAAAGTTTATAGAAGCAATACTCGTGGATAGCGAAAACACAGGAGTTCATTTGAAGGTGGCTTGTAACAACCTTTTCACTGATTAAGGTCTTAAGGTCGAACATGGAAGCTACATGGTGGTAGAATGTGGATTTGAAAAGCTTTTGAGTATGAATGGAGGGGACTAATTTTCAGTTTTTTTTTTTTTTTCAACACATAGATCAATATCTTGAAAAAATAATTCATGAATAAAAAATAATTAAAATTATATAAATATAATTAACATTTTTATAAATGACTTAATCAACATTGTAAATTATAATCATTATTCAATAAAATATAGAATGTTTTTTTTAAAGATAAATACAAATCTATAAATCTTAAATGATTAATAAATTTTGTGAATCTTAAATGATTAATAAATTTTAGTAAACTTAAAAAATTAATTAAAAAAAAATATATATATATATATATATATATATATATATATATATATATGATGATAATGATGATGATGGTTAACGTCTACTGAGACCAAATAATGGTTTATCGGACCTAAAGAAACAAATTATCTATTTTGATTTAAGATTTTATTCCTATGCTCAAAAAGCTTGGAGAGAAACCTCCGGAGCTCACTATAATTTTGAAAAAAAAAAAAAATTCCTTGTACAAGAATGTAAACCCTTATACTTTGACTATACCATGTTATTAGCAACTACGATAAAAATTGCCATTACTCGTCAAAAGCTTTTTAGGTTGTTTGGAATAAAAAGGTGCAAATTATTTTCCATGTGAATAGAAATTAATATGAGTAAATATTGGTAAATAATGAAATAGAAATTATATTGTATTTTATTAGTTCAAGAAATTTTTTATAATATTGTTTTTTTAAATAATTAATCATTTTTATTTTACATTAAAAAAAAATGTTTAGATTTCTTAATAGTAAAATAAAGAAGGTTTTAACAACTTTTTAATTATTATATTAGTTGAAGAAAATAATTTTTATAGTTTTTATTGAACACAATTTCGTATTTATGGAGTTTAGGCATGTATGTTTCTTAAAGTTATAGTCTAACAAGAGAGCCACTGCCGTGGCGGTAGTCCCTGCCGGGGTCTGCCACAACCACAATGCAAACTCTTAGAATAAGCAAGACATAGAATAATCAAGACATGTAGAAAAGAAGCCTAGAACCAGCAGTTTCAGAACAAGCAAGCCGTTGTTTCACCTTTCTTAACTGTTTGTCGTTGGTGTCATTTGTCGATTGTATAAGCAGAAGAAAAATCGTACTTTAAGGCTTAAGCTTGTCGTGGCATTATTATTATACAATAAATATTATGTTCATCAGGCGCATTGCCAAACTTATGGTTTAAACATTATATGATTTATGCTTACTCGCTTTCTCTCATATGATTTAAATATTTAACCCACGAAATAGAGATGGAACCAAATGTTTTTTTTAAAAGTGTAACCATCCGCAGGTCCGTTGGATTTGAAGATTCTACTTTTTGTCATGATAAAAAAAACAACAAACTGTGCAGCATCAAGGAAGGTTATGATCATGATTCATGATTAAGGAAAACCACACTTAATGCACAAACAACATGAACAACCATGCTCAATATATATATTATAAATAGTGCAGAAATCTTGTACCGAAGAGGAATTGAAGATTGCTAGTTTGTATAGATCCAACCAACGATGAAAATGTAAAACTTTACACAACAACAAAGGCCATAATGACAATTCACAAAAGTTTATGTTTAGAACCAAAACAATACTAATGACCATAAAAAAAAATTGTGCCTAAGAGGACTTGAAGACTCTCATTAAGATTCAAAATAAGGATCAAAACTTTGCTCACTGTACAGATGCAACAACAATGCCTGTAAAACAATAATAACACCCATTGCTCTCAAGGTATGTGGTATAAATAAATCAAGAAATGCTAAATTTTTTGACTAAACAGACAACAGACAAGGCAGTCCCTTCATCAAAACTAACAATTCATTTTAATAACCAATCCATATAGAGAAGATTTGCAACCTGTCCATCTGCAATTATCAAGAGAACATGGTACTGCCCACCACTCTGTTCCACAATACGGATTGCTGCTTCAATAATTGGGGCAAAAGATGTTGGCCCTAAATAAGAAAAGAACATACAAGAAATGTATAAGAAAACACAGGACATACGCAACATATACACATATCAAGTAAACCAGTCAGACACTCTTTCCTAGCTTAAGGCTTATAATGCTAAAGGTAATTAATCTTCATATCTTCAGGTGGAATGTCAAAGTTTCATTAACCAACCAGCCAGTCGAAGATGTGGGACTATCTCCCTGTAGCGTCTCAATGCTTCTTCAAATCCATTGCATAACCTATCATCTGGATAGAAACTAAACACACTTTGATCATGTGTCAAAGCTGTGAAAGAAACAACACGTTATTAGCAATAACCATATTGCTGCATATGTTATGAATTCATGTTAACCAACATAAGAAAAATAAATTGAGCCAAATTCAAACAAGATTTTCAATTGAAATAGAGATCAAAACTTGCCATCCCCAAAAGCAAAACAAGGGATCAAGTTGTCTTCGTCAAATACAGATAAGGTCCTCCCAATTATCGAAATCGCTTGTTCATAAGGGTTTGGAGTGTCTCCAATGTGGTGCAAGCTTCGGCGATTAAAAGACCTTGCACCTAAAATCCATAACAAAATGTTGAAGTGGTGACTTTAATTTGATTTGGATTGAAAAGTAAAAAGCCTGCAGAATTATCAACTTAAACTAAAAAACTGATTGAAGTTGTATTCAATATATATGAGCTGCCTACAGAAACACACTAACAGTTCTTGAGCAAATAAACATAGCGGGCCACATTTAGATAGAGGCAGATTGGCTATTTTAAAATTTTAACTTGCATGAAAATTATGACATTAAAAACTTCAGGATCATGGATAATAGAACTTACCTGTCCACTCATTGCTCTTAGTGAAGTCAATCCCTACAATCAAATTGGAAGATTCGAGGCCAGCTTGTGCAAGAGCTGCAGTCACCTACAAAAAAGATAAAAATAGAAACAAATCAGAGAATTCTCCCCATAGCGCTTATAACCATAACTTATCAAGCCAATTCACACTGAAATACATGCGATAATACAAGCTAATTACTCAAATATCATAATCAGGTACATCGAAACCCATGCAAAGCCAGTTCTTTAGAGCATTACAATCTGACTAAACCTTTGACCAAAATTGTTGCGTTGTTTGTTGACCTAAATAAATTACTTAATTGTCTTGAATTAATACTACTGAATATGATCTCAACAATGAGCATTATTTTTCAATTCAAATTAAGTATTCCACTGGATTTAAATGTTTACTAAGCTTTAAGAAATATGAAAACCGGTGAAACGAATAAGTTATATAATCTAAGGCACATATCTGATTAATAATAAGAAAAAACCATATGACTTCAAATCCATCACAAAGAAATGACAACAACCCATCCTGAAAATGTATAGTAAACCCTTAATTTTTAACATGTATGGCATCCAAAAACCAAAGTGAAAAGTAGTAAACACTTAATTTTTAACAACATATATGGTATGCAAAAACCGAGGAGAGTAAGAATACCTCATCAAGTGAATTGTAATTGTCAGCGATTCGGGAGTATCTCCTTTGCAACTTCTGTTTAGTCGCTGGTTGTGTTGGTTGTGCATAAGTTTCCGATGGAACTGCTGGTGAAGGACCATAAGATGAAGAATCCCATGCTGGTGAAGGGCCATACGAAGAAGAACTGTAACGCCTCGGGCGAATACTTTTTGAATGTCTGCCTCCCATTGCCTAGATTTTGAGTTTTTGCAAGGTTTCGCAGGTATGGCACATAATATTCTCCACAAACTCTAATGAATTGAAGATAAACTTGCCTCAGAAAACATAAACAGAATCCCAGGAAATTGGATCTGAAAAATGGCAACATTATAAAAGGATTACCAACATAATAAATTAGAATATTGACATTAAAATTGCAACATAAAGAAAACGGTTCCTGGAGAAACAGTTTTTAGACATGTTCATTAACCAAATTAAATACAACTTATTTGAAACTTTTTGATCTTGTGAAGAAAAAATATCTTTAAGACTTGCCAAGCTAAACATTGTAGCTTTTAAACATATATATATATAATAAGAAGTGGATCAAGCTTTGGAAGTAAAGGACAAAAGTTTGCTGCAAAACCCGGCCTTGCTACTAAAAACAAATTGATAACAGAAAATCCCACCATTTCTCGCCGATCTCATACCAATGAAAAAGAAACAAAATTAGGAAAACAAAATGCGGTGATATATACCAGGTTGTAAGTACAACTTAGCACATTTACAGATAGCATGCAAATCCCATTAACACTCGATGCAAGAGGCCTCGTGCGTTCAGGATGATGTTTTGTAACAAATCCTCGGATTTCTAATATTTAAAAATACACAGAAGGCAAATCCGCTCAAAACAGAAGCACAGAACCCTGCTCAAGATTGAAAATTCCACCAAGGCAACTTCTGAGAGCCTACCTTCTAGAATATTACGCTCTGAAGGCAGCGGAAGAGAACTTTCTCCGTCCAAACCCTTCCACTGATATACAAAGTAAGCAGAGTTGCAGTGAAGCTCTTGTTATGATTCCCGGTTCAATGCCTTAGAAAGTCTCTTTCAAAATCGAGAATCCACGCTATAATGCAATTTACATCAGATATACACTTCACAAAGGGCTAAGACAGTAGGAGCTCGGAAACAACATAAAATAATCCCTCGCCGAAAACGTTTACCATCTTGAAAAATTCAGGAAACTTACAATGAACTTCAAATTTGACGGCATGGAGGGCATGGAAGACCCACAAACAACATTTTTTTTCGCAAACTTTACAATTTTATCATATGTATATAATTTCATTCAGACTTTAAAAACAGAAAACAAGAAAGTCCGATCAGCACTATTTTGAATAAGACCAGTTCGTAAAAGTTTAAAAGCTCACAAAAGAATGACTCCTCGCTCTAACACAGTAAATTTTTCGCAATTCCTTTAAATATCAACGGTTCCTTTCCTTGCGATGTAAACTGGAACTTTCCTCTACAACTAAAATAACAAGATAATATAGCGAGTTTTTTGCGTGTAAAACTAAGTTTCCTCAATCTAAAGCCGAAGAGTTGATTTATTCAACCAAATTTACCTAAAGCCAGCACATATGAAGCTTCCTAAAGCCAAGTGCGCTCACGGAACAGATCGAAACAACCCGGAAAGTGGCTGGGACCAAGATAGTCGCAGAAGCGGGAATTCTTCCAAGTTACAGTTAAATATTGCGGTCGTTTACTTAATTTCTCGGGCAGATCCTGGAAATGGAGATGAGGGAAAGTGGGAAGGAAGGAAACTCATTTCGAGCATGAAGTTTTGATTGAAGACGGTGGAAACTAGAGATAAGCAATGGAAATTGTGTCGATCAATTTGGCTTACAGAATCACCTTTCCTTCAGAAATTAGGAAGGTACCTTAATGTGGTAGCGAGCTACTTGAGAGGTGGCAGACGGTGGCAGACAGTGGTAGCCAGCTGTGTGAGAGGTGGAAGTTATATAATAAACTTTGCATGCACCTAAGTTTCATGTTTGTCACCATAATTTTCCAGACTTTGGATAAAATACAAATTGGAAATGGTATATAAAATGACATGGTATATAAAATGACAGAACTTTGGTTAAAATAGTATTGCCACAATTTTCTTGCATCGGGCCACGTGAAGCCTGCAATAAGAGGTACAATGCGCTTTCAGAGTTAAAACTTTGGATAAAATTTAAGTGAACAAAATTGCTACGATTAAACTTTGGTTAAAACACAAGAAAACATAAAAAAAAACGGTCAACGGATGGATTAATAGGCGGTCAAACGTTCGATCGAACGCTATAGTCCGGGCAGGGACTAATAATGTGTATTGGTGAATTGGCATGGTTGAATTATTTTCTTAGAGACGAGGAGTGATTGCAAATTGAATTAACTTTTATGATTTATTTTTTTGTTACTTAGATTTACCAATCATCATCTCTGTGGCTATATAGTCTTTTAGTGCATGGTAAATTATGATTTTAGAATTTAGATACAACTTGATTTAATTCATTTTGATTTCATCCATGTGACTTTTTTATTATAAAATATGTTATGTAAATTATGCATTTGACACTTTTTGTAAATTATGTGACTTTTTAATTATAAAATATGTTATGTAAATTATGCATTTGACACTTTTTGTAAATTATGTGATGTGTAGGTGGTTTTGTATAGTTGTGAAATGCAAAGGTTGGACCAATATTTTGAAATATTTTTGTAATATTCTATTTAGTTTAAAGGTAAATAAATTATAATTCTTAACAAGCATGTATAGATTTCTTATAACTCTAGTTTATGAATTCAAGCTCTTAGATTTCTTCACACCAAATATGACATATACTTAAATTCAATAGTAATTAACCCAATAACATTGGTCAGTTTCAAAGGAAAATAGCTCGAGTGGAGCTAACAAACTTAATTCCCTCTCTACCTAGGCTATATTCTTTAGAGATGTGTTAGTAAGTGTGGCAAACAAATTGTACAAGTTTTGTTGAGAAGAAATCCTAGATTGGTTATGATTACATGGCATATTTCATTAGAAATTTGAACTTTGCTCATAATTTACATTGAAAGCGTCTAAATTATTATTATGATTCCATCACATATTTGATTATAAATTTGAAATTTAATCATAACTTTCATAATTTTACATTCCAAA
Organism: Pinus tabuliformis; assembly: GCA_031772625.1. Lineage (NCBI taxonomy): Eukaryota > Viridiplantae > Streptophyta > Pinopsida > Pinales > Pinaceae > Pinus > Pinus tabuliformis. The sequence continues at coordinate 1,663,631,517 of CM062818.1, read as the reverse complement.
GTCTCAATTATTGATTATGATTCCATCACATATTTGATTATAAATTTGAAATTTCTAAAAATTTATTTTTAATGATTTCCCGATAGATCTCTTCATTAAACATAAACTTGCAAACATTTCAGTGAATTCGATGATTCAATCCAGTGGTGTCTAAGGGCAATCACCCACTCATTTAAATTTTGTCCATTAGATGATCCTATCCACTTTGTTAGTATTCAATACCAAGCATCACATTTCAGTAAATTTGGTGTTTCAATATTATGGTGCCTAAGGCCAATCCCCCACTCTTTCAAATTTTATCCATTAAGTGATCGTATCCACTTTGTTAGTATTCAATATGGTCAAGCATCGTGATATTCACAAATAGAAACTTCAAGTGTTATTTATTATTATTCAAAGTGTATTGATCAATTATACATTGACTTTGATGTTATTATCCTTATCAACATCTTAAAAATTGCATCAAGTATATTGGAACATAATTTATAAAACATAAATAAACATAAAGCACCACCACCTTTTTCAATGGGCAAAGGAAATTAAGATGTCAGAATACTATATTCAACTTCGTAATATTCAATATTTTGAATAATGTTTAAACATATTCTCTTTATGATGATGATGGTGGTGGTTAACGTCTACTGAGACCAAACTTTGGTTTATCGGACTTAAAGAAACGAATTATTTAGTTTGATTTAAGATTTTATTCCTATGCTCAAAAAGCTCAGAGAGAAGCCTCCCAAGCTCACTGTAATTTTGACAACATTAAAGGTTAGGAAGGTAGTATTGCAACAAATGTTTTGAAACTGAGATCTAATGTGGTTGTACACGGGGCACTCTAAGAGGAAGTGATTTTCATCCTCGATGTTCGTATTCTCACAAAGATGGCAAAACCTTTCCATCCATGGTGTTTTAGGAACTGCCCAACTACCCGTTTCACTATGGAGCTCATGAGAGTTCATTCTAATCTCGGCTATAGCAGTTTTCTTCTTTGAGCTAGTTAAAACAGAGAGATACTTTTGATCTTCTAGGGTGGGGTTGATGACCTCCTTATAATATTTTAATTTTATTTTAGCTGCTAAATCTTTCTCACACCACATTTTTTCTTTGAACATAGAAGTAACAATATTTTTAATGTTATTAATGTTTTTCAATGCAACATTCTCATTGATCTCCCAATGGTTTAACCAGGCCCTGGTGTCTTTATACCAACCTCGTTTGAGCCTTAGGTGGTTTTGGTTGGAATTTAAAGCTAGCTTAGCAAGTCTATGGTCTCCTATGTTAATGAGTTTGTGCTTGTACAACAAAAGCCTAGTCATAGCTAGGCTCTCGATAGGGGAAAGACCCACTTCTATAAGGAGAATAGGATAGGGTGTGTTGCTTTTAATTTTGAGGTTATACGTTATAAAATGCTTCTGGATTTGCTCAATATTTCTCTAGGATTCTCTAGAGATGCTACAACCCCAAACCTCACATCCATATAAGATAATCAGAGTGACTAAAGTTTCAAAGAGGAACTTCTTTCTATCCCACATTATGAGGTTTGTCATTTTACAATTATTTTCAAGACCAAAATAAGCTTTCCATCCCCCATTAATCCTTTTCTCAATGCTATAGTTCCAGTTGAGCTTGTGATGAATATCAATTCCTAGGTACTTGTAGGAAGACACTTCCTCCAAGTTACTATTGTCATACATAAAATTAGCGTAAGTGTCCTTCTTGGATTTGATAATCATAACTTTTGTTTTGTCAGTGTTAACAATCATACCCATGGTAAAGCAGAAATCCTTAAGAAGTATAAGCTGCTTATCAAGATTAGATGGGCACCTTGCGAGAAGAAAAATATTGTTAGTGTAGAGAAGAATGATGATGACTATCCTAGCTAAGATCGTGCCAGGACATCCTACTTCCTCTAAGCAAGCTTCTAGCTTGTCGATGTAAATGCCAAATAGGGTAGGGGAGAGGGGGCAACCTTGTTTAACTCCGATATTACACTTAATATCTTTCGACCACCCCTCATTGCTCTTTAACTTGGCAATTACATTCTCATATAACCTTATAGCAGCAGCTCTCAACTCAAAAGGAACCTTTATCTCTTCTAATCTATTCCAAGGGTTGTTTCTAGGAACCGTATTGAAAGCCTTTCTAAAGTCCACAAAGAAACAAAAGAGATTGGATTTATCATTGCAGCATTCCTCCACAATGATCCTAAGCATAATGAGGTGGTCTATTGTTGAGCGTTGCTTTCTAAAACCTACTTGGCCTTTAGCCCGCTTACCTTCACTTTAAAGCCATATGCTCAACTTCCTTTCCAAAATAATACCATATAACTTGGCTAGGAGAGGGCTGACATAATTGTCCGATAATTAGATGGGTTATTTTTATCCCCACTTTTAAAAATAGGGATAATGAGGCTTTGAGTCCATGGTTTAGGGAACCCTTGCTCGACCGCTTGATTGAAAAGCTTGTGAATGTGGGGGATGAGGACAAGACCTCCAATTTTTAAGATTTCCGCCTGGTAACCTTCAATGTCCTTAGCTTTCCAATTAGCCAAGCGATTAACCCCAAAATCAATGTCTTATAATGAGAAAACTTCTTTTGTTGTGAGTAGGGTTTCAAAGTTATCCATGACATTTGGAGATTCATAAATATTTTTAAGATAGGAATTCCAGTCGTGAAAAGCAATTTTATTAATATCTTTAGTTTTCCTAGTTAGAATCTACCTCCAGAATTTCTTAGGATCTACCTTAGAGAGGTGTAAGAGATTCTCTTGTCTTTTATGAATATACTGCCTTTTTTTCCTTTTAGTTAGGGCTTTGTATATTTTTATCTTGCCAATTTTAGGAGATTCATCAACAACTTCCTTAATTGCTCTCCTTGCACTTTTACAATCTTTTTCATACCATGGGTTGGTTTTGCTATTTCTTTTGTTACTTGAAACTTCAATTGAGAACTTGTTAATAGAATATGAGAGGGTTGTAGTAAAATTATGATAGATGTTGACACCTAATCATAGGGATTGGGTGAACAACTATAATTAGTGTAAATAAATAATAGTGAAGATGGAGAGTCATCGGGAGATGAACTGAATAGTCACTCCCTCTTGTATATAATAATGAACAACCTGAATGAATAATATGATTTGATTTGAGGAGTTACCTCTTGGTCTGACATGGTATCAAAGCTAGCTCCATTTTTGGCATCCCTTTTTGCCATTGTAACTCCTTTCTGCCATTTAATTCATAAATGTGTCCTGCATTTCCTGCCATTTTCTTCTGTCCCTCTGCCTCCACGCTGGATTGAACACTGCCAAGAGTAATAATTTGTGAAGGAAATGAAGCGTTTTGAAGTGTGGGCTCATAATATTCACTTAGAGTGAAAGGAGCAAAAGGAGTTAAAGCGTTGAACTACGCATTTGGTCAAAACTCCTGACCAGTAAAGCTTGCTATATGTTTTGTATGCTATGAACCATCTGCATTGATGTCAATGGATTTTTGAAAATTGTTGAAATAATTCATGGTATATGTTGTTCCATGTTGCTGCCAAATCCGTTGTGGCGTCGACAACAGGGTTCAAACCTCATATCTCCTGTCAATACTCCACTACAATACTACTGCATGTTTAATCCATTGTGTATACCTGTTACTTTTGTAATACTGGATCTCCCAACTACGCAATCTCGACCCTCTCCCCTACATATATCGCTCTGGTCCTATGCTATTCCATATACATAAACACGTTGTTCCATATATATAAGGCTGGTATATATATATGCTGGCTCCTACGTTGTTTGTTTGGCTCCTACACTGACTCCTACGCTGTTTGTTTCATATATAACATTGTTCCAAATAAGTATTATACCACCTCACAGCTTCTCCATATCATATATTTCTGAATGCTCCCAAACCTCATATATATAATGAGTATTGCTTACAGCTTTAATTGATTTTGTTCATATGCTGAGTTAGTTCAAGGAACGGAAATTCTTACCAATTCTGCCATAAGTGACCCTTTAAGCTGGTTTATATCTTATGACAACTTCGAAAAAGCCCTCTGATATTTACATATCAGAATAATACTTTTTACATTTTTGTCTTCACGGTAAGTGCAAATTTTTGCCAATAGACGAGAATTTTTTTTACACAGTACACATTTAAATGCATTCATTGATCTCTATAGTTGGAGTGGTTCTCATCGGCAAAGATAACTATCCAGAATGGTCGCGGAAAATTAAACACACTCTCATTTTTAATGAGTTGTGGAAAGGAGTGTGTGTTGGAAACGGAGACAAAGAGCCAGAACAACCTACTTCAGACAAGGAATTCGCCATTTTGGAAAATAAGAACAACAAGGCTTATGCATTGGTTGCATCATCAGTAAATGAAGAGGTGAGTTGCCATATTTCGCCATTTTCAAATGCTTTCGAAGCCTTACAAAAACTGAAGGAACTCTATGACTCACACTCTGCACTTGAAGTTGTTCAACTTATGATTAAACTCTTCACCCTTGAGTTACAAAATAATGATCCTCTTGCTCTTGCATCAGAAGTCAAATCTATAATGCATGATATCAAAGTCACTAATGTTGAACTGGATATTCCTCTGATAGCTTTCTCAAGGCACTTTATCCCACTTACTCAAAATATCTTGAGTCACTGCAAGCAAATGGAAACCTCAAAGATATTACCTTTGACTCCCTTGTGAAAAAATTTGCTGAAAGAGAGAAAGATTTTGGGAAGAAGACAGCTCCTGAGTCTTCTGAAGAGGCTGTGTGCCTTGCTTAAAGAGAAAAGAATCTTGCTCAAGATTCTTCCAGAGGAAGAGGTGGTCGAAGAGGAAGAGGAAGAAATTTCAAAGGCGGGGGGGTAGACACTCTCAAGGAGAAAAGTCAGATTTGCACTGCAGACGCTGCAAAAGAGATGGATCACATGATGCATCCACATGCAAGTTTCCTTGGGACATACTTGAGCAGGAAAGAAACCAACCCAAAGGTAAAACTAATGATAAAGGGAAAGGTAAAGCACCTGAATCCGCTCACTATGTTGTGGCACGCTATAATATTGGAGTAAATGAAGGCTTATTTAATGCTTCACTTGCTTCTTGGAAAAATGATTGGTTGCTTGATTTAGGAGCAACTTGCCACATGACTTTCAAAAGAGATTTTTTTGAAGAATTTACTGACAATGTTGATGGAGCAATATACTTTGCAAACAAATCAAAACTCAAGCCATCAGAGCTTGGCACAATCAGGCTTAAATTGCCTGGTCTTCCAGACTTTCTTCTGCATCATGTTCTATATCTCCCACAGCTGAGGAGAAACTTGTTGTCCTTGGTCCACATCTGTCAGCAATGACACTCCATTCATATGTTTGATGGCAAGCTTGAGGTAAAAAAAGCATCAAACCACTCACTTGTCATGACGAGTATAGAAGAAGAAAGGCTTTTCAAGTTGTAGGGTACCTCTGCTCGTGCACAAAATCTATCATACAATTCTCATTATGAATAAGGTACATTTCCATCAAGTTTATTATGGCATGCTAGATTTGGACACTTGAACTATGACAACCTCCGCTTGTTGAAGAAAAATGGTGTTATTGGTTTGCCTACAATTCCTAGGAAACTTAAGCAATGTGATGCTTGCATTCTAGGAAAGCATAGCAAACAATCTTTTCATGATTCACATTCAAGAGCACATAGAAAAATTGAACTCATTCATTCAAATTTATGTGGTCCAATTCTTGTTCCTTCTGCAAATGGAAATAAATATATGATGACATTTATTGATGACTACACCAGAATGTGTTGGGTTTATTTATTGAAGAACAAATATGATGTTTTTCAAACATTCAAGAACTTTCATACATGGATTGAAAATGATGCACAATCTCATATTGGCTCTATTCACACTGATAATGGAAAAGAATACACTTCAAATGAATTTGAAAACTATCTTCGCCAACATGGGATCAAACATCAAACAACTATGCCTTATAATCCCCAACAGAACGGAGTAGCTGAAAGAATGAATAGGACAATCTTAAATATGGTACGCTCCATGATGTTTTTCAAAAATGTAAAATTGATATTTGGGTTGATGTAGTTCTATGTGATGTATATGTAAAGAATAGATGTCCATCTAATGCTATTAGAAACAAGACTCCTTATGAAATGTGGTATGGGCACATTCCTTCGTTAAAGCATCTTAGGGTCTTTGGTTCCACATGTTATGCCTTGATACCAAAGGTACATAGAAACAAACTTGGTGCAAGAAGTCATAAGTGTATCTTCCTGGGGTATTCAAACACCTATAAAGCATATCGTCTCTATGATGAAGTCAATAAAAAGTTTGTTGTATCTAGATATGTAATCTTTCTTGAATCATCCAAAACTGACAATGTTGTTGAGCGGCAACTTGATCGCTTGGATAAATTTGCAAATGCAAAACCATTTCAAGAATTTGATAATCAGATTCCACGTCTTGAAGGGGGGATTCCTATACTAGATCAATCTTTGGAATATTCTTCTGAAGCACTCTCTCCCCTGCATGAAACTCCAACAACGGATGATACTTTGAGTGATGTGATTGACAGAATTGGGAGACTCAATCTTGATTTAGTCCCAACTCAATCAATGGAGCAGCCTGGACCATCTGAGAAAGGTCCCCCAAAGTGGCTGACAAAGACACTTGAAAGTGTTCATCCTGATGAGGTTGGAAAGATAGGAACTAAAAATTCAAACCGGCAAAATGGAGGTGATGTAGATGACTCTGATTCACCTGTTGATATGGATGTTTCTTATGATTGTGAATTGAATTTGTCTACAAATTTTGAACCAACTTCCTTCAAAGAAGCTGCTTCTCATGATGAATGGAAAGAAGCAATGCAAAAGAGGTATGATTCCTTAATAAAGAATGGCACTTGGAAGTTGGTTGTCCTCCATTGGGAATCAAACCAATTGGCTGCAAGTGGGTCTACAAGAACAAGTATAAAGCTGATGGCTCACTTGACAAGCACAAAGCCAAGCTTGAGGCAAAAGGTTTTGCACAGAGGGAAGGGGTCGATTATGAGGAGACTTTTTCCCCCACAGCGAAATGGGCTACCATCCAGACACTCTTTGCCCTAGTAGCTCAGAATGGTTGGAAAGTTCATCAAATGGATGTAAAAACGGCTTTCTTGAATGGAGATATAAAAGAGAATGTTTTTATGTCCTAGCCTGAAGGATTTGTTGTGAAAGGACATGAACATAAAGTATGCAAACTTGTGAAATCCTTGTATGGCCTCAAACAAGCACCGTGAGCCTAGTATGAAAAACTAACTGGCCATCTTCTGAAACCCAATTTCAAACATTATGATCTTGATGATGCAGCTTTGTTTGTTAAGAAGGTTGGAAAAACAGTTGTATATCTTGTGGTATATGTAGATGATCTTTTGATGACAGGGAACAATGAGAGCTACATTGCATCCATAAAGAAGGAATTGAGGAAAGGTTTTGAAATGACTAATTTGGGCTATGTTCATTACTATCTTGGTATTGAAGTAACTTAACATCCGAAGTCCATATTCCTTTCTCAAAAGAAGTACATTGGAGATCTGTTGAACATGTTTGGCATGACTGAATGCAATCCTCTGACTACTCCAACGGAACAAAACTTAAATCTCACATCCATTGAAGGAAAAGAATTTGAGGATGCAACAAAGTATAGACAACTTGTAGGAAGTCTCAACTACCTAACTACTACCAGACTGGACATTTCGTTTGTTGTTGGAATCCTCTCTAGGTTTATGCAAAAGCCTTGTGAGGGGCATTGGTCTGCTGCAAAAAGAGTTTTGAAGTACTTGAAGGGAACTCAAGACTTTGGAATCAAGTATATACAGGTGGACAACTTCAGCTTGATTGGATACTCTGATTCAGACTTCGATGGAGACAAAGAAACTGGGGTATCTACTTCAGGTTACGCTATGAGTCTTGGATCAGGAGCTGTCTCCTGGAGATCACACAAACAATCAGTTCCAGTAGATTCCACAACAGAGGCAGAATGTGTGGCAGCAACTGAGGCAACAAAAGAAATTGTGTGACTCAGGAAAATTCTTGAATATTTTCAGGTAAAACAGGTACAATTGACTCCACTCATGATTGGCAATACCTCGGCAATAAAGTTGGCCAAGAACCCAAAGTTCCATGATCGAATGAAGCACATCAATACTAAATATCATCTGATTCGACATCATGTTGAGGCCAAAACAATCCATCTTCGCCATTGTTCCACTAATGAGCAAATTGCAGACATCTTCACCTAAGCGCTTGGAAGAGAAAAGCTTGAAAGATTCAGAATGATACTTGGACTCACTAACATCCCTTCAGATTGGGGGGGGGGGGGAATGTTGACACCTAATCATAGGGATTGGGTGAACCACTGTAATCAGTGTAAATAAATAATAGTGAAGATGGAGAGTCATTGGGAGATGAAGTGAACAGTTACTCCCTCTTGTATATAATAATGAACAACCTAAATGAATAATATGATTTGAGAAGTTACCTCCTGATCTGACAATAAAGATCTTCTTGATTATCTATATTAGATAAAGGAAGCAAATTACTTAAAACAATTAAAAATTTTAATTATTTAAAATTAACTTAATAAAAAATTAATTATATTTTAAAAATAATATTGTTTAATATTTTACAATTAATAAATTATAATAATTATTTAATATATAAAATTTTAAATTATACTTCAACTTAAAAATAATCTAGTTTAAATTAACCTACAAAAATTAAATAAATTCTAACTTTTCAATTTCAAATATAACTAATATAACGCTGTCAAATTTATTAGCTCATTAACAAAGTCAGTCCAACCATCCATTCCTACATTCCCGGCTAAGTCACGCTTATTGTTAATTTTATTTTCTTAAATGTCTTTGCACAGCGGGGCACCAGGCCGAACTAAATATAACCAAATTCAAATTTAGAAAAGGTTCAACAATGCAAAGCGGCCGTTGCTCACGAAGATAGCGCTTTAAATAGGCCAAAGGAGCAATCCAATAGGGTGGAATCAAACAAGAAGAAGAGAGGGAAGAGATAAATTTGTGGAACAAAGAGAAATTTGATGTTTTGTTGAATTTTTCAAGTAATGAATTTAGAGGGATATAAATTTTTTATTGGTAAATTTTTTTAAAGTGTAAAATATATTGTGTTATTTTTTTATTGTTGAAATTATATTTTTGAATATTAAATAAAATATATATAAGATCATATAAAAATTTTAACCATAAAAATTTAATTTTTATTTTCTATATATAAATATATATGAAGTTGATATAGATAGTTATCTTCAAATAATTTATTTAAATCTCTAGTTAATTATTCTTATATTTTTTTTTTACTTCTAATTACTTTATAACATATTCATTTCTTTTTAATTATAGTCTACATTATTTTTATATTTAGAACATAATTTTTATTTTAAAGGGGCAAGGACGGATGGACAAACTTACATATCCTAACTTACACATCGTTTCACACTCTGTTGTAAAACCAGCAAAATCCATCTTAAGTACAGATCTTAACATGAGCCGAGAGGTATCAAATTTCTTCCCGTGTAAATTTTTTAAGAGTGCAAAATACAATGTATTATTTTTAATTGTTTAAATTGTATTTTTGAATGATAAATAGAGTGTATATAAGACGGAAAAAAAATTTAACTATAAAATCTTAAATAACTAACGGATAGATAAATTTACACATCTTTTCATACTGGCTGTAGAATAAGTGTCTAAGCTCAACAACTTACAGGTCTTTTTATACTAGGATGTAGAATAAACCTCTCTACTTAATAAATTGTACTTGCTCAATATTTAAAAAAACACTTAGTAAAAAAACTTGAACTGTGTTTTCTACGCTAATAATCTCCAATAGGTGGAGGGAATCGTTTTCTTCTGTTAGTCAAAATTTTCATGGCAGATCTCTCTTCCAGAAGAAAACTGGATAGGTTTTCTGATTGCATGGCCGTGATTTGATTGTAAAACGTTAAATGGTCCCGGTGGGCCTCGAACCCACGACTTTTCTTGGAGATGTTTTGTTATTACATGGCCGTGATTTGTATTGTAAAACGTTAATGATCCCGGAGGAGATCGAACCCGCGACCTTTCTTTCAATTTTGACCGATAGAAATTTGGAAATGTTTTTGTGATTCCATGGCAGTGATTTGTATATTGTAAAACGTTAAATGGTCCCGCGGGGTTCGAACACACGACTTTTCATTCCATATTTCCCGGTAGAAAAATGGAGATGTTTTGTGATTCCTTTCAAATTTTCCCGATGGATTTTTATTGCAGAAGAAAACTAGTGATTCCATGTCCGTAATTTACTTGTAAAATTGTAAACTGGTCCCGGCGGGGCTCGAACCCGCGACCTTCGGCTTAAACTTACCTAGGGCCATAAGACCAACGCTCTAACCAACTGAGCTACGGGACCATTTCATACCATGGGAATGTGGATATAAGATTCTTTTATGCTTGCGATCACTCCTTTCCCGACGAACTGTAGCGGGGGCGATCGATTTAGCCTCCAATATTCACTTTCTTATGAGATTCGATTATTTTTTTTTATTCTTTGATAAATCCATGTTATTGACATGGAGACGTCTCTTATTTTCAGTAAAAGGCATGGCACTGCTCTATATATTTCTGTATATTCACAAGGAAAAAAAAGGCATGCCGTGCATGATTTTAAGATATTATTAAAAATATTGTTAACATTTTGTTAGGATAGTTTGGGATAAATTTAATTTACTTATACTTTTCTCTTATATAATGAAGCTTACTTAAAGTGTGAAAACTCTAAAAACTCTATTGTAATTTTCTTTTGGACCAAATAATTGTAAACTTATGATGTATTTGTTTATTTTTATTATATTATTATTTTATTATTAATTATATATGTGTTGATTAAAGTTAAATATTGAACTTGCAGAAGTATGATTATTTGGATGGTTTTAGAATTTTAGTTCATTGATGAAAATTATTATTGTTTATTTGAAATTAAATTATTAAATTTTTAAAAGGATAATTATTTGGATGGTTTAAGAATTTTAATGGATTATAATGAATAAATTGGTTTTGGATAAATTGAGTTAATATTTTTTAAAAGAATATTGTTTCTGGATGTTTGGAAGAATATTAACTTAGTTTTCTCCATAAGCAATTTATTCATTATGAATTACAAGTGTGGAAATCTATATTCTAATCTTAATGGATTATTTTTCTTCTTTATTCATAAACTAAGAAAAATTATTAATCTTTTAAATTAAAGTTGATCACCTTTTTATAGGTTCATAATTTCCTATTATTTTTTGATTCTTTGTTATTTTAATTAGAGTTGATCACCTCTTTATAATATCATAATTTTTTATATCTTTCATTTCTTTTTCATACCACAATTTCTCTTTACATTTAAATATAAAAATAATTTTGACATTGTTATTATTTTTACAAAACAACCTTTCTTTATTCTTCAAAAAAAATTAACATACTTATATTCCACATGGGTTATAAGTAACTATGCGTAAAATTTGAAACAATCTAAAAAATTTAATATCTTTTATATTATTAATATCTATACAAATTTTTAAATATTTAAAACATTTATTCTAAATTATCATGATATTTAATTCATTACAATGTTATATTTTTTAAAAATACTATACATATTAAACCTGAAGAACAAGTTTATATATCAAACCATGTCTACCACCATGAATAATGTCTACTTAATAAACAATATGATAATCGTTTGATTTTCTCTATCATGTAAAAGCTAAATAAAAACTTTACATAAAAACATAGATTAGCTAAATAAATGACGGAGAGTTAAATTATTTAAATTAACTTCCTAGTATTTAAAAAAATACAATAAGCTAGTTATTTATAGTTTAATAATGATGCACATAAACGCTATTGGTTGTTTTAGTTCATTAGTTTGTTCTATATTATGTCCTATATTATAGTAGTTAAAAATAAGTTGTCTTTTCATTTTATTTTTGATAAATGTGTAAATATTTTGTTATGATTTTTTTTAGAGATTAAGTTATTGGTTTTTGTAAAGAATGTAAGATCTCATTATTAATCTAATTATATTAGAGTGTGTAAAAGATGATGCAAAAATAGTTATGTATTTTTTAAAGATTGAGTCGAGTAAGTCTAGGCTCGATGTTTCATACAAGATCATGAGTGAGGTCATAGTGAGTCTTGTTTTCTTATCATTGGCACAAAATAGTGGGGTCATGAGTGAGGTCATAGTGAGTCTTGTCTTCTCATCATTGGCACAAAGTAGTGGGGTCAGTTCATTCGGTTAGGTTTTCAACGTCATCATCTAATTGTTTTCCTCGGTGAGAGATCCCAACATCCATTCAAACATATGCAGGTGGAAATTCGTTGCGCTTCTACTGTGAAGGGTAACTTTCAAGGACGAAGGTTTGTAGCTTGAGCATAGGTCTTTAAAAAAGGTTCCTAACATTGTAGAGTATGTTTTCTACCTACTCAACACTTTTATAAATCCAAGGAATGGCTAGAAGTATGAGAACCATGGAGTTGCTACCTTTTTGGACAGTTGTTGCATTTTTTGACTGTTTTTGTCATCATTTTCAAAATGGTGTTTGACCAAATGGAGATAAATTTTGAAACAATGAAAGAGGTTTTTGTCAAAAACGAGCTAAATTTTAATAACCTCCTTCAATTTTGTAACAAGTGTCATATATTGGAATATTAAGATGAATCTTTACAACCTATTTTTAGGTTTTGTCATTTCATGTTTTAGTCATTATCTTTGGGTGTAGATTCCGAGGAGATGGAGAAGATTTTTCAAAAACTGAGAGAATTTTCTCTCAAGAACAATATTATATACAAAAACCTCCTTCGTTTTTGTAACAAATATCATAAATAAAGAGATAGGATCTAATTTTTTATTGTTATTTCAGAAATTCGATCCCCATTTTCCATAAATTTGGTTTTTAAATCTAATGTAATTGATTCTATCTTTGGGGAAATGTTTGAGCTCAACCCCCTAAGTCTAGGGATGATATTATTGTATATATTTCATGAGTTTTAGTGTGCAAAAGGTTGGGTTGGCCAAGTTTGAGAAGGAAAAACACTTTGTGCATTGTATTTTCTTGATTCTCTAGTGAATGAAAGGACAAAGGCCGAATTTTACAAGGATTCTTGTGTTAGTTGCTTTGGAGATGTGCTTCTTGGTTTTGTAAGTTATTTTTTGCATCAATCATGCTTTGTAATGTGTCTTCTTTTTTAGTTAAACAAAGATATTGACTCAGAATTCACTTCAAATAGTGCTATGTTTTAGTTTGCGAAACATTTATGTTTTCTGTTAAAAATACATTTAGAATTCATCATGTTGTGTGATGCTCTGTATGTAATTTTCCATTTATCTTCCATTCATCCTTCTACAACGGTTTTGACTAAAAAACTCCAAAACTACTACCTAACTTTCCCCTATAGAATATCCCTCTTTCTCTTCATCCTCCCACTAGAAATCATCAACTTTTATGACTGTATTTCCTAATGGATCTATCTTCTTCCCTACCAGCAAACCTTTAAAATATATATCCCTCTGAGCACCATACCTAGCCTAAAATATAAGTGACCAAAGTTTTAGAAAGAGAGAACCCTCTCTAAAGCTGGAAGGGCTAGATTCCAAGCTTCCAAGTGGTTTGTGGTTACCTTTGAGTTTCTCTCTTCAACTTGGAGAAATTACAGAGAACTAAAATTATGGCGTCATTTCCAGGGAGCGAAAGTTTCCATCTTCCCCAAGAAAGAACCATTAAGTTCTAGATCAGATTACTGATGGTGAAAAGTGATTAGACATAAGAAGGTTGTGCATTATTCACCGCGAAACTCCATTGCCAAACAATCGAGAGTTCAAAGTATCTATGGCGACTCCACTATTCAAAAAATTCAGAGTTTAAAGTGTAGATCCAGTTGCCTAGCCAATTGAGATGACAGGGTATGTTGAATATCCTTTATCTATTGAAGGTTTTAGAGAATATTTTGATATGTTTGGTGATGATCAAGTGGAAGAAGATTTCTCATTTTTTTTACCTAGGTATTTAAGATTAAGAAAATGTTATGAGGAGAAGAGTTATTTTTTAGAATCATTTGTTGAAAAAAATGAGAAAGATATTGAAGCCTTAGAGATTCCTTATTCCTCCCATAGTTTCCAATGTCAAAATGAGTCATTTGAGAACCTTTTCTAGTCGAAACGATACAAGATAGTGCTTCCCTATGATTTTCATATTGATGAATGTTCTTATTTTGAACACATGTTTGACAATGCATAGTTGAATTTATGGTTTGACATCGTGAATACATTTGAAAAATTCATCCATGATAAGCCATTCATTCAATACCTTGAGGATCATCGAACAAATCATGTATTTTATGATCAAGTAGCTCATTATATGGAAGATTTTTTCAACTTGTGTTTTCAATCATGTTTTCAATATGGAGACTGGATGCATCATGAGTTGCCACTGCCATTACACTGTCCAATTTTCATAGCTTGCAAGCATAGTCAAGCACTCTACTTATTTCAGCAGTTACTTGATTGAATTCACTGGCATTTTTGTATCACTTGATTTCAATAGTTCTTCAGTAGTTTAGAGTAGGAAATGGTGTGCTAATAAGCTCAACACTCTAAGCATGTTTTGTAGCAGTTTTTAGTTTCAGTTTTTAGCAATTTCAAATTTCAATTTACAACATGTACAATTTAGTTTGGATTTCAGTTTTGGTTCTTAGGATTGTAGAGCAGGAACATGTTGCAGGATTTGGAGCAACCCAATGGATTAGGCTACTAGTCTTGGCACCTCACAGGGAGGATACCATCCCCAATGGAGCCAATGGTAGTGTCCTATATTACCATTATTTTGGTAAATTCTTGATCTCTTAGAGATCAAGCTATTGGTCTTTGTAAAGAGTGTTATATTTCATTATTGATGTAATTATGTTAGAGTGTGTGAAAGATGATGCAAAAATAATTATGGAT
The DNA here is from genome assembly GCA_031772625.1 of Pinus tabuliformis. Taxonomy (NCBI): domain Eukaryota; kingdom Viridiplantae; phylum Streptophyta; class Pinopsida; order Pinales; family Pinaceae; genus Pinus; species Pinus tabuliformis. The sequence goes on along the minus strand of CM062818.1, from coordinate 1,663,616,464 downwards.
TCCCTAAAGATTAAGTCAAGTAAGTCTAGGCTCAATGTCTCATACAAGATCATGAGTGAGGTCATAGTGAGTCTTGTCTTCTCATCATTGGCACAAAGTAGTGGGGTCATTTCATTCAGCTAGGTTGTCAACGTCATCATCTAATTGTTTTCCTCGGTCAGAGATCCCAACATCCATTCAAACATATGCAGGTGGAAACTCATTGCTCTTCTAGACTTCAACTATGAGGGGTAACTTTCAAGGACAGAGGTTTGTATCTTGAGCATGGGTCTTTAAACAAGTTCCTAACATTGTAGAGTATGTCTTCTACCTGCTCAACACTTTTATAAATCTATGGAAAGGCTAGAAGTATGAGAACCATGGAGTTGCTATGCTTTTGGACAGTTGTTGCATTTTTTTACTTTTTTTGTCATCATTTTAAAAATCAATTTTTGACCAAATGGAGATTATATTTTAAAAACTAAAAGAGGGTTTTTTCAAAGAAGAGATAAATTACAATAACCCTCTTCATTTTTGTAACAATTTTCATAGATTGGAACATTCAAATGAATCTTTATAGCTTATGTTTTAGGTTTTGTTATTTCTTGTTTTAGTCATTATCATTGGGTCCATATTCCAAGGAAAGGGAGAAGATTTTTCAAAAACTGAGAGAGGTTTCTCTAAAGAACAATCTTATCTACGAAAACCTCCTTCAGTTTTGTAACAACTATCATGAATAAAGAGATAAGATCTGATATTTGAATGTTATGTTTAGAAATTCGGGCCCTATTTTCCGGAAATTCAGTTTCTAAATCTAATGTAACTAATTCTATCTTTGGGGAAATGGTTGAGCTCGACCCCGTAAGTCCAGGGATGTGATAATTTTATATATTTCATGAGTTTTAGTGTGAAAAAGGTTAGGTTGGCCAGGTTTGAGAAGGAATAACACTTTGTGCATTATATTTTCTTGATTCTCTGGTGAATGAAAGGACAGAGGACAAATTTTACAAGGATTCTTGTGTTAGTTTCTTTGGAGATGTGATTATTGGTCGTGTAAGTTATTTTATGCATTAATCATGCTTTGAAATGTGTCTTCTTGTTTAGTTGAACAAAGATATTGACTCAGAATTCACTTCAAATAGTGCTTTGTTTCAGTTTGCTAAACATTTATGTTTTCTACTAAAATGACATTTCGAATTCATCCTGTGGTCTGGTACTCTGTATGTCATTTTCCATTTATCTTCAATTCACCCTTCTACAATGATTTTGACTTAAAACCTCCAAAAACAATACCTACCTTTCCCCTGTAGAAGATCCCTCTTTCTCTTCATCCTCCCACTGGAAATCATCAACTTTTATGACCGTATTTCCAAATGGATCTATCTTCTTCCCTACCAACAAACCTTCAAAATATATATCCCTTTGAGCACCATACCTAGCCTAAAATCTAAGTGACAAAGTTTTACGCAGAGAGATCCCTTTCCGAAGTTGGAAGGGCTAGATTCCAAGCTTCTAAGTGGTTTGTGGTTACCTCTGAGTTTCTCTCTTCGGCCTGCAGAAATTACGGAGAGCTAACAAGTAGGTAAGTAAAGCACTTCATAATGTGCAATAATGGATGAAAATAATGTATGGACTTATTGAACATGATTAATAAGTAATGAATATGTAAAAATTATCATTTAATAAATCATCAATTTAAGTATACAAAAATTTGTGGCAAATCAAGCTGTAGTGACTTATTCCTAAATTACTTGGCATCTATTACATTATGTGTTATGCTTAATATATTTATGTTAATTTTTGAAATAAGAAATTGACATAGTATAGTATAATCATGTAAAAAAAATTGATGACATTGTTCCAGGGGACATGGATATTGGATTATGGTAGGTCCCTCTTCTCATGCCAAGAAATTCTATTGAATTCTTATTAAATTTATAAAATTTTTTCTTAGTACAATACTAACTCACCCTAATTTACACCCATTTTAAAAATGCTCCAACGTTAACATTCCTCCACTACATTTTTCCTAACCTTGTCAAGGATGGGTAATCAAAGATGCATGTTTTCGAACTTGCCATGAATTCTCCACAAATTCAATCGAAACACTAAATGGTATAATCAACATACTCAAAGCATGTTGATTCATGATCTCATTGGTTCGTAATTGTGCATGAATGAAACATAATAGAGAGAGAAATGTAAACAAAAAGATGCAATATAAATAAGTATTCATTTCATTAATATCAAATAACTGAAATATGCTTACATACAGAATGAAAATAAATTACCTTGGGCGATGGTAGCTTATCTCTGAGAAGAGATGTGGCGGATACATGCCTCTGAACTATGTTACAATGAGGCTCGAATGCCTATTTATTATTGAAAAACATTGGAAAATGCTAAACATCCAAAAACCTAACCCTAGGAGATGAAGTGCCAAAATTGTGGGTCTCGTTTGGGTAAATTGGTACATCAACTTCTCGGGGTCGTAACTTTGGCATACAATCTTCTTTTGACATGCACGATGCCTCATTAGAAATATATATATGAGTACTACAACTTTCAATTGCTCTCCATTTTCCAAAAAAACGTCATTTTGGGCCCTAGAACGACTTTGGAAGTTCAGGACCCAAAAAATTGCCAAAAATAGTAAATTATGCTACAATTACAGAAAATGAATGAAATAATGGTACAATGGTGGGGGTACAAGTGGAAGAGGTGGGTGGCCACCAATATCTACTTGGATCAATCCTCCCCCCTTAGGAAGCAATGGTCCCTATTGTGTTTAGTGCCTCCATGAGATGGGGAAACTTCTGTTGAACTTGGTCCCTGGTAAGCCACTTTCCTTGGTACAGGAGTTTGCCAGCTTTGACAACCCAATACAGTTGGATCTTCTACTGGTGAGTTTTCTTGATCTGCATGTCCATGATCTTATTAGTTGTGGCTTGTTCCGTGCAGTATGCTTTTAGCTCTATTGGTGTGAGTTATTCTGTAATGTCTGATGTGTCCAGTAATGGTGGAAAGTACAACTGAAGGCAGTCCACATTGAACACTGGGCGTAGACCAAGGAATGGGGGAATGCTGAGCTCAAAATCATTGTCTTCGATAGCATTAGTGATGGTGTAAGGTCCATATCGGAGTGGGCGAAACTTGCGGTGGGCCCTAGCGAGGCACTCCTTTTGCGGATGTAACCAAACTTTGTCACCCATCTAGAACATGTGTGGCACTCGATGTTGATCATGACACTATTTGTACTTAGCATTTTCTCTATTGAATATGTCACGGGCTTGCTCACGGATGTGTTGAATGCGTTCAATGAAGTTGGTATCTTTGTCAGCTTCAAACTAGACATGAGACGAATCTACCTGAGTAGTTGTAAGTGGTATGAAAACATCAATGGGACACAATGGTTGGAATCCCAATCCCACCTGATAGGGGATGTGTCCAGTTGAGTTGTGGAGAGATTTGTTGTAGATGTGTTGGACATAGGAAAGGCTTTCATCCCATGTGTGAATGCTTCAAGTTGTACATGCGCAGGAGGTACATGATCATCCTATTGATGTCCTCTATCTAGCCATTAGTTTAGGGATAAAAGGCCATGGACTTAGTGAGCTTGGTATCCAACAACGACCATAGGATTGATCATAATGTACTTAGGAATCCATTGTCCCGATCTAAGATAATGGACTGTATGATCCAAAAGTGTACCCATACTCATTCAAATAAGAGTTTAGCAGTGGCTTCTGTTGTGATACTCTTCTTGCAGGTCACTAGAATGGTCATCTTAGAGAATCTATTGGCGACTATGAAAACACAGTCGTTGCCATGTTTGGTAGAAGGAAGGTCAGACATGTAATCCATGGAGATGGATTCCCAGGGTGGGCTAGGAGTAGGCAGAGGATTATAAAAACATTGCTTCTTAATTGTAGGTTTAGCAATAGCGCAGACAGTGCTAGATATGATGTACTTCCTAACATGTTGTCAAAGTTTCAACCAATAAAAATACTTTTGCAGCACTCCCACTTTCGTTTCTACACCAAAATGTCTAGTAATTCGACTCTAGTGTGCCTCCCAAATAATTTTGGCATGCTCGTTTGAAGGAACGCAAAGGTGTCCTAGGTGGCATAAAAATGTGTCTTGGAGGTGAAAATTTGGAAATTTCTTACCTTCCAAGAGCATCTAGTATGTGGTGTCGAATTCTAAATCACTCTTGTAAATATGCGGCCACCTTGAAGTCTCGTGCCCACAAGAGTCGAGTGCAGTAGTCAATGCCATAACCAACGGTCAGCTGAGGCAATCTGCAACATTATTGGTGTTTCCCTTATTAAACTTAATGTTCAGATGGAACTGTTGCTGATGACAATCGTTCTGCAAATTTCCTTGTGTCTATATGAACTATAGGGTTTAGTGGTCTGTGTGGACGAGTGTTTCCTTCCCCAACATGTAATGCTTCCACTGTCGAAAGGCTTTCACAATGGAATACATCTCTTTATCATAGGTGGGATACTTTCGAACTGTATCTAAAAGTGTCTCACTGTGATATGCCATTGGATGCCCCTGTTGGGTAAGAATTGCACCAAGAGTATAGTCTGAGGCATTTGTCTCAATTTCAAATGGTTATTGCGAGACTGGTAATGTGAGCATTGGTGCAAAACAGAGGTGACACTTCAACTCAGCAAATGCCTTCTGTTGGGATTTAGACCAAAATAAATTTTCTTTTGATCCACCTTTGGTGACTTCACTCAATGTCCAAGTGATATGAGAGAATCCCAACATGAACCTACAATAGCAATTGGCAAGACCCAGGAAGATGCGGAGCTCTGTTAAAGTGGTTGGGGTTGGCCAATCCTAAATAACTTGCATCTTGGTTTGGTCCACATACACACCCCGCTCAACAATGATGTACCCTAGATATTGAACCTGGGCCATACCAAAAGTGCATTTCTCCAAATTGGCACTCAATTTGTGTTGTCGTAGGTTTTGGAGCACTTGTCAAATATGGTGTATGTGATCTTCCCAACTCTGGTTGAAGATCGGGATGTCATCCATATAAAATACCACAAACGAGTTGGTGATGGGCTGCAAGATGTCATCCATTAGCCACATGAAGTTTGCGGGGAAATTTTTCAACCTGAAAGGCATGGCCAACCATTCAAAAAGTCCATCCTTGGATTTGAAGGTAATCTTCCACACATCAAAGGGTTCAATTGGTACCTTGTGATAACCAGACTTCAAGTCAATCTTGCTGAAATATTTGGCCCCTTTGAGCTAGTCCAGAAGGTCATCAATCCATGGAATTGGATACCTATTCCAGACAATGATCTTATTCAATGCTCAATAGTCAATATAGAGCCTCCAAGTTCCTTCCTTCTTTTTTACCAACATGATCGAGCTCCCATAGGGTGATGAACTTGGTATGATGTGCCCTTTCTACAAAATCTCTTGAATCTACTTCTTGATTTCACCATTCTCTAGAATAGAGCATCAATAGATTGGTCCAATGGGTAGTGGTGTGTCCGAGGTCAAATCGATGGAGTGCTTGACCTGACAATGTAGGGGTAACCCTGTGGGTGACGTGAAGATGTCCCTATATTCCTTCATGACCTTGTCCATCTGCTATTGTTGTGCGGAGGAGCCCTGTTTGGAGGTTGTGGATGTGGCCACAATCTTCCTCTTGATAAGAAAGACAAATTTCCCAGTCTGGGAAATGATCTTACTACATTGTTTAACATAGATCAAAGGAAAGGTTGTAGAATATGCTACCTCTGGTATCCTGTACGATTTCTGACCCGAAGTAATAATAACAAAATGAGATCTAGATTCATATACAACATGATGCTTCCATAGGCATGGATGACCTAATAAAACATCACAGACTTCCAAAGGGGCAACTTCGCACAATACCTCATCTGCAAAGGGCTTGATGCTATAAGGTGGGTAGCATTGCTCATTGACACGGAGATCTCGCACTTGGTGTGGCCATCCGATGGTATACGAATGTGGGTGCGGCGTTGTTGGTAGTTTCAATCTCTTAATGACCTCGACTGAGATCAGGTTCTTCGAGCTCAAAATTAGAGCATGCATCCGTCTCATAATTAGAACATGCATCCGTCTCTAAGTCTTTTAGATTAGGACTAGTGCCTACTTTCTAGGACATTCATTCATGTTGTGAGTGGTAGTTCTATGGAACTCACACCACTTGTTGGTGTCTTTATTTTCCTTCCCATTATTCTTGGCTTGCAGCTTCGAGGATTTTTTCTAGGTATTAGCAGCCTGAGTTTTCCCTTTGCTTTGTGGCTTAGGGGCGTCTTTTCTCTGCTTTGAGTTCACATATCAAAAGTCTCGCTTCTTCAACTTGAATTTTTGCTCAATCTAGGCAGCATATTGGTATATTGCACCAAGCAAGGAGATGTCTAGGAATTCCATTTCCTCTTGAATGTATTTGTGCAAACAAATGTGGTACTTGAGAACCAGATGTTTCTCAGAATCTTTGATACCCAATTTTGTGCGCAGGGTATGGAAAAGATTCGTCAGATCATGCACATCTTGATCCCATTACTACTGTAACATAGTCTACTATATGTACTTGTCCTCATAACTCCCCATGGGGTAATAATGTTTCTTGATCGAGTTTCGGAAATCCAAGTGGATGTGGCTGAAAGAAGCGAGGGTTATCTCTCGTCCCTCTGTTCATAGCAGGCTTCCCACCAATACATGACATGGGGGACGACTTTGAGGAGTGCAAATGTAATCTTTTCCCTATTGGAAATATCATTAACTGAAAAATATCATTCCAATATATTTAACCATCTATCTATGATGTCTGCATCTATTTGGCCTTCAAATATGGGATTGTCAAAGTTGACTTGTACCTTGAAGGGAGTGGTGCCTCCAGAGTGTCTCTCAGATGAAGATGCATCGCCTGTGTGCATTCACCAAAGGATCTAGGCAAAGTTTTCCATCATCACGTTCCTTTGTTTCTCGAGGGATTCGTCGAGTAATATTTTGAAAGTATCTCCCACTCACTCATCTTTATTTTCTTCTACCATGGGAGGTCATCGAGGTTTGTGAGGTCGGTCTTGCAAAGGTTCAACCAGTTCGAGCCTTAACTCATACCATGACCTCGTTGGGGACATGCAAAGAAAAATAGAGAATGAGCAGACCACTCTGATACCACTGATACAGACTTATGCAGGAACGTAAACATAATACATATATAAGCGTAAAGACAGAGATGTAGTAGAAATAAATCTTCATTTCATTAATATCAAAGAACTGAAAGATGCTTACATACAAAATGGAAATAAACTAGTTCCAACAATGGTAGTTTATCTTTGAGAAGAGATGTGGCGGCTACATGCCTCTGAACTATGTTACAATGAGGCTCGAAGGCCTATTTATTATTGAGAAATAATGGAAAACCCTAAACATCCAAAAATATAACCCTAGGAGTAAATTGGTACATCAACTTCCCAGGGTCATAACTTTGGATATGATCTTTGTTTGACGTGCACAATACCTCATTAGAAAGATCTATCTGAGGACTACAACTTTCGACTGCAAATGTCAATTATATTTTGATAGTTGCCAGTTTTCTAAAAAAACGTCGTTTAGGGTCTCAAAACAGCTATGGAAGTTCAAGACTCGAAGAACTACCAAAAAATAGTAAATTGTGCTACAATTACTAAAACTGAAAGAAATAATGGTACAATGGTGGGGGTCCAAGTGGAATAGGTGGGTGGCCACCAATATCCACCTAGATCACACATTGACATTCTTGATTTGATCATCCAATATTGAATCAATTAGTTCATCGTTTAAGTTGCTCCATTATAGGGATATGAAGTAGGATAACCCAAATTGAATTAAAATGATTCCATTTAGCTATCTAGCTTTATTAATTTTTTGTGCCATTGTTTTTGTTATAATTTTAAATTCAAGAAATTTATTTATGATGTAAACATTAAGTTAAAATTGGATTCATTCATATTTTGGGAAATTGTTGATTAACACCCATTTGTATTAAGCTCATCACAACACCTATTATCCTATGTTTCTAATAGATTCATCATGAAAATAAATGATATGTCTATTTAACGAAATTTTGTTTCCTACTCTAAAGTTATAATCACTTCTTACAAGGAAACAAATATTTTTAACCACTAAGTCCACTCAAATTGTAAAATTTTAGCTTATGAGAAAATTCTTCAGCGTAAATCACATGATCTTACATTTGTTGACGCGTTTCGAACCAACCAGTGCGGTTCATCGTTAGGACAAGTTGAAGAATCAGATCTAGGCTACATGTTAAATAGTTAGAGCAGGACCTCCAACGGCTATATTTGACGAGGCAATGGCTCAATTGACCAACTAACGACTAATCTTGACTTGGAAACGGCCACCAAGACAGGACCAAGGGAAAAGAGAGATTTAATTAAAAATTAAAATAAGTTAAAGTTAAATTAACTATTACAAATTTGTTTTAATTTTAGAGTTTAAAAAAAATAAATCCTATTATTAAGATTGTTATAAATAAATTTAAGTTTAATATAATAAGAATCTATAATTTAATTAATTAATTTATTTTTTAATTAAAAAAAAAAAAATAAACAAAAATAAATAAATAAATAAATAAATAAAAATAAAAAATAAAAATAAAAATAAAAATATACATAAATAAATAGAATAAAATAAAATAAAATTCTATTTTTAGAATTGTTATTATAAAGTTTAATATAATGAGAATTTATATTTTAATTTTATATTCAATAAATAAATAAATAAATAAAAATAAAAATAAATTCTTTTCTTAGAATTGTTATTTTAGAGTTTAATATAAAAATTTACATCTATATATATATATATATAAAGCTTTTGGACACTCTTTAAAAGCTCATTAATAATCATCTGCTTGTGGTAGTTCAGTTGTTAATGGCCGTGGAAATGAAGTCTCACTTAATGAGAACTCTTGAGTTCAAATCTTGTGCTATCCCCAAATCAGTGAAAAAAACAAAAAACAAAAAAAACAAAACAACAAAAACAAAAAACAACTCATCAATCATCTTTTTCTAAAATATCCACTTAAAAAATTGCCATTCATCACTCTTTTAATAATAAACATTATAATAATTTTTTAAAAATAAATTATATATTTTTTTAATTTTCTATCGAATAATTCACCAAGATCACACCCACATGAAACTGAAATTATTTTATAATATATTTATATAATTAACCACATAAAAATATCATTTAAAATAAAACTGGAAAATAAATATATTTTATAAAAACTACACAATCTGTATACATGAAAGCATACTTTCAAATTATGAAACGTAAATATATTCAAACAAAAAGTATTTGAACCTATCTTTCAAATTATGAAACGTAAATACATGGAAACAAATGGAAAATAATTACGTCTCAAAGATCCATAAAAAAAAAAACAACATAAAATAAAACAAATGGAAAATTTTTACACCGTCCCTTATTAAAATATGAAACAAATGGAAAATAATTACGTGAAATATCCATAAAATAAAACAACAGAAATAATTACCCCGTACGTTTTTGGAATTTTCAATATTTATATTTTTAAATAATATGTTTTGTATTTATAAATTATTTTTAAATAACATGTTTTGAAAAAGTTATATTTATAAATTAGGTATATATATATATATGAGAATTTAAAGATCATTTTTATAAGTTAGACTATTTCTATATATGAGAAATTTTGGGTAACGAGTTGTCTTATAACTATTTATGGTTAAGTAAGAGCTCATTTTTTTAAGAAGTAAGAAAATAGGTTAACAACTCAAGACTAAGAGGTATATGTGATGAGGCGGCTCAACTTGCTGATAACAACAAACAACAAATAATGACTCTGCCCACTACTCATTTGACAAGAGGTATATGTGATGAGGCAACCTGCTGATAACAACAAATAATGACTCTGCCCACTACTCATTTGACAAGAGGTATATGTGATGAGGCAACGTGCATTTGCTGATAGCAACAAATAATGACTCAATTCGCTGATAGCAACAAATAATGATTGTGTCCACTACTCATTTGACAACTAAATTAAGATAAATTTTCTCACTATTCCAATATATATGAAACCTTTCAAACTCAATTTTATATATACACTGGCATAGATCCATCTCAAGTAGGGATCTAACATGAACAAGAGAGGGATCAAATTTCTTCACGTTGAAACTTTTTTAGAGTGCAAAATACAATGTGTTATTTTTCATTGTTTAAATTGTATATATAGGACCAAATAAAAATTTTAACCATTTTTTTCTATATATAGATATATATGAAGTTGATATCGATATAAATTAGTTAACATAGATCTTTAAATAGTTTATTTAAATCTCTTGTTGAAATATTTTTGAAAAGTATAAGATTTAAACATTTGATTCACACATTTGTTTACTTCTAATTACTTTAGAGCATATTCAATCTTTTTTAATTATAAGCCTTTATAATTTTTAAAATTTATTCTTATTGTAAAATTAAAAAAAAATAATAAATATTATGTAAATAATCCATATTTAATGGACTTCAAATATTCTACAAATTTAAAATATTTTTATGATTTTAATTTTTTTTTAATTTTTATATTCAAAATATGGATTTACACTGCCAACACCGTTTTTACAATATCACAAACAAAACTTGCTTCAACTTGAGCAACTATTCCATATGGCAGTATATCCATAATGCTAACTTCTTCCCTTACTTGCCTTAAAAACTATAACAAAACACTTCTTCCCTCTACTTACCTTAAAAACTATAACAAAACACTGAAATTTCCCATAAACCCGAAAAAAAGGACCCAATATCAAAACATAACAACAATGCATGAGAAAACATTATCCAAAGTTGGACTTCCCCATTTCCTCTCTAGCCTCATTGCCTTGGCTACTTCCCCCTCCTAAACCCCCTTCTCCTCCACCTTTTTGCAACTGAGCTACAACCTCCTCATGCAACCTATAACAATTTCTTTCACCTCACTAAATATGCTATCACACATCAACTCTGAATTGGAGACTTCTAAATTTTTTTCTTATTGTAATTTATTATTATTATTATTATTATTTTATTTTTTTTAAATAATAAATATTATATAAATAATCCATATTTAATGGATCTAAAATATTCTTCCTTTTCAAAATTTGATAGCTCAAATTATGAGCTGCAAAACTAATCGACAAAACTAACCTAATGTATTGTAGGTTGCATGTTCATGAATAACACCAATTTTAGGTTGCATGACCATGAATAGTGTTGTAGCTCCTAGAGACAACCCCTGGGCTAAAAAGAGGTCAGTGCCTAGGACATCCATTCATTGTCTTCATAGGTTTGCACATTTTTCTCAAATTAAACGAGCATCTATAGATGTTGGTCATATTTATGTTCAAAGACTAAACTTTACAATAAAACACAATGTAACTGTTAGGAGAATTAATAGATAATTTTCAACTAGCCTACATATTTGTGCTTACAACCTTTAATTGACATTGTAGTGTAGTGAGAAGAACAATAGAACATATTAGATAGGATGCATAGGGCTAAACAAAATCCTATGAACTAGATATTTTAGAAGAAAACGTAGAAAGAAAGAAAATAGATTAGTGAAACTATGGAGCGCTTCATTAAGGTTCCTCAAATATGAATTATTACAGGTATAATCAACTATTCACACAACATTGATAAATCTGTATATAAAAAGAAACCAACAACTACATTAGGTAAGTTTCCAAGAAAGAACAAGGCAATGCAAAATCACAAAGAAAGAGGACACATACTACAACCATCACATAGTTGGAATCACTTGAACCTTCTTCATTAGTCTCTTAAAAAACCATGTAAAAAATGTTGAGAATTAGTCTCTAAGAGTAGAATTTAAACCCCCTAAATTAGTTCTTCTATATCATTTTTAAAGAGAAAACATCATGGCCTCAGAACAATTACAAGTGAATGTCATAACATATATTTGCCTAGTTATACTAGCTTACTAAGTACTCTTTAACTAAAATTAACATATCATGACAAAATAAAGAAACACATGCTTAAATATTTGCATGGCCAAAGGAACTTGGTTATTGGGGCCCAACACTAGGATCTTCAGTTTCAACTCTTGCTTGCTGAAGTAGGCTTTCACATCTTTCCCAAAGAGTTTTGTTTGGGATTGGACATTGAACCATCTTCTTGAACATAACTTGCAACTCTGACAAATAGGGTCTTCATCAACCATAATAATTGGAAGTCTCTCTATAGAAAACTGACCACAGTCTTTCCTTTTAACACCACAATTTTTCGAAAGATGTATATATCCTACATTTTGCAGTTGTAAACTCTTTTTCATAAGCTTCCCATGTGATTAAGCTACCATCCAGATTCAAGCACCCTAGTAATCCAACTCTTTGTCTCTAGTCAAATATAGAGACAAAGGCAGCAATAGAAGTCCTCATTGCATCCAATTTGCTTTTAGTATGGACACGGAAGTTATTTTTCTTGATGGCTCTAGTGATTTCAATTATAACTTTGACCCTATCAATGATGTGTATCACTTTCAGTTCTATTGTAGATTTCTCATTTAGACACTTAATGTTTTTCTTGGTTATGTAACGCACACAGGGGCTTCACTAGGGGAGAAATACCATACCACATGACTTCATTTTTGGGGATAGATATTGAGGAAAAAATGACATAATATATTGGGGTATATATAGGGGATAAAGGGTTTTTATATTGACATGTATAAAAAATGGAACTCAAAGTTAATGAAAAAACATAAAGGGGTATTAAAAACGTTAACGAAAAAATGGATACCTACAATATCTAGTGAAAGTATGGTTTTTTTAAATTGGGAAGGTGTATTGGGTTCATATTGGTAGGGGGTTAAAGAATATGATTTTAGAGGTATTTTCCAATATGTAGTGAAATTAAGGGTACTATTTAATATGCCACAAATGCATGTGATATGTCAGAGGTTCATTGAGTGAAGTCCTAGTGGCAACAAACCACCCCACATCTACTCACTTTTATAAGCCCTCCAGGTAAATGTGAGTGGATCACCTCTATGACATGACCCGACGTCCTAGTTCTAGTTAAGGAAGTAGGGCCTACAACTGAAAATTACTGACCACAAACTAACATCCTAAAGGGACTAAAAATCAACCAAGAGCTAAAGAAACACCCCAGGCAGTCAATCCCTAAGTTGGAACCTTGTTTCTATGACCTGGACCCATAACCGCACCCACAACAAGGCATGCATGTGGTTATGATGTTATAACCACACTCATCAACCTAGCTTCTAGCGATTATGACCTAAAATATTTAGTTTTGTGCATGTGGTTCGAAGATCTATGCTGCATTTTCAACCTAGCCTCTAGACCCTCACCTAAAACTGTCTAAAGCTTTCTAGAAGCATGATTTACATGACAAAAATGCTATACCTTCAAACTTGAAGCAAGGACTTGACCTAGACTAATTAGAACATACTAGACATTTCATCAAACACATGTTAAACATGTAATATACAGGTCATGAATGCATATCTGGGTGTAAATCTTTGTACTTTAGCTGGAAATTACCAAGAAGGTCTAATTCCCTCTCAAGTAGCTTCAACAACACTTGTTAGCCCATGCATTCATCAACCGTTCATTAACTTATCAAAGCATAATAAGAGCCATAACTGGAGCACATCATAAACCATGCTTATAACCAGAATATTAATCATGAAAAAACCACCATCAAATAAACATAATATCAAGTACAAATGCTCATAAATCATAATAGGAAAATAACTCTTATTGACATATGAAAAATCCAACCAAGTCAGGGACTTCCATGTACCACCCGACCATAGATTATGTTGAACCAAATATTTCTTTCAGCGAATCACCCCCATCCCATATTCCAAGCATGAATGTGGTATCTCATGGGATAAACCAAGACATAAAAAATCAAGGGAATCTAGAGGTTAAACCACTTCCACCCTCATACTACTGCGATCTTGCCAAAACTAGTCAAGAGATCCCAAAACCAAAACAATCTTGGATGCCTTAGAAGTTCTTCACCATACCTTGAAGAATTTTCCTGTGTCCACCCACCTATCGAGGGCTTCCCAGAGAAAACCATCTCCACCCCCAACCCTTGGGAATTTTCTTGAGACCAACTCACTTGCAAGGAAAATTTTAAGGGTGGAAAATTATCTTGCACTTTAAAAATATTGGCAAATCTCACTAGTCCCTAATATGAAAACTATAAAACGTTTATTGATATATCTGTGAAATTATTCAAATTTATAACAATTTTATATATAGTATTTATATAATGTTGGTGATTTTAAAGGTAAAATGATTTTATATTGTAAAATTTGGGCGATTATTTTTAGAAAAAATGGAAGTTGGTGAATATTTTTTTGGAAAAATCATGGAAAATTAGCCAAGTTGCAAATATTAGCCCCTGAAATTTTCCATGCTCACCTGGTTCCAAAACCTTCTGGTAATCCAAAGCTCAACCACGAATGAACCCCATCACACCATGTCTATCCAGTAAATGGCAAAGCAAGGCTAAAACCACAGTCAAACTAGGAAAATCCCATGCCAATGACAACAAATGAACCAAATAAAAAAAACACATGTACCATGCATTCACATATTAGCTAGGAAATCAAACATGCAACCCATTACCTACAAGATCTTCCTACTGAATTTTTGATCCAACCTTCTACTTGCTTTCCTTCACATTGCTTTTATTTTCCTTTTCCTTCCCTTGCTTTATTGCTTGTCCAAGTGCTTGATCTCTTTCATTTGCTACACCTGCTCTAAAGATAGGAAAAAGTGATCAACTGATTCTCAGGTGCCTTTTTTATCATTGATTGTATATCTTCTTCATTTTCCTTCATTTTACCTTTAATTTCTCTCTCATACAAATATTTGTCTCTTCACCTTCCTTTTCTCCTATTTTCCTTTATTTCTCATAATTAAATTCCAGTGATTTTCTATTTGCCTTTGCCAATTTCCTTAGCCATTAATAAACCAAAAGTGACCCCCAAATGTGATGTTTTCCCCACCATGGAATACATGTCCCATGACCTTGGTCTTATTTTTATTTACATGGAATGTTAACCCGAGATTGTTACAAATCCCTCCCCCTTGGGAGAACACCGTTCTCAGTGTTTTATGACACCTATGACCAACAAGCCACTGAAAGCAAAACATATTTCCTATGGAGATTTATAACCTAGCTCGTAGTAGTATTTACAATGACCAGTTATGAAAACATGACAATCATGTACCATTTACTGGAGCTTTATAACACAACTGATTATGATATTTATAATAATAACCACATATATACTCATGCACATTTTCTTCAACCAAAAAATAATCATACTCTCTATGGAGCTTTATAACCACAAATTAATACAATATTTACAATAATATACATATATACATTCTCACATTTTCTTTAACCAACATATAAAAATATATCATGCCTACATCAACAACAAGGGAATCTAGAGGTTCACACCTCCACCCTCCAAATAGTACCACGATTCACCTCCTTCCCAAGAAATCCAAAATCCACTATTAAAGTAAAACTTGCATAAAATGTCCAACGCTATGACCATTAGAGGAAATTTTAGCCTAAAAGAGCCGATGAAATTTTCATGTACATAATATGTAAACCAATCAAAATCCTTTAAATTTAGAAAGAGGTACATGTAAATATTTTGGAGGGAAAATAAAAACCGATATTTTTTAATTGTATTTTTGGCTTACCTTATAGGTTTACTCAAATTTCAAATGTAGACACTCATTGAATGCATAATTAAAGTCCACATCCAATGAGTAGCCATATGCATATTTTTGAGAAGACCCACATTGATAAAAATTGAATATACATTAAAAAAATGTGTTGAACATGTTTTTTTAGCGTATCTTCAATTTTTATCAATGTGGATCTTCTCAAAAGTATGCATAATGGGTACTTGTTGGATGTAGAATTTAATTCCACATCCAATGAGTGTCTACATTTGAAATTTGAGTAAATCTATAAGGAGATAAGCCAAAAATACAATTAAGAAAAATAGTTTTCTTCTTTTCCCTCCAAAATTTATAACTTTTATTTTATTATTTTCTTATTATTTTATTATTTTTCCTTAAGAGGCCACTTTTAGGCTAAAATTTCCTCTAATGCCTTGCTCTACCTGTTCCCTCAATGAATAGTTACTGACTCATTGTTCCAGGGCACATTCCCAATGTCCTTCTGATTCCATCTGGCAATGCTAATGACCAAAACAAAGGCATTCCCTAGCCTTCCCTTCTCTACTACATAGTCCCTTAGGAAATCTGGTCACCCCCTTCTGTGCAGTCACTCACATTCCAAGTTCCCTGGCATCCCCTTCCTAGGTGATCCATTCCTTAGCAAGGTTTCCTCGCATCGGAAGGTCCAAAAACCAAGGTATATGCATGCCTCAAAACCATCATACCGATCATAACTGCTCATGGAAATCAATGGACACTATTGGATACCAGTGTCCCATAATGGCCCTGTTCCTGAAGCGCTTTACCAACATAATGTTGCCTATTCCAATTCCTTTTTCCTCCTACTGCTAATTCTTGCAATCAGTTTCAACCACCCAAACTAGACATTTCCCTGCTTTCCTGTACCAAGTACATAATTTCCATGAGACTAAAAAGAAATTGAAATAAATTAAAATCATACCTCATTGGTGGCTCGTCAATAAGGTACACCTGCAATTTTGTTTACTTCTTGTCACAACAAGTCCAACTAGCTCTTTGATCAAATAATCATGTATAAACATATCACATCCGACTAGCTCAAAAGACAACCATCATAAATCTAAATCATAAATCACATGCAACCATCATAAATCTAAATCATAAATCACATGCAACCAACATAAATCAAAATCATAGATCTCATGCATAATTAAAATACTGATACTTATCTTTCAAATGATTCTTTTTCTTATGCCTTTTTTCTTTGTCCTTTCCATACACACACTAAATCGGTTACCAAACCTAGAAAGCACCCAGTGCCTTCTCTTCTCTTCAATCATGTACACACACTAGATCGGTTGCTAAACCTGACAAGCACCTAATGCCTTCTCTTCTCTTCAATCATGTACACACACTGGATTGGTTTCCAAACTTGACAAGCACCTAGTTCCTTCTCTTCAAATCAATAAGGGAATTCATAGACTAAATCACCTTCTCCCTCAATATCAACAACAAGGATATACAGAGACTAGACTGTCTCAACCCTCAATATCAATAACAAGGGAATCCAGAGACTAAACCGCCTCAACCCTCAATATTAGCAACAAGGGCCCATATAGTCCCATACTTGCTTATCCCATCACATTGTACAACACATACACATACATAGTGTAAAACACAACACATACACTCAGTGTACAATACCACACATATACATGCACACAGTACAATACAATGAATACACATACACATACACAATGTAAAACACAACACATACACAATGTAAAACACAACACATACACTCGGTGTACAATACCACATATATACTTGCACACAGTACAATACAACGAATACACATCACAATACAATGCCTACACGATACAGATAACACAATACCACATGTACTTAACACAACAGGTACAACGCATACACAACAATAGTACTACACATCCGAATACCACACTATCTCTACCAAGAAACCTTGCCTCTAGTGTCTTTCCACTTTCCGTGCTTGTCCCAACATGTTGCAGATCAAACTTCTCTCATTCCACTGATGTATCCTTCAGCATTGCCTGCCATAGCATAAACATAGGCATAGTATAAGAAAATCATATCAAATCATATCCACAAGATACTAACCTCATAGATCTATCAGGGCTACTCTTCCCACTTGATTCCTCACAAAACCAAGAAACTTTTCATGCCATTCACCTGCATATAGAAATCATTCCTCTACAAGAATTATCCATGACAACCTTGTCACACACACACACATATATAATCATGATCACAACACAATTACCATATATCATAAGGTCGAGATTAAGAGAACTCCCTTAATTTATGCATGAGATGTACGACATTGAGAACAATGATTCCTAACATAGCCAAGGCATCTGTTACATCAAGGCCAATCACTTTTCCTTTTCTGTTACCTTTCTCATGATTGTCCTGCCACCATCCATTTACCCCAATGGACTCAACCAGATCAACCAACTATCATATTCTTCCATTCAACTGGCCTTATACATGCATCGAGCTTCATCTGAGTCTTACATTACCTGTTGGGTTTCATTCAACTCCCTCCATGCTCCAGTAACTTCCTCTTTCCCCAACTAATTCCCAAGACCCTCAGGACATAAAATACAAGAACAAGAAACAAACAAGAAGAAAACCATGAAAAACCAATAGCAATACGACACCATAAACAAAGTGGCATGGCCATGCACCAGACACAATCAAAACAACAAATCAACCACAAACAAATAAAAAAATATTGAAAACACAAAATTAGCAACATACACCATGACTCCACCCCATGGGCTCCCAATGTTTCCAAGGGAAAGCTCAACCCAAGCCGTCTTCAAGATTTCATGGCATTCTCTTTGCCATGCAATTCCCTACATCATACTTCCATAAACAAAAAGATGTCAGTGCATAAATAAACATAACAATATATCGATTGCCTTACCTTGTTGTACCGAGCATGTTCCTTGCAATTGAACACATACACATATAATCTCTCAAGGTACTCCAATTCCTTGACGAATCCAACCATAGCTAGAAACCACCTATTGTATCTATCAAATGCATGTTCATGGATCTAGCACATATCCACATAATATCAAACACAATAAAGGTTAAGAAGACTTCCTATATTCATGCAAAGCGCTCATTCATTTGGAATTGTAGTTTCCAAACATAGCCAAAGGAGTTCTCACCCAATTCCATTCTTTTACCTTTTACTTTGCTGCAATTGAGTCTTACTATGTATTGTCACATCACCTAGCTATTAGTTATATAAACAAATCAATTGTTATCTTGTCATGCTAATACCAAGCATGTTTCCATGCAATTGTTCACACATGTCAGTCACATGTTCCAAAGATCAATACATCGTGTCTATTAATTTGAAATCACCCTTTACCAAGACTAACAACCATGCCATAATCAACTCACAATCATTAGTCATAATACTACAACTAACACCAATTTTCACTCAAGTGCATATGAACTATCTCATAACATATTGTGTTAGTACAATCGTCTTAAAACAAGATCATTTCTTCACACAATCTTATATACACATACTCATATCATGCAATTAATAAAACATTCAAAATATTGAGAAATGGAAACAAGAAATTCTAGTTTAATTTGTCTTTGAATTAAATTCGAATTCTATTCTCGTAGCAACTTAAAATAGTTAAATTAAGTTTATTAAGCTTAATTAACTTAGGAAATTTGAGTTGGAAGTCTTTTGGAAGTCATTTATATGTTCTCCCTACTTTGTAGGAGTCTAGTGTGAGTTAATTGTGAGTTGTAAAATAGAATACTCAGTTTCATGAGTCAGTTCAGTTAAATTAGTTCTCAAACTAATTGAGAGAACTAATAGTCAGTTAACAATCAGTGGTGTCACTAATGGACTCCACTAGTGCTACTCTAGTTAACTGAATATTTACTCATTAGAAATTCATGCATATTGATTATGAGAAATACCCAGTTGATACTAGAGTGCAGGGATAGTGTACTATTTGTTTCAATTTTTTCTGAGTTGCACTGATAGTGCATGTAATCAAGAACCGATCCTTTAGGTATTGCGCTATTTTTAGAGGCTTTATTTCCCTTTAAATACAAGCTATTCCCCATAGGAATTAAACATTGGAATAGAGACTTGGAGAGCTTGTGAAGAGGCTAAGCTTTGGCCTTGAGCTTTCTTATGAGTTGGATATTGAATTTGCTGAGTGTTGGGATTGTTCTAGAGAGAACAAGCATTGTAATTTCATCATGATTTCCTGGATTAATACAAAACAGATAGTGGGGTTTTGAGCTATGGCTTTCCCCAAATATTTATTGTGTTATGCGCCTTTGATTCTCTTCCTCTATTGATTATTATTTGCTCGACGTTTATGGGCTTCCGCTATAAAGAGTAGAAGTAGATTCTTGTCTCTTGCTTTATCAAATTGCATTAGCTTGTGAATCTATAGGATTTTCTACATGGTATCGAAGCAAGATTGCTTTTTGGGCTGAGAATTTGTAGAGCATATATGAAAATTTATGTGAAAAATTTTAGAAACAAATTGCAGATATGGATTCCTTTGGAAAATATATGCAAATTTATAATTTTTTTTTGGCTAAATCGGAGTTCGGACGAAGGAGATATCACTAATTTAAAATCAGCTCTCTAGAGGAGATTTCAGAGTTTTGGGTTTTTGGGTTATAGGTCAAAGTCAAATTTGCAATACATACCTCAGGATCGGTAGTTGGTGTTCCATTAGTTGAGGCTTGAGTATGCCTTGGAAGGAAGCTCGAATTTCATAGCCTGGAGGGACAAGATGGAGGATGTGCTAGAGGATAATGGCTTGAAGTAATTTGTTGAATAAGCAATTCCTAAGCCAACAATTACTGATGCACATAACCTTGCTGAGTGGAAGAAGTGTGTGGCAAAGGCAAGGCAAATAATCCTTGAGGGAGTTCGAGGTCATATTGTCTCAAGTCTCCATGGAAAGGAAACCCCGCATGCTATGTGGAAAACATTGACGAACTTGTATCAGAATAGCAATGATCAAAGGAATTTGGCACTGAAGGATAAACTTCGTAAAATCAAGATGGAGAAAGGCGAGATGATTCCAAAGTACTTGACCAAGTTCACTCAATATCGAGATGAACTTGTCCATTGAAGAAGTCCAAGGAGAAGTCCTCAGGAGGAACGGTGGGTGAGGCTTTGGCCTCCCAATTCGAATTGGACTTTTCCCTCATTGCATGCATGGTGTATTCAATGATGGGAAGTGTCTGGTACGTAGACAATGGAGCTTCTTTCCACATGAATGGCGACAAAGAGTTATTCAGTGAACTGAAGGAGAAAGATCTCAAGATGCATACCAAGATGGGTGATGATGATAAGTATAGTGTTATTGGTGTGGGAAACATTACCTTTCAGAGGGAGCATGCGGCTCCACTCACCTTAAAGAATGTTATGCATGTACCCGGAATGACGAAGAAATTGGTATTTGTTTCCATGCTTGAGGATAGATGCTATGATGTGATCTTTTCAAAAGGAAAGGTGTTCCTTTGACACATAGCCACAGGTCAAGTAAATAAGATAGGGATTCGAGTTCAAAATCTCTATAAGATAGAGGTAGAGGATTATGTTGCTTTGAGTTCAAAAGCAGAAAATATGTTGAGACGAGACGTCGGCGAGTTGTGGAACAAGTGATTGGTCCACTGGGATCATGGGGCTTTGAAGATATTGCAAAAAATATATACCAGTCTTCCAAAAGGTATGCTTGAGCAAGTTGATACATGCAAGGGTTGTACTTTGGTAAAATACACCAAGTCTTCCTTTGAAGATAGAGACAGTTGAGCAGAGTCTATTCTGGAGAGATTCCACTCAGATGTGTGTGGACCATTATCAAAAACATCCATTGCCAAACACATGTATGATGTTATATTTGTTGATGACTATTCTCGTAAATGCTGGGTATTTTTTATGTAGAAAAAGGATCAAACTTTCACAAAGTTTTGTGAGTTCAAAGCATTAGTAGAGAAAGAGTCTGGTAAGAAGGTTAAAGCTCTATGGAGTGATAACGGTAGTGAGTATGTCTCCAATGTGTTTAAGAACTTCTGTGCAGTGGAAGGGATTAAATGAGAGTTGACGACACCCCATAACCCTCAACAAAATGAGGTTGCTGAGAGGAAGAACAAGAGCATAATAAGGGAAGCAAGGGCGATGTTGCATGATTAGGGCCTACCACTACACTTGTGGGAAACAGAAAAGAAGTTGAAAGAAGAGTAGGAGCTAAGAAGGAGAAAGAGGGAAGAGACGCAAAAACAGAAATAGGAAGAAAGGAAATGTGCAGTGATAGAGCAAACTGTGCCTATATAGGTTAAGGAGTTAGAGCAGCTAGCAGGAGATGAAGAACATGATGATAAGTTATGGGAACATGAACTCACTTAGTAGATTAAGAAAATAGTTGAAGCAACAAACATGGAGTTGAAACAAGAGCCATGAGACCAAGACACCAACCTCATGTTGAGAGCATCCGAGGTCACACCTCAGTCTCTGCCACCTCCAGAATAAAAAATAGTCCCGAGCGCATAAGGAGAGGTTTTTCTCCTGGATGATGATTTGGTGATGGATGTGTACAATCTTTCCTCTGATGAGTCACAAAAGATGGTTGTACAAGCATAAAGAAGAAGCTCCCGGATGATCACTCATCACCTGCACACATAGAGGAAAGGGTGATTGTGTCAGATGTTAGAAGACAACTAGCTGCCATGGCCGATGCCTATAAGGCTTATGCAGAAACAATGAATTCAATGGTCAAGTTCTTGATAGCAAAGAATGATCGAATGGAAAAGGACTTGCAAGAGGCAAGGCAGAGAATAGAACAATACATGGGATCTGTTATTGTAGGGATGAGAAAAGCGATACTTACTAAAGTATCGACTCTTGAGACCACCATGTAGACACTGTATGGCAAATTTGTCTCCGTGCAAAAGGTGGTTGTCCATCTATATGGTTTTCAACAGTAGTGCATGAAGATTGCCCAAACTATAAAACACATCCACGATGCTATTGCATAGATATACAGGAATGGAAAATGACGTGCAAGGGAACCACACGCAGAGGTAGACAAAGCACAAATTTAGATGTTGATCCGAAACTATGAGCAACTCCCTTTGCTCATCACCAACATTGAGGCTTCCTATGCATGGGTGTTTAGGAATTTGGATTTCATAGTGAGGACACACAAGATCCCTTCAATCGAATCCCTTACTCAAGCCATGAAGAAGAACCAAGTCCTACTGGAGGCCGACAGGTACATAGAGCAGTGGATGTGAGAGCTCACCAGTGATGACTTACAACTGAGGGTAGAAAACATGCTGAAGTACATCAGTGGTCCAACCACACTTAAGAAAATGTTTCACATGCTTCAAGACAAGTTGGACAGAGGTTTCAGAACCATATACCTGGAAGCCATGGAGGTAAGAGTTCATTTCGAGAAATACATCACCAAACAGTACAATGAAACAATAGTGTAGTACTAGGCTTGGTATTAGTTCGTCGTTAAAGACCATCAAGAAGATGTTGCCGAGTTGGTATTTCCCTAAGATTCTGAGTGATGTTGTTTGTCTTGTCAGGATGACTCAATCCTACTTTGTCCCACATGGGTATATGTGGAAATTGTATATTATTGTAAACATGTTGTAAGTGAAATTCCAAGCGTCATTAGAGGAATGTGAAAAGTCACTATGTAATGCAAAGAGTTATTTGTAAAGGAGTTGAAGAGTCATGAGGGTGGTCAAAGAGTCAAAGGGGAATGTTAAGGGTCACCCCACCCTTTGTTATATATAGAGCCTCATAACTCAGAATGCAGGCATTTGGGAGCTAAGAGTTTGGCTAGGCATTGCTTAGAGAAGGCTTGGAGAGTATTGTGACGAGCCTTGGCTTCTCCACAACATAAAGCGAGTATACTTCTTTGAAGGAGTAGGCAATGTTGACTGTAATATTCCACTATTGGGGCTAGTGGTTGTCAATGGTGTTTGTATGGATGGAACTTTCACTTAGTAATGATATATCAGAGCCAACACGTTTTCGTGCATATGCTGTTATTGTAGTTTGAATATTCTAGTTATTTTAGCAATGTACGTTGTTTAACTTACGCATTTTTGTATGAACTATTTTGTCTGCAATTGCATGAATATTGTTGCAAATGTGCTTTTGTTTTAACCCATCACTTTGGTTTGTGGACTATTCTTCTTCCATCTTGTGATGTCATTCTGCTCGTGTGTTCCTTTTAGGTTGCGTACTATTACAGGCTTCTAAGGATCACCCTTTCATTCCCCCTTCATGTGTTAGAACCACCCATGCATCTCACTTGATTCGCTGCAAGGTCACACACTTTCTTCCAACCAAAGATATCTTACTTACCTCTGTGCGCTACCATGGTTAAGGCACCAATTTACTACCCACTGTTGGGACTCCTACTCCAAATGGTCTAAGGTCTAGTTGGGACTTCTTACAGGGGAGATCTTTTGACATGTTGGCGGGTCCATCATCGTCAACATTTCTGGTGCTAGAAGGAGGGCCAGATGACAAGTTGAGCCCTCAAAATTTGTTTCGAATATTTTCACATCATTCATGACTTACACTACAATCTCAACTCCAGCGTGTTTTTATCATGCACATGATTTTGAAGCACTGAAGGATGTCATCGATGTCGTGTCACAAATAAAATACAATGATGAAGGCATAACAACTCTTCTTAGACACAAAGTTGCCTTCTTAGGCTTTTGCGAGAGTAATGAAGTCCCCTCGGATGACATTTCCTATGGGTTTTTCACTTACATGTTCGAAAGGTGTGTCAAGCAATGTGTCGCACATTTCTCGCAGCCTCTATTCAATCATTTGATCACATGATCGAAGAGTTATGTTTTTATTTCTATCATTATGACCGTAAACCACTTAATAAAAAAATTATTAAATTACAGAAAGCACCTGATGGATCATTGTGCAATTTTGGGACCACTTCTGTAATCTTGCTTTTCAAATCACTAAAGATGAAATTGATTAGAAATTTCTTAGAGAAATATTTTAGTATCTTCTTCACGTATCTGAAAATCCACATGAGTTGGAATCATTAAAATCCCTTCCAACATACCTCGATTTTAGAGCTTCCAAATCTAAGACAGAAAAGGTTTTTGTCACAAGTGACCCTTCATCCTCTTCTCATCAAACAGCTCTAGCTCCGCAAGATGAGGTGGGAGAAGTTGCAAACCAATATGTTGAACTATCACATCCTCCCACCCCACCTTCTCTAGAAATCTGCACAAATTTGAACTACAACACTGATGGTTTTCACATGATCACATGTTCTCAACCTCCGTCCTCTGATTACTTTGATCCTCTAGATTGTAATGTGTTGTGTCCATCCATTCTGGACTCCACATCGGTTATTCACGAGGATCAAGTTGTCGATGGAGTTGGTGTTGAGAAGCCAACTTGCACTATCATTTTTTAAGAGTATGTGTGGGAACCTGAAGAAGAACCTATGGTGAAGGATGACCTCCTTCTGTTTGGACCTCATCCACTCTATCCTGACATCTTCTGTGATCCTTCCATTTCTATTTTTTCTTTTGAAAATTCATTCCTGGATTTTTCTACTTCCAATCATTCACAGGACACACATGATGTCGGTTTGTCATTTGATTCCGGATAGGACATAAATTTCTTTTCGAATCCACCCAATATGTTATATTTTCTTTCTGAAAATTCATAGGGTGAAAATTTTTGTTTCTCATCAGCCCCTTTGTATGATTCTTTAGATCATGAGGATGTCGATGTACATCTCAAGTTTTCTGATCGTGGTTGTTGTGATATATTTACTCACTCATTTGATTGTGATTTTGATTCAATTTCTGTTAATATTTTTAAGCCATTGGTCTTTGATGTTCTATCTTCTAACGAAGTGGAAACCCATCAAGATGTTGAGGCACTTCAACCCGAGATGATGGTTATGTCAAGTTCTCGTAGCCCTGAGGTTAGTTCCACTTCCAATCAGAAATCTGTTCAATCGCCCCATGGTCCTCATCACTCTCACATTTGCATTGAAGATAAATATGATCCACAGATCTCACATCCTCCACCAGAATCACATGATCCTATCGCTCATGCATTGGAGGCGTCATACATAGAAATTCATGTTGCGAAACAAAAGTTTTCTTCTTTCTGCATGTTTCTTCATTTGTCCAGATCAAAAAAGTGTTCACGCTTTTCATCTGTGCATAGTGTGATGCAACACCATGGTATGTTTGCAGAATGTTTGTCATGCGCTTTTACTCTTTTCTTTTCCGTGGATGCATTTAAACTTCAAGCATGTTGGTATTCATTGTTTTATCTTTATTGTTTTTTAGTATGCCTGAATATCTTTCTTATCAACCATGCCTTCAGCTACATGGGCAAAGCAATGGGTCAATGACTTCATTGGAAATATCACTTCATGTGAGTAGGGCCATGCACTTCTTAGCTTAGGAGTAGAAGTAGTGTTTGATTTCTTGTTTATTTTGATTTCATGTTTTGATTTTTCTTACTTTCTTTTCTTTTGCTTTACTTTTTTCCTTTGCTTGTTTGTTTGTTTGTTTTATGCACTCGTAGGATTAGTTTCCCATGAAACCGTGTTTGTCTCTTGACACAAGCAGGGTGAAACACAAGACGACTTGTACAACTATCAACATTTGGTTATTTCTCTATCCCCTCTATTTATGAAGAGCTTGCATTTCTTCAGTCGATGATACCCTGATGGAAAATATGTTCCCTTCATAGTGAGTCTTGGTGAAAACACAACGCTTTCACTTTTAACTAGTACCACCTACTCTAATAAGTTTTATATATTCGGTTAACCCTTGTCGACTCAATCAAGTAGAGTAAGGTGAGGGGGAAAACCTTAACAAGTATGTCATAGGTATATATAACATCCTTATCTGAAGGGAAAACCTCTTCTACTCTTAATAAGTCGGGATCCCTCTTTCGCCTCATGAAATAAATAAGTGCCTATGCATAGTTCTTTGTAAAATGAAAAATGAAAAAATAAATAAAGGCAAAAGAAGAGAAAGGATTCCTATGCAGAGAGGTGAAGCAAGTAACTTCACCGGGGTACTGCTAGGCTCTCTGGGTGGAGAAATTCTTTTGTACCTGAAGTGACTCCGTTGGGGTACTGTCCAGGCCTAATCGCAGTGGAGCAACACCAGAGGTGAAACTAAAGCTTTGACTATCTATATTAATTGTACATCAATATACCCCTCATCCCTGATCGAAACAACTTAGTTGACTTGGCTTGGTATGTGTGCTGACTGATCAAGAGAATTGTAGGGACTATATTTTTAACTCAAGGTAGTGAAGAAGCCATGACAATCAAAGAATCGAACAATACTTTCGGAGGAGTTAGAATCGATTTACACGATACAAGGTCCATATAGAGAGCTGGAGTTCTACTAGTGCGTCGCAAATGTTGTAGTGATTACAACCACCCTCCAAAATTTTGCCTTCGCTTCATTTTGGAGCCTCCCTCCTCAATTCTCAGTAGATTGTCTTACACTACCCATGTACTTTTTCTTTCATATGAGTTTTAATTTTTCTTTACAACTTGTGGTTTCTTACTTTCTTTGTTGTCTAACCACAAGTTGACCCTGTGACTTGGTTACAATCCAGTTCTAGAACTGCCTTGGAGATATGCGCAGTCCTAGAGGGAAACCAGTCTTGGTCTCAGGAAATGCACAGTTCAACCACCAGTGAGCTTCAACTCCAAAATTGCGCAGACCCAGCTGACATCTTGTCTTCATCTGGGAAACTACGCAGAACATGAGAGGCAACCAGAGCCACTTAGCCCAAGAATTTCGTAGAAGCATTCCCTCAATTTTTGTCTGATGCATGTGTTAGTAAGTTTCCTTGTTCCCCCACAACTACTCAATTTCTCCATGCATGCATGGCAGCCTTTCTTGAAAAAGTGAAAAATCATCACTAAAAAATAGGGATCTATTTTTAGTCGTTGGAGTTACACTTGAGTTATTTCGGGAAAATGCCACCAAGTGTCACTTTTTCCTAGATTTGTGGCATCTGCGTCATAAACCCTAAATTGATCAAATATATTTAATGGGCACCACCAGAGCTCATTTTCAGATTTGACATTGGAGCTCTAGCATTGCCAAGGCATCTAGGAACCTTCGGCACGATCGACACAACTTTTCTAGGTATGTTTTTCTTTTTAAGTTTTGTTGTTTTTTCTATCACTTTTGTTTCCTTGGCTTGTGTGAATGTTTTTTTTCCTATTTTATTGAACGACCACTGGCGTTTTGGTTTGTTTTAGCTTGTAGAAGTATTGTTTCAAGTTTTTCATTTCATTTCCTAAGTGTCACATGCATAACCTAGTTTTTTCACTAATGGTCATCATTGTGACGACTCTCTCCGCAAGCTTCGTTGTTCTTCTGTTTGATTGATTCCTACATTTGTTTTGATTACGTGCATCACCATTCACTCATATTTTCACCAATCTTCACTCACGCATTACAATCTACTCATTCTCGTGTTACCCTTGGGTAGATCTAGGCTGCCTTAGCCTGGATCTAGCTCTTTGTTGGCTTGTTAGGGCCTGATAGCCAAACAAACCCTGGTACTACTGGCCCTTTCGCCAATAGTCTATGGAGCGCGGACTGAGGTCTCACCCAAAGTAGTATGGGAGGGTGCTAGAACCAGGTTTCCGCACCCTGGAGATGTCTGATGAGTTCAAGTGGTCCACGGTTCGACCCTACGCACAAGGCACTTCGCGCACTTTCCCGTACCTCGCAGCTTGAGATACTGCCTTCACGCAACCCTACTCAAGGGTTGAACGTTGTACTTCTGCATTATTACCCAATATTATAATGATATTCCAATATTAGTTGATTATCTGAGCCTACTTGCATGTTTTAAGTTATACTTAACAATATAAACCATTCATACAGGTGCGCGCCGTAAATAAACATTATATTCGCAAATTATATCAAAATGCATTAACCCAAGAATAGATACACAGAATTATGATAAAACTTCTCTTTATTAATTCCTTCCTCAGTTATAGACTCAACTCCGCCCTGCACACTCAACTGTAGGGGTCTGTGCTCTCAGCTGTAGACTACTAGGCCTCTGCGAACTCAGCTGCAGAGCCTTCTCCTACTCTATGACCCAACGAAACTCTTTACACTTGCGACTCAATCACTTAGACTTGTTATTCATCTCTTATTCTTCCTTCTCTTTTACACTTATATCCTCGCTCTATTTATACAATCCCATGGTCTGCGGACCATGGGTAGGCCGACCTTACATTACAAAACTAGGACAGACAACCCTATGACTTTAACATACTTCCACGCCTGTAATTCGTGGAGATTTACAACAAAATTCGGTCAAAACTTGGGCTTTGAGCCCCAAAACATGCCTTGGGGGGATTGCATGCCCAACAGGCACCCAAAACAAACATCGTGACTCGCTCTCGAGTCACTCTGTCGGTTCAGCGATCTTGGCACGGAGTCCCTTCAACTATTCTCGAACTGCAAAGAGGTCAATAGCACACTGAGCTACTGCTTGTTAGATCTGTTGCATGCGTTGTTCCGAGAACTATGTGTCTGGGGTGCTTCTATGCATTAATGTGTGCATCCCCTGTATTTTCGCGAGCTTGCCTTCGATGTCTACCATGATGGTGAAGGCCTCATCGATCCAAGGCTATATGTGCACTTTGAGAACTGCCTCCTTGTGTCGCGCCACGTCCACCTGTTCCTTCAGTGCTTTAGCCTGCTGCATCCTTGCAAGCCGCTGGGTGAGGACCACTGTCTGTGCAGTTCCTCGGACATTGTCATATTGTTGTTGGAGTTCTCATGCCTCTGTCTCTAAGTGCTAGATGTTGGGGTCCTCCTGTAGAGTTGTGAGGACCTCAAGTGATTCTTCCAACATGCTGGTCTAGTCTCGCACTACACCTCCGATCTCTTCCAATCCCGTTATGATAGCACTAGTGCGTTTTTCTTTGACTTCCGGGGGAGTGGATGGCTACGCCTGTAATCGTAGGTTGGTGATTTGAAGATTCAGCTCCAGCTAAACCTTTGTCGTTTCTTCCCTGGCCTCGCAGACTCCTACTACTAACCTGTGGATCCGCACCTCTGCTGGTAGATCTGCTGGGATGGCCTTCCCTTTCCTCAGAGGAACATAGGTGGGCATTTTTGTCGCAGTGTGCGTAGGTTGAGTATCCATCTCTATGCCTTTGTCTTCTTCCTCTGCGATGATAAGGGTCTGCATATCTTCATCTTCTTCATCTGTTTCTATAGTGACAACTTTCCCTTTCTCCTCCATCGATAGTTTGCTACACAACGAGTTCCGCGGGGACACGCGTATGGGAGCCATTGCTTGTTTATCCTTCTTGGGTCTTGGTGTACGCGGTGATTTCGGGATCTCCGCCACAATCCCAACACCTTCCTGAACATTCTCCACAATTAGGGCCTGTGCGGCCTCGCTGGTGGTCACCTCTTCTATCACCAGACCATCCTTAGTTGCTGTCATTGTATATGTGCTGCAATCTGTCACTAGTGAATTTAGGGGCTTAATCAACGTCGGATCACAATACTTAGGGCTCTGCTCAATCGATTAATTCACAAATGACCAAGTGTTGTTTGCTAGGTAGCCCTTTGTATTTTATAGCACTTTTTGAATTCGAATTTGACCGTTCCCCCCAATTTCAATTCATTAATGCTTTCTTGGTGGCAGATTCTCCCAAATCTTGCCCATAAATTGCATCTTAAATGCTTGCCACCCACTCCATTTGGCTCAAGTCGAGCATCCCATCGTGAATAGTGACTTCAACAGTCACATTCTGGCCAACCCGCATGGCAGCGTAGCCCCCCGTGCGCGGTCGCAGACCTTGTGACTCTCTGCTTCTTTGCACATCTCCCCCATCACGCAACTCCCATGAAGGATAGTTTATAGTCCCACGCTCCCTTCCAACTTCCTAGAGCACTAAGACTGTCCTTCCCTTGGCTAGTCAGGTGGTCACACCACCTGTGTGGAGTTCCATCCTGTCCTCCGTCATGGTTCCTAGAGAATCCCCACCTTTTATTGTTATGGTCAGCATCACATGCTTCATCATTTTCAACGCGCTACCCTGATCACTATGCTTAGCAATATCCGGTCCAAGTCAAGGCATCAGACTAATCAATTCACAACAATGGTTCTCAAACTTGTCAGTATGATCGTACGCACCTTGCCTTACCATCCTAGTTTTTTAAGTGAGAAACTCTTCCTTTATCTCGTCCTCCAACTTCTTGACTTCTGCGTCTACCAACGCGCTTTTCTTTCATAACCGTATTCTGTCTTCTTCAAGTTCTTGGAGTCTAAGGTTTCCCTGTTGGATTTCTTCCTTAAGTCCCATGCATTATGTTTCTTGTGGCTATGTGATCCCTTGTTTCCAGGCTTCACGAACCATCATATCTATGGGTTCTACTATGCACGGACTAGGCTATGCATGCTCCATAGGAATTACAGCATCTGCTTCATACTTCAACTTCGGATGTGCCTGCACGGTCAAGGTTTTGCACATGGTCCTATAAGCCCATAGAATTTCTAGTATGCGTAAGTCCCAGTCAATGCGTTTCACATGGTGGACCGTGTTCAGTACTTCACATACTTTGTCAAAGGATTCCATGTGAAGAATCTTTGGTGTGCTTGGTCTTATCATACTTCTTTGTCGTCGTTCACGCCATTGTCCTACCCGTTCCTGCTTGTCGGTTGTGTTTCCTATTGCGAGGATGGTCTGCACTCGTGCAGGTTGCGCACCATACGTCTGTACCCATTTGGAAAGGTGGGTGCGCAGGTTGTCTCATCCATCATACCTGGGTTTCATTCGCATCTGAGGCTTCCCAAACTGCATGAGCATCATCCTTATGCATTCACGCCAGTTCTCAAAATTCTTCTAGTGCATACCCCACCACCTTGCGGGCGTAGTGTATAATACCCATTTCAGAGCATTGAGCCGCTGCTGTTCCGACAACTATCTTTCAAATTTGTTTAGGAAATCATTCACTTCGCTCAACCCGTCATACATAGGTAGATCTCTTGTTTCCTTTGTTACGTAGTGTAGTGACTTTATCATCATGTTGTAGTTGAGTGTGGTTACCTTGTGTAACCGGTTCTGCCATCGTTCTATCTCTCCGTTTGAATCTGAGGTGTAGGAGCTTTCACGCTCCCATGAAATCTTACCATCCACTATTGGATTCACCTAATCCTGCTCCCGCGTGGTTATCTTGTAGATATAGTTTAGATCATTGTCGCTCTCACAGTCATGCATTGGCTCTATGTAGTGTGATCCTTCCACAGGGTCTAAAGGTACCACTATGCATAATGACTTTTTCTCAAAATTCATCTTACACTTCTTTAGATTTATCACTCCATTCATGTCAGTGGCCCAATATATTCCCAGTAGCGTGGGATAGGGATTGCTATCATAAACAATCTCTATCACTTCAAAATCTGCAAGCGCGCTCGCACCTTTGATATCTACCGTTATTGCCTGCAATCTCCCCATAGGTAGGATCTTTTGCTGGTTCAACATTTGCAATTGAATATGAGACCATTGCAACGCGGGCCTGCCCATGTGTTCCCATGTCTACTTTGGCAGGAAGTTCGCGTCTAATCCTAGATCCAAAATCACTTGATCCATTTCATATTCCCCGATCTACGTGGTCAATCTCATCTCTCTTCATATTTGCGTTGTGTGCTTCCCGAGCTTCTGGACTATGCGCGGTTCTCCTGGTCCAACACATCTAGTGATGAGTTATTGTAGCCCCTTCACCACATTGCTATCACGCAACAACTTCATGTATGTCTATAGAAAGGTAGTGAGCATTGATGGGTCCATTTCCAGTTCCAATTTGTCTTTACTACCTGAAGTGGAGGCCTCTGTGAAGCTCTTCTTAGCTTCCATGAATGTCTCCTGCCCAAATCAAGTTCTAGTTCCTTTATTGGAGCCTTGTGAACCCAAGCACTCTCTTCGGGCTGCTTGCCTTTGTCATCCCCCGTCGTAATGCCACTTCGGAGTATGATATTTACATTTGTGTCTTCCTTGCATGGCTCAAGCGTCATCATTTGTAGGTTTTGAGTCAGGGAAGGTTGGGGTGTTCCTTTATCGCACAATCTTGCTATCAGTGTGGGGCAGTCCTCCGTCTCATGATCAAACTGCGTACAATATAAACATGATGCTCTCGTTGGATTTGTACAATCGTGAGCATAATGCCATGGCCCTCTATAATTGTAACAGATTAGTTGTCCATGACCTCTTCCTGGTCCCATTCCACCTTGACCTCGTCTGCACCCTTGAAATCCAGTGCACGCCATCCCTGCATTTTGATCGAGGGCTCGCATTTCAATATGAACTCTGTAGGTAGGAGTCTGATCCATCATCAGTTCATAACTTCTACAAGTATGCTCATCATGGCCTACTGACCTACAGAAATTACAAAACCATTGCTGGGACATTTGCATATACTTTTGTAGTATATGGTAGTTATCTATAGCATGCTTCCCTCCTATCTGACAAATTGCGTACCATAATGCAGGCGTCATTCTCAGTCCTACTTGTGCCTCTAGTCTCAATGGCATTGGTCCTCCTCCCGCCAGGTAGTTCGTGAAGACTAGACAATGGTCCTTGTCATGTCCCTAACCTTTTCACTTTACGCACCATACCTCCTCGCACGCTTCTGGGCGAGCTGTCTTGTCTTGTTTCAAACTCTGCATCTCAAGACACAAGTTTTTCAACTGTGCATGGATCTATTGGACTCCTAGGTTATGATCTTATATCGGGGTCTCGTGCAGTCTCATTGCGATCTCCAAGGCCTCGGCCTGAGTGGATAGCTTCTACTGTGACAACGTATTCCTTAGATGCGGCGTTAGCGATGCTACGAACCATGCGTGGTGTTTCCCATCCGTCAAGGTCATGTCGGCGTCACGAATCATACCCTTCAGTCTCTGATCCAGCTCTTAAGGGGTTTCACTTGGAAGCATCACGATTTCCTTAAATCCAATAATTGAATGTGTCTCTGATTTAGACCTGCTAAATTCCTTGTTTAGCGTAGCTTGGATATCCGCGATCCCTGCGTTTGGATTGTCATTGCAATGCTTAATGTACCACGTCAGTGCGTGGTCCTGTAGAGCGCTGACTAGCGTTGCTTTCTTTATGTTGTCATCCATGATTCCCTATGCTTCCCATACAGCCTTTACCATGAACAAAAATTAGTCTAGATCTTCATTCCCTACTCCTTTGAACATTGGTAACTTTATCATGCTTGCCATATTGAACTATGGTGGCGGCGGAGGTGGTGTGGGCGAAGATGAGGGTGAAGATGGTGAAATCGGTGGTGGTGTCGGTGGAAGTGGTATGCGCGGGATTTGCTGCCTTATCAAACTGATCACATTCCTTGGTGAGATCTTCGTGAGCTCTTCCTCGCTTTCTCGTGGAGGTGAAATCAAGGGGCTAGTTTCTAGTTCTGCGCTACCTTCATTTCTGTAGTTCCTCCCACTTCGTGTAGCCCCAAACAACAATTTATTCGCATAACCCATTTTTCACACAATAACATCTTAATCCAAGTTTTCAAAGATTTAACGTACTTACCTCGTGGTCCTTTGAGGAAGCGTCGTTCTGCCTCGCTATAGCTAATTGAAGTATCTACCACGAACTCGGTGATAAATCCTTCTACAATTCGATCGAGCCAGTGATCCATAGCACACACGATCTTATCTTCTGATGCTTCTAGTCTGTGCACCAACTCTGGAGTCTGCACAATAGGGTTGTCGAACCTATACCTTCCCTGACTATCTGCTAGCTTTGCGATCCACTCTGTTATCACTTAAGAATTCTAATGCCAAAATTTCTCATACTAGCTTGATGATAAAGGTTGGTGTTAGTTGAAATTTGATTTTGTTATTCCTTAAAGTCTGAGTCTTAGGGGGTCTTGATTCAAGTATGCATTCTCACTCATCATTAGTCATTCTCATTCATCACCGGTCTCATAGCCATGTGTCAGTTTGGTTTAAAAAATTACTATGTACCACAAAGCCTTGTAGGTGATTTCGTAGCACATGTAACCATCCTGAAGTGATTTCGCAACGCATTAATCCTTTTTAGCAGTTTCACAGCGCAAAATTCCATTAGGTGATTTTGCAGCGCGATACATTTAGGTGATTTCACAGCACATAATTCAAAATTTACAATGACCGCGCTGTGAAATCGGAGATTCGTGCATTCCGCAGTGAATCTTTCCCAACTGTCAAATCTGTCAAGTTAATCTATGGCTGCGTCATTCATTGTCAGTTTATGCACTCCACATATCATGTCCAACCGCTTATCTCCATTATTGCAACCACTAGGTACGTTGGTACACACGGAATACAAGTTCCAAGAAAGGCCAGGTATGCACAGTCTTAATGATGATTGTATGCCTTGCATGAGAAACAAGTCTGCAAGATTTCAATTTGAAAATAGTGTCATCAAGCGAGGCAGAGTTTGGAGTTTGAGCAGCGCTAGCATTTCCAGCCTCCATTACACTGAATCTTCATGGAGGGATCGGCAGAAAGGAAAGATCACAGGTCAGGCAAATGTTTAAGAAACGAGCCTGAAGGTTTAGACATAACCTTGAAGAACAGAGAAGTCG
This sequence comes from Pinus tabuliformis, assembly GCA_031772625.1. Lineage (NCBI taxonomy): Eukaryota > Viridiplantae > Streptophyta > Pinopsida > Pinales > Pinaceae > Pinus > Pinus tabuliformis. The sequence continues at coordinate 1,663,580,990 of CM062818.1, read as the reverse complement.
AGCATGCATTTAAACAAGCTGGATGTTGGAATTTTGCCAAGAAGCTCCAAGGAGGTCATGCACAAGTTACTAAGGAATTTGCATTGAATTTCACGGGACTAAACTCAAAGGTTGGCATGCTGGAATTGCAGGTCTCACCAGACATGATATCCAAAGTTACAGAGATTCCAAGAGGGCAAGAAAATTGGTTCAAGAATTTCAAATTCGATATGAACCCATGCAAAGAATTTATTAAATAGGAGTTCATTAACTTAGATTTAAGTAAGTCTGTTCCTAGAAGTTATGTCAAAGAATCATATGCCCGTTTGCTTACCTGTATACAGAAGTACCTGACCTGTGAAGGGAGATATAACAAGGTGTATTCATACCATTTTAAACTTCTGTTGCATTTCACAAGGAAGACATCTATTGATCTACCTTTTTACTTATTCCGCAACTTAAGTAAAATGTGTGACAAGGTACAACTGAGAAAAGAAGCTTGTGAGACTTCATTGTTCCACCATGGCTTGATTAAGTTGATTGTTCTCCATGAACTCCAGAGGGTAGGCAGAGACTGGGACACATTCATATTCATGTCCGGTTTCAAGAGCAAGACTGGTCTCAGCCCTCAAGCTGCAAAAGATCTTTCAACAAAAACTGATCCTCAAGCTGAAACAAGAGCCAAGAGGTTTTCAAAGTTAAAGGCAAGGAAACAAGTAAGAGAATCGATGTTGGTACCATTCCATGACCTTTTTTTTCCTCTTGAAACACATCATTTGTCTACCTTTTCCCTCCATAGATCCCTTATATTCCTTGAAATTGATTAGTTAACAATATTATAGTTGTTAGTTTGCATTAAAGTTAGTTTATGATTTTTTATGTTAGAAATTAGGAATTTTTAATAAAAAGGTTACAGGAAGTCACAACATACTATAAATGGTTCATCATCTGACACATGGCATGACAGGTAAGCTAAAGCAAGGAATAGGAACGAAAACTAGAATGTACAAGCATGGAGAAACATTGATCCTACAACGAATCCAACACTCCTTATTATGCGGTCAACGCTGGTCAAAGCCCCATCCTTTTGGTGACAAATGCAGCAACAGCCATAGGTTTCCAAACCGGTTTCGTTTTGTTTCATTTTGGAAATCGGTTTTGAATGGAAATGACCCAAAAATAATTCCATAGTCAAAGCATAAACAACAGCATAGTGAATGTACATTCAATCCAAATGAAAACTGTGTATTATTTGTTTTTAAAAACATGGATATAGTTACAGTTACATGGTTGTTGATCTCTGTATATCGTTTTGAAAACAGAGCTTTTGTATGATCTTCAGAATTTAATACCAAAACTCGATTACAGTTACGGTTTCATTATAACATTGTTCATGCGTTAATACCTTAGTTTCTTGAGCATATTCCAGTATACCGTTGAAACGCGGACGGGCCCTGCATGGACGGGTATACTGTCATTTTCATTTCATTTCCATTTCATTATCAGCTTTTGAATATTGAATAGCATGCATAGTGATTAGAGTTATGCTTATGATTTCGTTGATTTAATTAGCAATCCTTATGAATGGTGTTTATGGTGATAGCTTAAAGGATTTATCGTTAAGATCATTGAACTGTATCTTGTAAGAGATCTGATCCATCGTTATATTTTTAAAGCATCCTCATAGACTCTGTTTGCATGTATTTAAATTTGTAGTATGCTTTTGATATTTCATGAATGTTGAGTGTTAAATGCTGAGTGTTAACTAGACAGAGATTTTACGCACAACATCCTTGTAAGGGGATTAAAATATCGGTCTAGAAATACACAATGTCTTTAGAACAGTTAGATGAGTTGAGTGACCTGAGTGTTAAGAGTGATAGGGAACATATCTTAACCTTCTGTAAAGAAGTACTGTAACCTACTGTTATAGACATTTTTGGGCCCTACAACCCCAAGCATGAAATGTCCATAAACCAAGGGCTCCAAATTCCCTAAAAGTGTTGTTCTAACCCCTAAAGGAGCAATGTCAACAGATTACAGCTTCTCCCAGAAGTTCTCCATGAAAAACTGCTCAGAATTGGTCAAAACAGGATCATTTCAGCTGCTCCACTGGCCAAGTGTGTTGCATCTCACCTAAGTACATTGTGTGGGTGCGTTGCATTTCAAAAAGCCCTTCTATAGGGTACGATGGGCGAGAAATGACAAATGGCAGTGTCATTCCGCGAGGTGGAGAGGCAATGGAAGCTTCCAGAAACTTCTCCTGTGACACTTGCCTCTCTGAATTCGACCAAGGATGAGTAAGAGATCATCAATCTCCAAGTGGAAGCAAGAACTATCAGAGGGAAGACACTAATCAAATCATAAGCTGACTCATCTCCATTACATATATCTATATATGGATCCCTCATCCCAGAGATCCAGGGGCTGGAATTTTGCATATTGTAAGGAATTGCTGTTGGTTTCTTGAGACAAACATCAGATTGTTGGGTGATCTAAGCTTTGTATGAGGTGAAGAAGGGCTTCCTTGCTGAGAGGTTGATGCTGGGTCAGAAAAACTGGTTGTAACTCCTCTTAGCTCTTTCTTGTTTATCAATAAAAGATATTCAAGTTTTTCCTCCATACTCTTGTGTCATTGTTGTTTGCTGCATTTGTATGGTCAATTTACATCTGATCCTAGATTGTTTATGATTATAGATCCATGTCTTTGTATAGTGCTATGCTACTGTGATCTTACAGGTACTTTGTGAAGTTGGGCGTGCAAGGGAACAAGTAGCGAAAGACTATCAAGGAAGAGAGGAATCAAATCAGGAGATTAGCGCAAGACAGAGGTTGGTCTTTTTGTTCCTCTCTATCTATAATTCATAAAGGAAAAACGAAAATAGCTTTACTCTGTTTGTTTCTAAGGCAGCTGTCACACCTTAGTGGGATGAGCAGTTCTGAGTAGACACTTTTCCCTGTAACAAAATGGCGACTCCGCTGGGGACGAATTAGTTTGTTTGTTTATCTTCTTGTTGTCTATTTCATAAATTTACAGGTAGCATTCGAACTGCATTTGCCATAACAAATGCAAAGTAGGTAAATGCTACTTCAGTCCATCTACGGGATCTGTTTATGATTTAAACAACTGATTCACAAACTCTTTGATTTCCCTTGTGATAGCTCTTAGATCCTCCTTAGATCTACCCCTGATTGTTGACTTACTGATTACCTTTTGCTCGGCTAAAACCCATGAACTGAACTGCAAACTGTGACCCGGAACCCAAACAGAGTCTCGTTTCTGGCCCAGCGTAGGTACTGTTCAGAGAATCTGAACTTCAGCGCACTTCCTGAGTGGAGAAGGTGCGCTGCATTTCAAATTCCTTGTGTTACAGGTGCGCTGATCAGACTAGGCTTTGTGCAGTTTTGGTTTCTGTGATTCATTCTTTCCAGTTCTATTCCTAAATTTTGCTGCCTGTGATCAGTATATGTCTATTTGAAACCCCTTTTCCTTGCTGTTATTCTGCCTCCTTTGTACAAAATAACTGTAAATGTTTTTGTGTGTTTGTTGTGTCATTTTCAGTTCTCCTTTGCAAAAGTAGTGTAATCATACTGTCGTCCTTTGATTTGAAACTGTCGCAAGTGTCGATTTCAATCGTAGGAAAGAGTTTGATTGCTGTTGATGGTCGATTATCCTGTTACTATTGTTTTTTGTCTGAATTTGTAATTTTCTAGTGTCAAGAACAAGTGTTCATTTCAAAATCGTAAGGTGTTGTGATCGTCTCCATTTTTGATTTCGAAAAGAAACTTGTTGATATTTGTCGCTTGAAAAGAAATTCAGATTTGTGCATCAACTTTCTTCTTATCATTCATATACTAAGAAAGTAAAAAACAAATACATGCATCTGCATTTTCATATAGACAGTATGATTGGTTTGATTTAGGAAAGTGCATTTAGAGTGTGCTCTTTGCTCTTTGTGAAAAGATTCTGTCTTTCTTTCCTTAGTAGCTAGGATTTTCATTGCACAAAGAAGATAAAAAGATTGTTTATCATCTTAGATTGAATTTTAGGAATTACATTTACATCTCGCGGTGAACCTGAAAGGCAAACTTCATAAACAAGATCAACTATAAAATAAATTCAATGAATCTAACAACTCTTTGGAACTTAACGCACAACATTTAGAAGTCTAGGCTAGAGACGTATTCTGACGTCGTAAAGCCTGGTAACTGTTGTTCTCACTGATGGTTGGGTGATTCCTCCATTTTGAGACGATAAATGCCAGTGCAGACTTGTGCTCCCACGTACCGTCGAGTATATTTTGGGAGACCCCAATAGGCTTAATCCTTTATCCATAGGAAGCTGTGTATGCCGCCCTATTGATCGCAATGCACTGAACACAGCATTCGGGAAGATTGACTGCCGTACCATAAAAAGTATTCTACAGTTTTGCGATTGGTTTGGTAATCCCTCTACCTAGATTTCCAGAGCAGTCCCTTTCGTTCCTTTTCAGACTCTTTAAAAGAAAAGGTCCATCTGAGCACTTGTCACTTTAGGCTCATGAAAAATCGAAGGAGACTAGAGTCATCTTTTGTTTTTTCTCGACCCTTAAAAATTGAAAAAACAAGTTGTGTCAAAGCGTCTAAAATTCATTTAATTCGGAAACATACTTCCCCTTTATTTTTAGTTGATCGAGTAATCCGCAATCGTGGAAGAAAGTCAATTGAAACCCCGTCGTTCGCGGAGGCTTATGAGTCAACCGTCTTTGTCTCCGGAATCGAAGCTAGTATGGATAAAGCGAACTCATTTAACCGGTTCCAAATCTCCTGTTAAAGTTATAACAAGTGTTCCAACAACATCAGAGACTCCGGTTACTCCAAACATTTCTGGAATCCCTGCCTCTACAGAAGAAGTTCAGCAGCCACAGAAGGACAGTAGTACTGATCCTAGTCTGAGGGAAACCACTTGTGTTACCAAACCAGTTCCATTTACAACCGGTTCGAAGAGTCTTGCTCCTCAAACATCTGTCGCTACCGATTCCATACCTTCTTCGGCACCAGAAATATTCTATGGACCTGACGGTCTACCCCTTCCACCTGGTCTGATTTCCATAGAAGAGATTGTGGAAGATCCTCCAACTAGTACTCCATCACAATTTGGAGTCGGGATCACTTTGTATCCTTCTTCATTAGAAGTTAGTCTACCGCCAGCGAAAGCTCCTGTAGAATCGCTAAGTAATCTTTTGGATATACTAGAAATGTCTGAACAACCATCAACATTTAGGACTGTGTTGTCTGACACAGTGATGACAGAACCCCCTGCTATCACTCCAACAATGTTCGCAGGTATACCATCTGTCCCAAATAGCTCTCAATCGCTAGAAGGATCCCACTCAGGGGCCATTTCTACAGTATGGTCTGTTCCTGTTTGTTCATCCAGAATAATATCCGGAAACTCTTATGTTGAATCTCAACAAATTGATCCATTTGGAGGTCAATTTAGGAAGTCCGGCCCTCAAGGGCAAACCATTCCCTTGAGTTCTGGATTACCACCGTATGGGGGGTAGTATGCCCTTTCATTATCCCCTCTGGGAGGGAAACCATACGGGAGTTCACAACAAAATTCAGGTTATGTTGGAATTACTTCTAGCGGTTGGGTACCAATACTACCTCAACAACCAAGAGTTGTATACTCGATGCAACAATGCTTACCTATGTCAAATATACCAACTACGCCAGCTATTGTGACGGTGTCACAAGTTCAAGCGCTGCCTGTTGTATGCCAACCTCAGGTTTCTCAGGTTGTAATGCAACAACCCCTTGACCCTACGACTCAACCACAATCGCCGACTGGTGGAATGACACAGGTTCAGACGGGTACAATTACCCCTCATCTTGGTCAAACTATTAGTATCGGGCAACAACACATGGCTTCACAACCATGGCTAGTACAATACCAACAACCGCAATTCCAACAAGTATACCAAGGTTCTGAGCAACAAATCTTTGCAAATAGTGGACAACCGTATATTCAAAATGGTCAAAATCAACCATTTTACAATGGTCATGCCCACCAACCTTACCAAAGTTACCAGCATCAAATGCATTATGCCGGTATGCAAAGACCAACTGCTCAGGCAATCCCATCTTATCCTGGGTATGCTTCACCTAACCTGAATAAAAAATTACCCTTTGTGGCAACTTTAGAGTTACCTGATTTAAATCGATTAACAAACGATCCAATCGCTTACCCCCCTTGGTGGCCATCGATTCCGCATAAATTTCCATAAGATATTCCTAAATTTAATGGAAATCCGGGTGAAGATCCGTCGAATCATGTGTTGACCTTTCATCTGTGGTGTTCATCAAACACCCTAAATGATGATTCGATAAGGCTTCGCTTTTTTCAAAGGACGTTAACTGGTCCGGCGGCAAAATGGTACATCGAATTGCCTAGAGCTTCATTCGACAACTTCAGTACCCTATCCACAACCGTTTTAACCCATTTTCAATTACCAAAAAGGTACGAAACGGGAACGGAACTCCTTACCAATTTCAAACAGACGAAAACCACTCACATATCTGATCATATACATGAGTGGCGACGTCATCGTAGAATGGTAAAAACGTATGTTCCCGATCAGCTCTTAGCTGAATGGTTTATCAAGTCATTACTACCTTCCATCACGGAAGATGTGGCAAAGGGGGGAGTCGTAACAGAAGAGCAAGTTATCGCTCGTGCGCAATATTTGGACTTGATTTACACTCAGTCTGGCATGCTCTACAATAAAATACCTGACGCCCCTAGACTGAAATTCTCAGTTCCTCCTCCTCCCAAATCAAAAAATGACTCTCATGCCAGCGATGGCGTGATTGGCACAACACACACGAAATCGACAAAGGCTACATCCAAAAAGGCCCGTAAGATTTCAGGTCAAAATGCAAAAGATGAACTTCTTGCCTCAGAAGTAAATGTCGTATCAACAGATAAAGGCAAAGAAACCAATCAACCAGGGGGAAAGAAGAAAGGAAAAGGGAAGAAGAAGAAACAGGAAGAATCATCACCTGAGAAATCTTCTGCAAACCCTCCTGGAAATAAGAAACCAAAAAGTCCATGCTTTATATGCGATGAGGATCATTAGACCGTAGATTGTTCACACAGAGCTGAGCTTAAAAAATTCTTGAAGAATTCAAAAACCTCCGCAGTGTTAATTGATCCGTTTCCAAATCCAGGAACAAATCTGGTTGAGAGTAAAAATGCTTCCCCGTTTCAAGTTCTAATGTTGTCGGTTTCAAAACAGCAAAATGATGCTTTGATATCGACGAGGAACAAAGATTATGGAAATCCACAGCTGTCGGACAACAAGGATAAATATCAGCCTAGTAGTTCGACAGAAGTTGTGCCGCCCATCATTCCTGAATTGACAATAAAACCACCAAAGGGAGTAGTACACAAGTCGACATTTAATCCCCGCGCTAGAGCGGCACAACATTATAATATAGTGGAAGATTTGGCCCAACCGCCATCCGCTATGTCGACTCTTGAAGTACTACAAAATTGCCCATCCCAAAAGCAGGCTTTATTATCAGCCATTGGTGGAATAGACACAAAAGATTCCAATCTTGTATCCTTCATTCATAAAGGATACGATCCTCAATTACCAACTCAACTAGCTTTCCTTGTTCAAGTGAAAGCCCTCAACAAAACTGTTCATCGAACAATTATTGATGAGGGGGCATCTACATGCATTATGTCGATGAGTTGCTGGAAAAATTTAGGATCTCCAACCTTGTCGCGATCTTCGACGACATTAAAAGCATTTAACGGAAGAACATATACCCCATATGGTATTCTAAGTAACTTGAAGGTTGAACTAGGCGAGAAAACAATAGAAATAGATGTTGAAGTAATCGATGGAAATCTCGATTACAACATCCTGCTAGGAAGACCATGGATATATGCTATGGCTGCCGTTGTGTCGACCTATTTTAGAAAGATTGCATTTCCCTTCCAAGGAGGGATTACAATCGTCGATCAACAAAACTTCCTCCCCAATGGTTCTCAAGTTACAGGAAGCATTCCTATGATCCATGGAAGCCCCCATTCGCTTCAAAATATCGGAGTAGGCCTACTAAAAGATCCTATATTAATGGGAACTTTCGCCCTTCCACCTCCAATCCATCTGGAGGAAGTAGCGTCGTTAGGAACCTGCAATATGATATCTTATAAAAAGATCTAAGAAAATGATATCGATATGGATCATGCAATGGTTTTGCCTCCAAGCCCGACGGAAATATTTTAGCAATCAATGTTCCTAGCCTGGATGGCAAACCCAAATCAACACTCATCAAGCGTTTGGATAGATAGGTCTAAGGAATATGGTACCCCTTCAGATCCTTGGTCGCGAGTGCATGTCACCGACGAAGGAATTGTCCAATCAATGGTAGTTGAAGGGGCACCATGGAATGATTCCCACCATCGTTCCCTTCTTCCGGATTGTGGAGAAGATACCCCTGATGACCTTTATCATCCTTCAGTTTTTGATTTTCTATCAAATACTGTAAACACAGTGGATTCCGAGTGAAACTTGTCCAACATTGAAGAGACTATCGCCATAAATATCTCGACCAAAATAGATGTTGTAGAGAATAATTATGTTGGCAAATGTTGTTCTCCTTCAGAACTGGAAATATATGACGCTCTTTTTCGCGAATTCAGAGATGTCTTTGCTTGGTCATATAGTGAAATGCCAGGCATTGACTCGAGTATCGTTGAACATGAAATTAAGATGTATCCAGATGTCAAACCAGTACGACAATGGCTAAGGCAGGTGCACCCCAAGAAAGTCGATGCCATTAAGGAAGAAGTTGAGAAACTTCTCCATGATGGTTTCATTTACCCGGTTCCTCTAACCAATTGGGTATCGAACATTGTCCCTGTTATGAAAAAACAAGGAACAATTAGAGTGTGTGTTGATTATAGGGATGTAAATCAAGCTTGTCCAAAAGACAACTACCCTACACCCTTCATCGACCAGATAATTGATGAATGCGCCGGATGCGAAATCTTTTCATTCATGGATGGATTTTCCGGGTATAATCAAATAAATATCCGCCCACAGGACCAGTCAAAGACTATATTTATTTGTCCATGGGGCACATTCGCATATCGAAAATTACCCTTTGGTTTAAAGAACGCAGGGGCGACATTTCAGAGGGCAATGAATTATGCCTTCCATGACATCAAAAACATTGTTCAACCATACCTCGACGACCTTCCGACTCATTCGCGAAAGAGGACTGATCACCCGCAGCATTTAAGAGCGATATTTTTACGTTGCCGATACTACAAGATACGACTCAATCCACACAAATGTGTATTTTGCGTCAGTTCTGGTCGTTTGCTTGGCTTTGTAGTCTCAAAGGATGAGATTCGTCTCAACCCACGTAAGGTCCAAGCAATCATAAATTTGTCTCCACCTTCAAATTTGATTCAAATTCAGAAGCTCCAAGGGAAAGCAAACTTTCTAAGGAGGTTCATTCCAAATTACACCGAACTTGCTAAAGGTTATACGCGTCTTTTGAAAAAGGAAGTACCCTTTGTTTGGGATCAGGTTGCGCAAGCTTCCTTTGATGCTTTAAAAGAATCCCTAATGAAAGCATCATTAATGTACGCTCCTGATTATCAAAAAGATTACCTGTATCTGGCTGCAGCGGATACGACCATCGCAATGGTTTTAGTTCAAGAAGACGACGGAATCGAACATCCTATATATTATTTAAGCAAAAACTTAAAAGATACAGAAAGCAAATATTCTTATGTTGAAAAGCTAGCGCTCGCAGCTGTTGAAGCGATACAGAGATTTCGACACTATATCCTCTTTCGAAAAACTACCATTCTGTCAGATTGCAACCCCATGACTTATATATTGTCGCGACAGTTGCTGGGGGGCAAATATTCAAAATGGATAGCAATCCTATAAGAGTTTGATCTGGAATTTGTAAAATCCAAGTCAAAGAAAGCTCTGGTTTTCGCAGAATTATTGTGCGTCTCCCATCGTCGTCCAACGATGAAACATCCGAAGAAACAATCGCGGACGAAAGTTTTTTTCTGATATCTTCAAGCAATGAGTGGTATGGAGATATAATAATTTATCTCCAAACCCAAAAGTATAGGCCAAACACCTCCCGCTCCGAACAAAAACGTATTCGATACCAGGCAAAAGACTACATGATCGTCGGTGATACACTTTATCGTCGCGGTATCGATACAGTTCTGAGAAGGTGCCTCACGCATGAGGAGGCCGAAAAATTCCTGAATGATTGCCATTCAGGCACGTGTGGGGGGCATTAATCCGGTTATGCTACAGTGCAAAAAATCTTACGAGCAGGATACTTCTGGCCGATAATGTTTAAAGATTGCATAAACGCAGTCAGAGGTTTCCATGCTTATCAAATTGTCGATAGCAAAACCAGAGGACCACTCGCACCTCTGCAGCCAATAGTTGTTGTCGGGCCATTCACCAAATGGGGCATCGATTTCATGACATGTAACCCTACCTCGACCAGGGGGCATGGGTATATCATAGTCGCAGTTGACTATTTTACCAAATGGGCCGAGGCGATGCCTACGTTAGATAATACTGGTGAAACAACTGCCCTCTTCTTTTTCAATCATGTAGTCGCCAGATTCGGTGTACCACAAGCTATAGTCACAGATCATGGATCACATTTTCGCAATCACATGATGGTCGAATTAGCTGCCAAACTAGGGTTGTCTCACGACAGTTCTACTCCATATTATCCGCAAGCCAACGGACAAGTTGAAGCAATCAACAAAGTCCTGAAACGCATGCTGCAAAAGATGATTGGAGTTCACAAAAGAAGATGGCACCTAATCCTGTACTCAACTTTGTGGGCTTACCGAACATTGGTAAGGAATGCAACCGAGTTTACACCTTTCCAACTGGTATATGGCCTGGAAGCAGTCGTACCAATCCAGTGTGAAATCTCGTCTCTCAAACTCGCAATTGATATCCTCCCTGGAACTTCAGAAGAAGAAGCTCGTTTCTTGGAACTAATCCAATTGGATGAAACCCATCGTGATGCCGCTTTGGCTAACAAAGCCCATAAGAAATGAGTCAAAGCGCAGTTCGACAAAAATGTCAAACCCCGTGTCTTCTCAGAAGGTGACTTGGTCTTGCTTTATGACCAAGAATCCGATAAATTGGGAGCAGGTAAATTTAAGTCTTTATGGATGGGCCCCTATATTGTTAAGCGAGTGTTAGCAAAAGGAGCCTACGAGTTAATGGATTATGATGGAATTCCACTGGCGCAACCTCGTAACAGGTTGTACCTCAAGCGTTACTATGCGTAATTCAGTATGGTAACCTGTATGCTTTTGTTACGTTTTTGTTTTCGCTAAAGTGTTTATTTTGGTTAAGTAATCCACTTTTTACATTTATTGCAGATGTCAAACCTATTGGAGTCATGTGTTGGATATGCCGACGGAGCGAGTCGTAGTTCGCGGAACCTATCTTCCGTGGCCTGGGCCATTTTTTATCCAAGCGACGAGTTAGTAAGTTTCAGAGGGGTATGTATTGGTCGATCAATGAATAACATCGCTGAATATAGCACGTTGATAGAACTTCTCTCTGATGCCATCACACATGGTATACGCTGACTGGTTGTCAGGCTAGACTCACAACTCGTCATACTACAACTCACTGGTATCTACTCTGTCTGAAATCCAACTATTTATCGCATGTTCCTAAGGGTTAAGATTTTGGAAAGACAATTTGATTTTATTCAATATCAAAATATTTCTAGAAACTTAAACACATTAACTGATTCATTGGCAAATTATGTGTTAGATAGACATTTGCAACATTTATAAAAAGAAGCATACCATCAATGTTTGCATTTGGATCATGTAACTTAACCAAAATAAAACTCCGAAAATCAAAAATATATATAACTGTTTATGGTTTACACATAATGTTCTGTAACCAAGACAAAATTGGTCGAATAACCAAAAAACTCAAAATGCTAGGGGGCACCCTAGTCTAATGATGCTCGTGATAGCAAGTCACAGCCTGTGCGATCATGCGTAAGAGACGAGTCCATCGTCTTGGCACACCAGTAGTATGCCACTGCAACCTCAAGGGCAGCTCGTCAGTCCTCACATCTGGAATACCAAGAGTGAGGCCCTCAACCTGCTCCTGTAATGCTGTGAGAGTCTTGGCCACATCGAGGTCGCGAAGGATAGCCCTTCCAACAGCCTCTCCTGCTGGGACGACAGCTGGCACTCTCAAGCATGTTACTGGCCGAACAAGACCAACATCTGCATGAACACATGAGTTTGATTAAGTCTTGATAGAATAAAGCACAAGGAAATTATAAATGAAAAACAATAAATAGGAATATGGTCAAAGAATTTACCAATGGCGCCCCACTGTTCACCATCCAGCAGTAATAAATCTGGATCACCCCGGAAGTCCATGCCAGCATATGGATACTCGGAATAAACCATCTCATGACGATCAAACCACCTGAAGAAGGTATAAGAAAATGAAATTTGAGACTGACCAGCATGCCTAGACATGTGGTCAACCCATCTCTGCATACGTGGTTCAGTAGGTGAAGGTAAATCGAGTGCAATATACTGCGGCTGCATCAGTGGTATCTTTTCCAAGGCAAAGGCGGTCAAAATAGAACCATACCTAAAGTTCTTCAACCTCCCGCTCTTTACCTTGGTCAACTGTTCTTTCATCACAAGAAGTACTGCGTCACACCAGTTGAACACCTTCGGTTGGAGGCATTCCAAGGCATACTGCATATAAGATCGATTGGCTACGTGAAGAGCCGCACCACCAGCCATCCTACCAAAAGTAAACAGAATAGTCCTGAGGGACCTGTCAGTGACATCGCGGATGATGATCTTGCCGTCTTTACTCGGCTGAGATCCCTCTCTGCAATACCGACGAACATAATCTCTCACAGATTCACCTCCTCAGGCCGAACCTAAGAAAGAGATGGAGGCACCCCGCCTTGAAAAGCCAATCAAGAAATAGATGTCTACTACAGTTAAGGGGATGGATTTGCCCCTGATCTGGAACACCTGGTTGGTAGGATCCCAAGCATCGAGAAAATACTGCAGTAAGTTGATCTGTTGTCTCATGCTAGAAATGTGGAAAACCTTCAGCAAGCCACAGTTTCACAGTGCGTTTACTGTAACCGGATCATGTAGGGCAAGCATGTCCTCTTCTTCATGCTCCCGTTCTCGCCATGTAATAGTCATCTTAATCCAAAGATCTATGAAAAACAAACAAGAGAAGAGTTAGATCCTGATTTTGGTAAGAAACAGGAAAAATTTCCATAAAAAACTATGCATAAAATTCCTTCTCTGCGCCCATCGCAACTACAATAGTGCTCTGGGTGTGTTGCATGTCAGATGGCCATTGGACAGGCCAACATCCAACGCACCTTTCAATACACAGAGGGTGCGCTGAAGGCAGAACGAGTTTTTCAAACCCCAGAGGCTCAGAAAAACCAGGAATCAAGCTCAGAATGCAAAATGGAAAGCATGAAATGAAAGATCTCAAGTTTAGCTCCTACCTGGTCTAGACGGCGTTGAGAATCGTCCACAGAATCTCCCGAAATCAGCTGATGAAAATCAAAGGGGGAAAGCACCTCCAAAGCTCCAACAAACCAAAGTTCAAATGAAATGGTAAAATGAGAGGTAAAAGCACTTTTTCATTACTTTTTACGTAGTTCAAAGTAAAATGTTAGTGTTCTAACTCATTTTTCAAGCATATATTGTTCATTTTTGACTAGTTTGATGAAGCAAGTGAGAATATAGTACAATCTTTGAAAGAACAAAGCTATTTATGGTAAAGTAAAAAAGAGACCATTTAATCGAGCAGTTTTAGCACATAGTTCAAGCTCGTTAAAAAATAAACATAAGCCATGAGCAAATGTTTCCCCCCGCATTTAAGCTCATTAAAAAATGAACTATTCCCTGGTAAATAACCATCGTGAATGTAGTACTTCAGCCATTAAAGCCTTGGTTGTGTTTGCACCGTCACCTCCACTTTTGCATTGGCCGATCATTCACCTCCATTTGATTGTTTACCCATTTTGAGGAACAGCTGCGAAGAGCGATCTCACTAGCCATCCTTGTAACACTGCCATGATTGGAAAATTCCAAAACTTACCTAGAATCAACTGCTACCCATTTTATCACTCGTTCCTCAAAAGACGAGTCTCCTTTAAGCTCTTTTCAACTGACTCGTAAACTATGAAAAGATTGCCAAGCCATTGGCCTCTCCAGCTTGTTAAAGGGACCGGAAGTGTTATCCCTCCTCTAAATTTTAATCTTTTTGGACCTGAGGGATTATTACACAAAAAGATCGAGCGCTTGTTTTGTTCGGCTCATTAAACGGATCGAAAATTCATCCCTTCTGTATTGTTTTATATGTTTTCGGACTTAAGGGATTAGATGACGAAAAAGGAATTTTGGAGTTACCTTTACATTCCTTTTCAGACTCTCTAAAATTGAAAAGGACCGAGTTATCTTTTTCGTTAAACTTGTTTAAATTTTAATAGCGACAAACTTGTCTATAAACGAGAACGAGTTTCACTATCGCTAGGCTCGTTAAAACATAGCGATGGGTTTGCCCGAAGGGAAAATTATAGAACAAGCATATGTTAGCCTCCTCAAGCTTGATAAAAATAAAGAGGTACTGGTCAGCAATGACTGGGGAAAATCGGGAAGAAAACTTGAAGAAACTTTGTTGGTAGCAAGTCGCTCTTGAACATGACACTTTCACTCCTTATCCAAGTCGGGTTGGGTTGTTTCATTCACCGGTCACATCACCATGGTCCCATCATACCATCCACATTTGGGGTTAATGCTACCAATCCATCACTTCAGTGTCGCCGATATGTTCAATAGAAGTCATTCAGAGAATTCACCTGTGTCTCACCCACTACAATACATTTATACTCCATTCTTTCATGACCGCCACCCTGAACCTTATATCACCAGATCGTTTTCACCTCCATTAAAATCATTTGCTCCGTTCCGTGTCATTGATGTGGGATTCATTAAGGCCCTCCTGTGACGGATCGCTTCTTGTCGACATCAGCTCATTATCCAAGAAGTCGATCTAGGAACACCCCATTCAGTACTTTGAAGTTTGCATGCCTCAATGGCAAATTTCTCACTTTCGGCGACAGGTTTACATCAATGGCCTTCGACCGAAAGATTTTGCCTGGTGTTCAACGCCAAGTCCTTTATTCACACCACGTGAATTGTACTGCAGTAACTTGAGGGTCATTATCATTATCGGTGATTCCTCTCGCGCCTGTTAACAACTTACATCATTGGCTGGTAATCAGGCGATGTCTTTCCATGTTCGACTCCAGAACATCTTTCACATGGATCGACTTGTACTTCGAGTGAAGATCGAATGAGATTGATGATCTAGATTTAAACAGGAACGCAACAAATTACAGAGATAACCATGTACACAAAGATGCAGCGGAAATAATACTTCATTTCATTAATGGAAAATACTGAAATATGCTTACAACCAGAAATGGAAATAAACTAGCTAGGGCGATGGTAGCTTATCTCTGAGAAGAGATGTGATGGCTACATGCCTCTGAACTGTGTTACAATGAGGCTCGAAGGCCTATTTATTGTTGAGAAACAATGGAAAACCATTAACATTCCAAAACCTAACCCTAGGAGATGAAACGCCAAACTGTGGGCCCCGTTTGGGGTAAATTGGTACATCAACTTCCCGGGGTCGTAACTTTGGCATATGATCTCCGTTTGACGCATACAATAGCTTGTTAGAAAGATCTATCCGAGCACTACCATTGTTGGAACGGGAAACATCGATCCATTCCATGGACCCACATTGCCCCCGGAATCCCCAAAAAACGTTGTTTAGGGCCTCAAAACGGCTCCGGAAGTTCAGGACCCGAAAGACTGCTAAAAATAGTAAGTTGTGCTACAATTAAGGAAATAGAAAATGTTGAGAAAAACAATGGTGGGGGTCCAGGTGGACTTGGCAGGTGGCCACCAATACCCACCTGGATCATTCCTCCCCCCTTAGGAAGCAATGGTCCCCATTGCGTTGAGCTCCTCCATGAGATGAGGAAACTTTTGCTGAACTTGTTCCCTGGTGAGCCACTTGCCCTGCTGAAGGAGTTGGCCTGCTTTGACAACTCGATACAGTTGGATATTCTGTTGGCGAGTGTTCTTGATCTGTGTGTCCATGATCCGATCAGTTGCAGCTTGTTCCATGCAATCTGGATTTAATTCTGTGGGTTTGAGCTGTTCTGCAATGTCGGATGTGTCTAGCAATGGTGGAAAGTATGGCCGAAGGCGGTCCACATTGAACACTGGGTGCAGGCCAAGGAATGGGGGAATGCTGAGCTCAAATGCATTGTCTCCCATAGCCTTAGTAATGGTGTAAGGACCATATCGGAGTGGTCTCAATTTCCGATAGGCTCCAGTAAGGCGTTCCTTTTGCAAATGCAACCAGACTTTGTCTCCCACCTGAAACTTGTGTGGCACCCGATGTTGATCATGTCGCTGCTTGTACTTGGAATTTGATTTCTCAAGAATGTCATGGACCTGCTGGCGAATATGTTGGATGCGCTCAATGAAGCTGGTGGCCTTATCTGTTTTGGACTGGACATGAGCTGAATTTATGTGAGTAGCTGCAAGTGGCATGGCCACATCAATGGGGCATAGTGGCTGGAATCCCAAACCCACCTGAAAAGGGCTATGGCCAATGGAGCTCGGTTGTAGCTGTGCTGAACATAGGGGAGGCTCTCGTCCCATGTGCGTGGATGCTTTGAGTTATACATGCGCAGAATGTGCACAATCATCCTATTGACAACCTCTGTCTGGCCATCAGTTTGAGGATGGAAGGCTGTGGACTTCGTGAGTTTGGTGTCCAGCATTGACCAGAGACTGGACCAAAATGTGCTGAGAAACTGACTATCCCGATCTGAGATGATAGACTGTGGGATCCCAAAGTGCACCCATACTCGTTCAAAGAATAGTTTAGCAGTGGCTTCTGCTGTGATATTCTTCTTGCAGGCCACCATAATGGCCATCTTCGAGAACCTGTCGACGACCACAAAAACACAGTCATTTCCATGCTTAGTGGAAGGAAGGCCTGACATGTAATCCATGGAGATGGATTCCCAAGGTCGACTAGGGGTAGGCAACGGGGTATAGAGGCCGTGCTTCTTAATGGTCGGTTTGGCAATGGCACAGGCAGTACATGATCTGATGTACTTCCCAACATCCTGTCGAAGATTCGGCCAATAGAAATAATTTTGCAGTACTGCCACTGTTTTCTCGACCCCGAAATGCCCAGCAGCCCAACTGTAGTGTGCTTCCCAAATCATCTTGGCACGCTCGCTTGAAGGAACACAAAGGTGACCGAGGTGGCATAATAGGGCATCCTGGAGGTGAAAATCTGGAACATGCCGACCCTCCAAGAGTGTCTGGTATGTGTGGCCGAATTCTGGGTCGCTTTTGCAGAGAAGTGGCCAATCAGAAGTCTCGTGCCCACAAGAGTTGAGCACGGTGGTTAACGCCATGATCGGTGGTCGACTGAGGCAATCTGCAACATTATTGGTGCTGCCCTTCTTATACTTGATATTCAAGTGGAACTGTTGCAGGTATGTAGACCACTTCTGATGGCGATCATTCTGCAATTTCCCTTGGGTCTGTATGAACTGCAGGGGTCGGTGGTCTGTGTGGATGACCGTTTCCTTCCCCAAAATGTAATGCTTCCATTGTCGGCAGGCCTGTACAATGGAATACATCTCTTTATCATAAGTGGGGTACTTCCGGACTGTGTCTGAAAGTGTTTCACTGTGATATGCCACTGGATGTCCATGTTGAGTAAGGACTGCCCCAATAGCATATTCAGAGGCATCTGTCGCGACCTCAAATGGTTGTTGTAAATCTGGTAACGCGAGCACTGGTGCCGTGCAGAGGCGATCCTTCAACTCCATGAATGCCTTCTGTTGAGATTCAGACCAAAAGAATTTTTCTTTCGCCCCTCCCTTGGTGACTTGACTCAAGGGCCAAGAAATATGAGAAAACCCCAACACAAACCTGCGGTAGAAGTTGGCAAGACCTAGAAAGCTGCGGAGCTCTGTTAGAGTGGTTGGAGAGGGCCAATCCCGAATGACTTGGATCTTGGCTGGATCGACATGCACCCCCTGCTCATCAATGATGTATCCCAGATACTGAACCTGGGTCATGCCAAAAGTGCATTTCTCCAAATTGGCACATATCTTGTGTTGCTGCAGTGTTTGGAGAACCTGTCGGATGTGGTGGAGGTGCTCTTCCCAACTCTGGCTGAAGATCAGAATGTCATCCAAGTATACTACTACAAAGGAGTTGGTGAATGGCCGCAAGATGTCATCCATTAGCCTCATGAAGGTTGTAGGAGCATTCGTCAATTTGAAAGGCATAACCAACCATTCAAAGAGGCCCTCCTTGGATTTGAAGGCAGTCTTCCACACATCAGAGGGTTCGATTGGTACCTGGTGATATCCTGACTTCAGATTGATCTTGCTGAAATATTTCACCCCCTTTAGTTGGTCTAGGAGGTCATCAATCCACGGGATCGGGTACCTATTACAGACAGTGATCTTGTTCAGCGCCCAATAGTCAATACAGAGTCTCCACGTCCCATCCTTCTTCTGTACCAACACGATCGGGCTCCCACAAGGCGATGAACTCGGACGGATGTGACCTTTCTGTAGGAGCTCATGAATCTGCCTCTTGATTCCATTGTTCTCCATATTGGAGCACCGATAAATTGGTCCATTGGGTAACGGCGCATCTAGGGTCAGATCGATGGAGTGCTTGACTTGACAGTGCAGAGGAACCCCTGCAGGGGAGGTGAAGATGTCCTCGTACTCCTCCACAACCTTGTCCATCTGTAGTTGTCGTGCAGAGGGACCCCGTCTGGAGGCCGCGACCACTGTCTTCTTCTTTCCTTGAGGGTGTATCATCAGGAAAACAAATTTCCTGGTTTTGGAAATGATCTTACTGCATTGTTTTGCAGTAATCAAAGAGATGGCGGTAGGTGGTGCTACCTCTGGTATCCTGTACAACTTATTTCCCAATGTAATAATAACAGCACGGGGCCTTGATTCATACACAGCATGTCACTTCCACAAGTATGGTTGTCCTAGTAATACATCACAAACTTCAAGGGGAGCAATGTCACACAATACCTCATCCGTGAAGGGCTTGATGTTGTATGGAAGGCGACACTACTGGCTCACGCAAAGATCTCGTCCTTGGTGAAGCCACCCAATGGTGTATGGTTGTGGATGTGCTGTGGTCGGTAAGCCCAACCGCTTCACGACCTCTGCCGAAATGAGGTTCTTTTGACTCCCGCTATCAACAATGAACTGTATCGGGGAGCCCTTTACCCACATCTGGGAGTGGAAGAGACGCTCCTCCTCCTCTGGATCATCGGGTTCATTTTTCTGGATCTTTGCGGTAGCAACAGTGGCATTGGGATTCGCATCAATGATCTGCTTCCCTTTTTCATTCCCCTTATCGGGTTCTGACTCAGAGTCGGAACATGCATCTAATTCTGAAGCCTTTAGCTCAGCCACTAGTGACTGCTTGGCCCGACACTCACTTGTGTTGTGAGTGGAGCACTTATGGAACTCGCACCATTTTCCAGTGTCCTTTCTCGGCTTCGCGACGCTGTTCTTTGCTTTTAGCTTTGGCTGGTTGTCTTGGGCTGTCCCGCCTTGGCTTTGTCCTTTGTTCTGTGGTTTAGGGGCACCTCTCCCCTGCTTTGGATTTGCAGATCCAAAGTCTCGCTTCTTTTGTTTAAACTTCTGCTCGAGCTTGACGACATATCGGTATTCTGCGCCGAGCGAGGAGATGTTTAGGAATTGTATTTCTTCCTGGATGTACTTGTGCAGGCAGCCACGGTATTTGAGTATCAAATGTTGCTCTGAATCCTTGATACCCAACTTTGTGCGAAGGGTATGGAAAAGATTGGTGAACTCTGACACGTCTTGGTCCCTTCCCTGCCGCAGCGTGGTCCACTTTATGTATTCATCCTCATAGCTTCCAACAGGGTAGTACTGCTCCTTGATGGCATCCCGGAATGAATCCCAGGTGGGTGCGACTGAAAATAGTGAGCCAGTACTTTCATCCTTCTGCTCGCAGTAGGTTTCCCACCAGTCCTTGATGTGAGGGGATGCTTTGAGAAGAGAAAAAACAATCTTTTCCCGACTCGAAAATTCATGAACAGAAAAATAACCCTCTAGCAAATTTAACCATTTATCTACGACATCTGCGTCTATCTGACCCTCGAATATGGGGATTTAAAAATTAACTTGTACCTTAAAGGGTGTGGCGTTTCCAGAGTAGCTGCTGGAAGCCGATGCGTCGCTTCTGGGTAACCGCTGAAGGATCTGGGCAAAGTTGTCCATCATCGCGTTCCGTTGTCGCTCGAGGGCTTCTTCGAGCAAGATTTTGATGGGATCTCCTGCCCCATCTTCTTTCTTCTCATCCGCCATGGGAGGCCGTCGAGATTTGCGAGGCTGGTCTTGCAAAGGTTCAACCAGTTCAAGCCCTAACTCCTTATATCCCGACCTTGTTGGGGACATGCAAAGAAAAACAGAGAAAAAGCAGACCGCTCTGATACCACTGATCCAGATTTAAACAGGAACGCAACAAATTATAGAGATAACCATGTACACAAAGATGCAGCGGAAATAATACTTCATTTCATTAATGGAAAATACTGAAATATGCTTACAACCAGAAATGGAAATAAACCAGCTAGGGCGATGGTAGCTTATCTCTGAGAAGAGATGTGATGGCTACATGCCTCTGAACTGTGTTACAATGAGGCTCGAAGGCCTATTTATTGTTGACAAACAATGGAAAACCCTTAACATTCCAAAACCTAACCCTAGGAGATGAAACGCCAAACTGTGGGCCCCGTTTGGGGTAAATTGGTACATCAACTTCCCGGGGTCGTAAGTTTGGCATATGATCTCCGTTTGACGCATACAATAGCTCGTTAGAAAGATCTATCCGAGCACTACCATTGTTGGAATGGGCAACATCGGTCCATTCCATGGACCCATGTTGCCCCCGGAATCCCAAAAAAACATTGTTTAGGGCCTCAAAACGGCTCCGGAAGTTTAGGACCCGAAAGACTGCTAAAAATAGTAAGTTGTGCTACAATTAAGGAAACTGAAAATGCTGAGAAAAACAATGGTGGGGGTCCAGGTGGACTTGGCAGGTGGCCACCAATATCCACCTGGATCAATTGAAGACCCCGAATCTAGTGTCATCCATCCGGGCTGCGATGTATATTCAGGGAAATAAAGACATCAAATGTACATCATTGCTGCACAGATAATCATCCAATCAAAGGGATGATGGCTCTACCAGAATCATTAGTCTACACTCAGACGATTGTTTGTCCTATGTACATAAAAATGAATTTATAAAGCTGAGCATGGGAATGCCCGCCTCAGCTAGATCATGAAAATATTATGAAGATAATGTATTGTATTGTATCTTATTACAGGTCTCCTCCCAGCTTGAAAGAACTTCGGATCCTCATAATAAAGCATTTCAACCGACATCAAAAGATTAACGACCTCATGCTTTAGGGGGCAACCATTATAGACATTTTTTGGCCCTACAACCCCAAGCATGAAATTTCCATAAACCAAGGGCTCCTAAGTCCCTAAAAGTGTTGTTCTAACCCCTAAAGGAGCAAGGTCAACAGATTACAGCTTCTCCCAGAAGTTCTCCATGAAAAACTGCGTAGAATTGGTCAAAACAGGATCATTTCAGCTGCTCCACTGGCCAAGTGCGTTGCATCTCACCTAAGTACACTGTGTGGGTGTGTTGAATTTCAAAAAGCCCTTCTATAGGGTGCGATGGGCGAGAAATGAAAAATGGCAGTGTCATTCCGCGAGGTGGAGAGGCAATGGAAGCTTCCAGAAACTTCTCCTGTGACACTTGCCTCTCTGAATTCGACCAAGGATGAGTAAGAGATCATCAATCTCCAAGTGGAAGCAAGAACTATCAGAGGGAAGACACTAATCAAATCATAAGCTGACTCATCTCCATTACAGATATCTATATATGGATCCCTCATCCCAGAGATCCAGGGGTTGGAATTTTGCATATTGTAAGGAATTGTTGTTGGTTTCTTGAGACAAACATAAGATTGTTGGGTGATCTAAGCTTTGTATGAGGTGAAGAGGGGCTTCCTTGCTGAGAGGTTGATGCTGGGTTAGAAAAACTGGTTGTAACTCCTCTTAGCTCTTTCTTGTTTATCAATAAAAGCTATTCAAGTTTTTCCTCCATACTCTTGTGTCATTGTTGTTTGCTGCATTTGTATGGTCAATTTACAGCTGATCCTAGATTGTTTATGATTATAGATCCATGTCTTTGTATAGTGTTATGCTACTATGATCTTACAGGTATTTTGTGAATTTGGGCGTGCAAGGGAACAAGTAGCGAAAGAATATCAAGGAAGAGAGGAATCAAATTAGGAGATTAGCGCAAGATAGAGGTTGGTCTTTTTGTTCCTCTCTATCTATAATTCATAAAGGAAAAAAGAAAATAGCTTTACTCTGTTTGTTTCTAAGGCAGCTGTCACACCTTAGTGGGATGAGCAGTTTTGAGTAGACACTTTTCCCTGTAACACCTACCACAATGAACACTTAGTTAGGAATCTTTTATGTCTATAGATTTTAGAGGCACGCCTCAAAGTTTACTTACCCTGGTCGATAATAAATTTAGCCTAATCTAGCACCCTAGGTTTGTCACTACATTTTGGCGCCGCTACCGGGGAGGCGTAGTTAGAGGATTTCGAAAAAAAATTTTAATAAACAAAAACAAGCAAAAACATAGATTTAGAAGTCATGTTTACTTATGCCTAGATCTAGAGATAATAAAGGTAGATTCACAAAAACCCCCCATCCAAAAACTAACCTACCATTAGGAGCAGACCCTTTAGGAAACATTGAACACACCACACCTGCTGAGGAAGTCACCATACGAGAATTAGAGGGTAAACAAAAATCAGGGCAAAGACTCACACTCATCGAGAGGCAAATTCTATTAGCACACAAATCACAGAAGAAAGACTTCCCTGAATCCTCTATACAAGGAGAAAGTAGCACGGTGACTCAACAATCTTTCTTTAATCTTCTCTTTGAAACAAGTGACACTGAACAAGGAATAGAGGAACCTATCAAAATGGCTGAGGAAGGAGATGGATCAGTACCAAATCAAGGTCGAAGAGACGAGGAAGAGTCAACCTTTAAATTTCCTATTCAAGAACCACAAGAAGATGATGAAATAAAAATGAAAAACATACCTCCATCTGTGCTACCAAAATTTTATGGCATGGCTTCAGAAGACCCAGATTCATTCTTGTTTGAGTTTGACATTGTATGTCGAACATATGGTTACACAGATGATGCCCATAGGCTTAGACTCTTCCCAACAACATTAAAAGCATCAGCATTAAGATGGTTCATGGGGCTTGGTGAACATGCGATAACTGATTGGGATGGCATGAGAAGAATATTCCTAAAGAAATACCAACCTTATTGTAGATCGAAAGATTCCAAAGATGATATCTTTAGGATGAACCAACAAGAGGATGAAAATTTAGAGGAATACTTAGAACGGTTTGTTTACAATTTACAAAAATCCAAACACCGAACCATGCCTCTTGATTTGATTCGAACAATATTCTTGAAAGGCATTCGAGAGGAATACTTAGATGATCTTAACTTGATGGGCAAAGGTGATATTTCCACTTTACCTTTTGAAGAAATTGCTGAGTTATGTGAAAAGTATTCTAGGAGCAAAGCCAAAATTGGAAAAAGAACCATATCATCCAAAGCCACAAAATCTGCTTCAGCAAGTGTCACAAGGGCTGAAATAGGGAACCTGTTAGCGGAATTCAAAACAGATTTGTTAAGTACCTTAGGAACTCAAATTGACACTTTAAAAGCTAAGAAGAGACAAGAAGAGGAAGATCAGATGATGGATATCTTTTGCCCAAAATGCCGGAAGAAACATGTCTTAAAAGACTGCCCATTAGAAAACATTCAAGTTTGTGCCTTTTGTACTGAAAATCATGATATATTTCATTGCTCTAAAGTCAAGGTTTTGCAGAATTGTAATGTGGTAGCTAATGCAGATATGGAAAATGTGTATTACATGGGCGCAAAGAGACCATGGCAGCCAAAACCAGCACCTCAAGGTATGTTCCCAAATCAGAATTTGCAATTTCCTGTACATGATCAGATGTATGCTCAGAATTCATGGAATGTACCCATGCCATGGCAACACCAAAATTACCCCCAACAACAATGGAGACCATCTCAACAATACTCTCAACAATATCATTCATATCCTCAATCATATCAACCATACTCGCAGCCATATCAACAATATCATCCGCCATACTCGCCATATCCTCAATCATATCAGCAATATCCTCAGCAACAAGTTGTTTACCCACATCAACCTCAACCCACTCAGCAAGCATTGCCTGCTCCTCCACCAATAAATCCACCACAATTACAACTTCCATCTAACTCAAACCTCCCAGACCTACTCAAATCCCTGCTCAACCTGTACCAAATCCAAATAACAGAGCAGAGAGGCCAGCCTACAATGTAGAAGAGGGAACCTCATATCCCAAATTACCCTTGAAAAATATCAATTTGAGGTCTGATAAGGTACTTCACAAAGAATCTCCAACAACTGATAAACAAGAAGAAAACGAAGAAATGAAAATGAAACTGCAAATCAAAGAAAACAAAATGATGACACCAAAAATAAACAAATGCAACCATTGCATCCACCACCTTTTCCAGACCGATTGGTCCAAACAAAACTTCCAATGTCTATACCTCAGTTTGATGTTTTAGACGAGCTCAAGAATGTCTATATAAAAATTCCGCTATTATAAGCCATAAAAGACATTCCCATATATACTAAAGCAATCAAAGAACTGTGCCTTAAGAAGCCCACTAGGAAAAGGGTTGATCCACAAACCATTCATGTTATTGGACATTTAGCTGGCCTTATGACAAACACCATCTCAATGGAAAAGTATGTTGATCCTGGTATTCCCAGAGTCACTACAATCATTAACAACATACATATTCCAAACACCTTAATAGATCTTGGGGCCGCAATAAATGTCATGACTCTTGAAACCATGAAAACACTCCAGCTCACAAATTTGCAACACACAACAATTGTTCTAGAACTCGCTGATAGGTCTAAAGTGATTCCTGAAGGGATTTTGGAGGACATAATCGTTTCACTGGACTCTTGGGAGTATCCAGTGGACTTTTTAGTTCTTCAATCCAAATCCAATTTAGGAGGGCACCCTATCATCCTTGGTAGACCATGGTTAGCAACTGTTGATGCATTCATAGGATGTCGATCGGGTAATATGATCATTTCACGAGGAACTGAAAGAAAACAAATCACTCTTTACCCATCAGCACAATCACCAACAATAGCACACAATTTATGGCTTGACGATAAATACAATGACAAAGAAGAAGTACAATCTGTTTTTAGCATCAACCAAATCTATGATTTTCAAGAACATAATAATGATGATTTGGTAGAATTGTTCCTTTCTCAACCTGATATTTCCGAAAATTTGAGAAATGACCAATATCATGCTGCAGATGAACTTTTAGCCCAAAATTTTCAGGAAACATGCACCATTCAACCTTTACAAACAACATTCCACAATATTTTTCCCATTCAATCCATCACAAACACACAGAGTCAGACCACAGAGATTAGTCCAGGAAAAACTCTGAATATTAGCACTCACCTAGACTCATCTCAGCAAGAGAAATTGATTCAATTGTTGAGAAAATACCAAAGCATTTGCTTGGGACTACACCGATATGCACGGGATTCACCCTGAAACATGCACTCACCATATTTATACCGATACTACTATCAAACCAGTGAGGCAACCGTAGAGACAAATGAACCCCATGCTCCAGGATATTGTTAGAGAGGAATTACAAAAACTGTTGAAAGTTAATTTTATCTATCCTATCTCTGACAGTTAGTGGGTATCCCCATTGGTATTAGTGCCAAAGAAAAATGGGAAGTGGCGAATTTGTGTCAATTACAGACAATTGAACAAAGCAACGCTCAAAGATTATTTCCCACTACCATTTATTGACCAAGTGCTAGACACATTAGCTCGAAAATCATCATTCTCTTTTCTTTGTGTTGAAGTTTACATGGATGATTTTTCAGTGTATGGTGATTCATTTGAGCATGCATTAGAGAACCTTGAAAAAGTTTTGAAGAGATGTATTGAATCTAATCTGTCCCTGAGCAATGAAAAGTGCTTTATGATGTTAAACGAGGGGATAGTATTAGGCCACTATATTTCTTTTCAAGGCATTAAAGTTGATCCATCGAAAATCCAGATCATTGTCAATTTGCCAATTCCAAAGACTCAAAAAGAGGTGAGAAGTTTCCTTGGGTATGCAAGCTATTACAGAAGGTTTATTGAACATTTTAGTAAAATAGCTTCACCTTTGTTCAAGCTTCTAGCAAGATATACTTTTCAACTGGAATGAGAATTGCTAGCAAGCATTTGAAACACTCAAAAAGAAGTTGTCAACCACACCAGTCTTAAAAGGACCTAACTGGAACCTACCATTTCACATATTTACAGATGCATCTGATACTGCAATAGGTGCCTCATTGGGCCAAAAAGATGAGTCTTGTCATTATGCCATCTATTTAATTAGAAAAAATCTAACACCTGTAGAATTAAACTACACAGTCACAGAAAAAGAAATGCTTGCCATCATATATGCTGTGAATAAATTCCGACATTATATAACTGGTTATGAAGTTTTTGTACATACTGACCATTCTGCCATTAGGTATTTAATGAATAAACCAGTAACTAGTGGGAGAGTTATTAGATGGCTATTATTGTTACAGGAATTTAACATCACAGTGTTAGATAGACTAGGTAAGGAGAATCGGGTGGCAGCTTTTCTTTCTAGACTGCAAAATCAAGGTGAGGTTGTTCCGGTTGAAGATTCTTTTCCAGATGAAAATCTATTTGCAATTTCAATAGTGAATCCTTGGTATGCTGACTTGGCCAATTATTTGTCTACAAGAAGAACACCTCCATACTTTACTCCAAAGGAAAAGAAGAGGCTAGTCAAACAAAGTGCTCGATACTCATGGATTAATGGCGATTTATTTTACACTGGTTATGATATGATTATTAGACGATGTGTAAGAAATGATGAGATAATTGATATTTTAAAATCTTGCCATGATGAACCGTGTGGTGGGAATTTTGCAGCTAAGCGAACAACATTCAAGATTCTTAGTCTTAGATACTACTGGCCATCCATTTTTAAGGATTCCAAGAATTACGTGAAGAGTTTTGATAACTGCCGAAGAATGGGCAGGCCAACAGCGACAGATGAGATGCCACTTCAGCCCCAAGTGCACCTAGAGCCATTTGAAAAATGGGCTCTAGATTTCATAGGACCCATTAATCCAACCTCCAACGGTAAGGAGTACATCTTAGTATGTACCGATTACGTAACAAAATGGGCTGAAGCAAAAGCACTAGTTAGAGCGACTGAACAAACAGTGGTAAATTTCCTTTTTGAAGAGATTTTTGTAAGGTATGGAGTACCAAGGGAGATAGTGACTGATCAAGGTACTCAGTTTACTTCAAAGTTAGTTAAGGACATCACAGAAAAATATCAAATCAAGCACAGAAGAAGTACACCTTATCATCCACAGGCCAATAGCGAGGTGGAATCCACAAATAAAACTTTGGAAGGAATTATCACTAAAACTGTGGCAATAAACAGAAAGAATTGGGAAGAGAAGCTCAAAGATGCACTCTGGGCTTATAGAATCACGTGGAAGAATACTACAGTATTTACACCATATCAGTTGGTGTATGGAAAAGAGGTAATGCTTCCTATTGAGTTTCAAATACATACTTTTAAGATGGCTGCAGATTTGGGAATTGATCTGAATGAAGCACAACAAGAGAGAATCCAACAGTTGAACCAGATGGATGAAATGAGGCAGCAAGCAGAGGAAACAACAATCCTCATGCAAAAACAAAGGAAGCAGTGGCATGACGCACATATCAAGAAGAAGCAGTTCAAGGAAGGAGACCGGGCTTTACTCTTTGATTCTAAATTCAGAGATCATAAAGCCAAGTTTACCACACATTGGATGGGCCCATACGAAATCATTAAAGTTTATGACAATGGATCAGTCAAGCTCATTACTATTGACGGAGAAGGCCACTCCTTTACTGTCAATGGTCATCGCTTGAAACTTTACAATAAGCCCATCAACAAGCAAAATTTTCTTCAAACTGTATCTCAATAGAGAGAGGTTGAGATATTGCAGCCTTCAGCTGTAGTATCTCTGCCTTAGTTCATTTCATTTCAATTCAGAAATTCATTAAAATTAAAAAAAAAAATTAAATTTAAAAAAAAAATAATAGTAATAAAAAAAAAATTAAATAATAATAATCATAATAATAATAATAATAATAATAATAATAATAATAATAATAATGGGTTAGATGTGAAAACCAGACTCTGGCACACTCTAACCCAGAATTCTTACTTGAAAACCAATTCGTTGGCTGGTAAGAATTCCTTTTCTTTTTGTTTCTTGTTTGATTCATCAATTGAATAATGACTTGAGGACAAGTCAACGCTTTAGTGGGGGAGAAGCATCAGCATTTTGTTTTTCTTATCTCATCTCCTCATTGTAAATTCTCAAAGATTTCTTATCTCATCTCCTCACTGTAAATTTCCAAAGAGTTTGTTTCAGCACTCCAGATTTCAATAAAGAAGTTGTTTTTGTCTTTGTTCTAATCAGAGGGACTTGTTTAAAAATACTATGCAGTGGGACCTGTTCTGCTCAGAAGACCATGTTACCAGCACCAACAGTAGTGGGACCTGTTCAACATACATAAAAAGGGACCTGTTAAGAGACTGTTATCTCAAGTTACTTCAGCAAAATTTCAAGAAGTTTCAACAGAGATTCAAAGGTTGCTTGTCACCGAGGCTTCATCAAACACCAAAGATCGAGGAACCTGCACACATATAGTTCTTTTCCAGATTTCAAAGAAGCTGCATAAACATTTTCCAGATCTCAGAGGGACTTGTTGCATTCAAATTTATCTTAGAGGGACCTGTCATGAACAAAAAA
Source organism: Pinus tabuliformis (assembly GCA_031772625.1). Classification (NCBI taxonomy): domain Eukaryota; kingdom Viridiplantae; phylum Streptophyta; class Pinopsida; order Pinales; family Pinaceae; genus Pinus; species Pinus tabuliformis. The sequence continues at coordinate 1,663,551,694 of CM062818.1, read as the reverse complement.
TATTAGTCAAGAAAGACTAGTCCTACCTAGCATGCCAATTCAATGCTTGATCAACCAATAAAAGTGTAATGTATTCTTTATTTTTAACATTTAAATTCTTAGATTAATTTTTAATGTTAAATGTGATGACTATGACTGCTACGATCAATTTCAAAAACACCTACATACCTATCACCCCTTATCATATTCTTAATCCCTATCATCTCCCAACACTCTAGCCTATCCCATATTTATACGATTTTTAAAATCCCCATACTCTCCATACGATTTCTCAATCCCCTCTCATATCACCCTTCCAACCTTTGGTATTAACTCTTTATCGGCCAATCAAACCCTACTGCCGGTCCAACACCTATATTCGGCCAGGTACCAATGAACAAGGGACATGTGGTGAATTGTTTGAAAGCCAAATGCTATACGGTTTTGTTCATTATGTTTGAATCGGTTGAATTATAACATAACCACCCGACGAAGTCGAATGATGCAAATGACTATTTGATATCATGCTCCAGTACTCCATATATGCTTCCAGCGTTCTCATGATGGTATTCATATGACCCGGTACAGCTACTCCTCTGCCATAAAATATGAATATGCTATGAATTGAGTCGGGTCAGTTATTAAAAAAAAAATTTCATTTCATTCTCAGTGTTCTATATTAGCAATTCGACTTCTGTGATTTCAACAGCAAAGACTGAGAGTAGCAAGTGCTACGAAAGGAAAACATAGTCATTTGGGTTTACAAGTTTCAACCTCCACCATAATTACAAGACAGTCATCTGGGCATCGCTTAAGTCACTGAAGGAGCTAGTTTCGAAGAACAGAGGGTGCCACCAGGTCAGTAGTGTGGAGCAAAAGACAAAGGTAACAAACCAAAATACCTTTGTTGAATTCGTAGGCATAAACGAAGAGGGTTAGAGCAAAATTTCTCTGTCAAAATGACTAATAGGGTAGAGCCAAGCACATTCGACAGTTCTCAGTACCACGATGACTGCATTGCAATTCTAAAAGAAAAACAATGGCTACCCTTCTTGGAGAAGTTTCATGGAAGCAATGAGGAAGTCACTAAACAATTTTCCTTTACATTCAATGGGGAGAAAGCCTTGATAGGTAATTTTTCATTCAGGGTTTCAGAAGACACCATAGCACAGTCCTTAGGGATCAGCCCAGAAGGGGAGAAATACTTCAAGACAAAACAGTTCAAAGAAAAATCATGGACCCAATTCATGTCCAGATCGAGGGTCTCATCCGTTAACTGGAAGAAAGGTGTCCCTAGGAGCTGGCTGATGCATCCATGGGACGAAATGGTGTATATCATCCAAAAATTTGTAACTTGTGAGGGCCGCTACAACATCATTTACTTATACCACATCAAACTACTGTTACATTTGAAAGGGTAGTGCACTATTAGCTTACCATACTTCCTCTTGTAGAGCCTAACCAAAATGTCGAAAACCATCCAAAAGCAAAAAGGTAACGAGGAAAAGAGCTTATATCATTTCGGGCTAATTAAAATTCTTATTGAGTATGAATTACAAAGAAGGGGAAGAACGTGGAAGGAATTCTTGGCTGCCAACCAAATCAAAGATGAAGAGGATGAGCAAGAATAGCAAGAGCACTCAGGATTTATGCATGACATTGATGAAGAGATTCCTATGCACAAATCAAGCAATGTACCTCCACCCATTAGTAGTGTGAGGACGAGGAAAATGAGAAAAGAGGATGCCCAGAAAGTAGAGCAAGATAAAATTTTTACTACCTATACAAGAAGATCTAGGAGAGCACCAAAGGCCCAGCTACAAGAAGACCAACCAGAATCGAATGCACCTACACCGATGGATATTGAGAGTAGTGCTCACTCACAACTTGGACCAGAAGCTGAGATGGAGGTTGAGAGCAACAATAGGCAAGAAAAGAGTCACCGCCCGCCATTAAGAAACAAAGGAAGCTGGAAAAGAAAATTGAAAAGTTAAAGGAAGAACTGATGGAGGCAAACATGCTAGAAAAAGTCATCAAGAAAGAGAATGAAATGCTAAGAGCACAGAGTAAAGAGACTCAACAGAAAAATGAGAAGTTGAGGGAGCAGATCAAGGAACTCGAGGTTGAACAAACTGACATTTGCAAGTGGGCAATCAAATGGTATAACCAAAAGAAATCCCTCAAGGAGAAGTACAAGAGTTTAAAGCATGATCTCCACAGTCAGAAAGATGCCCAAGCTAAGAAGAACATGGATGCATTGTTGAAAGCAGCAGAGGTGCAGGCAGGGACAGAGTTTATAGGCAGCACATCAGGATTAGCATGAGGACATGCTAATTCATTAAGCTTGGGGGAGATGTTGGTACCATTCCATGACCTTATTTTTCCTCTTGAAACACATCATTTGTTTACCTTTTCCCTCCATAGAGCCCTTATATTCCTTGAAATTGATTAGTTAACAGTATTATAGTTGTTAGTTTGTATTAAAGTTAGTTTATGAGTTTTTATGTTAGAAATTAGGAATTTTTAATAAAAAGGTTACAGGAAGTCACAACATCCTGTAAATGGTTCATCATCTGACACATGGCATGACAGGAAAGCTAAAGCAAGGAATAGGAACGAAAACTAGAATGTACAAGCATGGAGAAACATGGATCCTATAGCGAATCCAACACTCCTTGTTATGCGGTCAACACTGGTCAAAGCCCCAGCCTTTTGGTGACAAACGCAGCAACAACCATAGGTTTCCAAACCGGTTTCGTTTTGTTTCTTTTTGGAAATCGGTTTTGAATGGAAATGACCCAAAAATCATTCCATAGTAAAAGCGGAAACAACAGCATAGTGAATGTACATTCAATCCAAATGAAAACCGTGTATTATTTGTTTTTAAAAACACGGATATAGTTACAGTTACATGGTTGTTGATCTCTGTATATCGTTTTGAAAACAGAGCTTTTGTATGATCTTCAGAACTTAATACCAGAACTCGATTACAGTCACGGTTTCATTATAACATTGTTCATGCGTTAATACCTTAGTTGCTTGAGCGTATTCCAGTATACGGTTGAAACGCGGACGGGCCCTGCATGGACGGGTATACTGTTATTTTCATTTCATTAGTAGCTTTTGAATATTGAATAGCATGCATAGTGATTAGAGTTATGCTTATGATTTCATTGATTTAATTAGCAATCCTTATGAATGGTGTTTATGGTGATAGCTTAAAGGATTTATCGTTAAGATCATTGAACTGTATCTTGTAAGAGATCTGATCCATCGTTATGTTTTTAAAGCATCCTCATAGACTCTGTTTGCATGTATTTAAATTTGTAGTATGCTTTTGATCTTTCATGAATGTTGAGTGTTAACTAGACAAAGCTTTTATGCACAACATCCTTGTAAGGGGATTAAAATCTCGGTTCAGCAATACACAGTGTCTTTAGGACAGTTAGATGAGTTGAGTGACCTGAGCGTTAAGAGTGATAGGGAACATATCTTAACCTTCCATAAAGAAGTACTGTAACCTACCACAATGAAAACTTAGTTAGGAATCCTTTATGTCTATAGATTTTAGACGCATGCCTCGAAGTTTAATTACCCTGGTCGATAATAAATTTAGCCTAATCTAGCACCCTAGGTTTGTCACTACAATCTACCAGGCCATTGACTATTTAGGATACACCCCAACAGTCCATTAAAGAGAAAACTCAGTTCAAAGAAACTGCACATGAATCAAGCACAGGTGAAGGAATTCAAAGAAGAAGGACTAGGAGCCAGGTGGCTAAAGAAAAAGGTAAGTCAGTGAGTATTGAAGAAAACCCTGTTTCAAAGGGAGACTTAAATGATTTATTGCAAGCAATTGACATTGAAGAGTCCCCACTAGTTCAAGCTGATTTGATACAGTCAGAAAAAGAGAAGGTTAAGAAGGTCAAATCCTCAAAGAAACTCAAGTTTGATGATCAAGTTGATCAATTTGTTTTTAAGCCCGGGAGAACCATAACGAGGAAGTTCAAACAAGTACAAGAGGTGCCGCCAAGAGCAGATGAAACATGAGAGGTGACACGACCTCATGAAAGAAAGGATAAAGGAAAAATAATTGCCACTCAAGAAGAAGGTAATGTAGAAGATTTGAAAAAGAGATTGGGATTGGCCAATTTCGAAATTGCTAGACTGAAAAAGGCTGCCAGAAAATTTTCACTTAAGGAAGCCTATTTCAACCAAATGCAAGCTCGGTGGGAGGACCAAACATTTCAAATTCCTGAAGTGGTTGATTTTAGTGTTCAATTCCGTAGCTGGACTACCCCTACGATAAAGGAAGCTCAATTTATCAGAAAAGTCAATACAAACCTCAGGTCTGGGATCAAAGTAATGAAGAAACAAATTGAAGACTTAAAGATACAGTTGAGCCAACAAAAGGAATCTACATAAAGAAATCTCACTTCAAGTAAGGTTATGTTTCAAAGTTTTGATGGTTTTGCTTGGTAAAATTTTTATTGAAGAATCAAACATTCCCTTTCAGTTTTGAAAGATCTTGGAGCTGTTGAAAGAATGCTTAAATAGTAAAAGGCTCAAAATGGCAAAATTTTGGGTTGAAACTGTGAGTTTTGAAACAACACAGCAGTTTCATAGCGCGCTACGAAACTGTTGAAGGTGATGACTAAAGCGCGCTACGAAACTGCTGAAGCTACACAATCTAATCTCAGTCAACCAGTTTTGAAATATAAGCGGGAATTTTGAAAAGGGAATATCTACAAGGCATCATCTAAAGCTATCAACACTCAACCAGGTCAAGACAGGTGGACAAAATATGTATTCAAATCCAACTTTAAATTTTTGTCATAAAGTGAGCACATTTACCACAGTTCAAGATATGTCAAAACAGATTGGAATAACTTTTTCCTTCACACATGGAAAAGGTGGACAACACATCAAGGACGTGGCAATCTGTTTTATTTTGGATAAATCAAAGACAAAGGGCATGCTTCTTTGGATTCAAACATTTTAGGGCAAACCAAAGACCGATAAACAGGGGTAGTTTCCTATGTTTCAGGGCAATGGAAAAGATGTGACGTTGAAGACCAACATGGAGCCTTGAACATCCATCATAGCCAAACTGAAGGGGGACCATATGTCAAAGAACGAGAATGATTCTAATCAAGGCTATTATTAGCGCAATATGGAGTTAGAATCCTACTTGATTTAGATCTCTAGAAAATCTAGTTGAAGTTTGTTACATTAAATAGGCAGTTAAAAGTTAAACAGGTGTCATTAGAAGTAGATTTCGAGTTCCCCTAATGTTTAAGGAGGAATCTCAGTCAGGTCTATATATAGGAGAAAGGGAAATGTAATAAGGGTTGGAAGTTTATGTAAAAAATCTCTGTTATTAAGCTTATGTAAAAACTCTGTTTCTTTGGTAATACAGTACTGGCTTCTGCTGTTCAAGAATCATAGAGATTTCAATGTATGTGTTCTTGTTGTTGTCTTTCCATATGGTTTACAGTATTATGAGTATTTGATCACTTAGAAATCACTTGCTGTGTTTTAATTTCCTTCATGTACTCATAGACTGTCCTTTTGTGTTTGGTGTACTCTGTTTATATTGAAATCTGAATGCCTTGATTTTATTGCAAATCCAATCCTACTGTTAATGCTAAATGACATATGACTCCATAAGCCCAATGGATGCTTGTTAATTTTCATTTCACCAGCCTCATACCTATTTGTTTCACAAAGAGTTAGCCATCTTAATCTTAATCATAAATCTTTTAATCCTTTGAGAGAGCCCTCTCAGGCTAAGGAGGCTAAGCCTTAGCTAAAGATTGGTTTGAAACAGTTACTTGAAGTCTCCTTGGTATGTAGCCTTCCAGGGCTTGATTTTGAGATAACACACTCGTACAACTCAAAGGGGGGGGATGCAAAGAAAATTTCATGGATTTCTGTATATAAGTAGCAATCTAACCACTCTTCCTTCGATAATCGCAGATTCTTGTTTTCCTGCACCACGAACTCGTGAATCTTCCTATCCAACCACTCTTCAATTCCTTTCTTTATCGGATTCCAGTGATACGACATCAGACATCTCTTATGTAGATCTCGTTCCAGCCAATGGAACCATTTTTTGGCTTGTTGGTGCCTGAACCAGGTTCAGAGGTGATTTAGCCAAACAAATCTTGCTACTACTAGCCCTTTCGGCAACAGTCCATGGAGCACAGATTGAGGTCTCACCTGAAGTAGTATGGGAGGGTGATAGAACCAAGTTTCCACACCCTGGAGAAGTCTAATGAGTTCAAGTGGTCCACGATTCAACCCTGTGTGTAAGGCGCTTCACGCACTTTCCCATACCTCACAACTCGAGATATTGTCTTCGCGCAGCCCTACTCAAGGGTTGAACGTTGTGCTTCTGTGTTATTACCTAAGATTATACTGATATTCCAATGTTAGCTGATTATCTTAGCCTACTTGCATGTTTTAAGTTATATTTAACAATATAAACCATTCATACAGGTGCACGCAGTAAATAAACAATATATTTGCAAATTATATCAAATATGCATTAACCCAAGAACAGATACACAAAATTATGATAAAAATTCTCTTTATTAATTTCTTCCTCGGTTACAGACTCAACTCTGCCCTACGCACTCAGTTGTAGGGGTCCGCGCACTCAGCTGCGAACTACTAGGCCTCTGGGCACTCAGCTGCAAAGCCTTCTCCTACTCTCCGACCCAAAGATACTCTTTACACTTGTGACTCAATCACTTATACTTGTTATTCATCTCTTATTCCTCCTTCTCTTTTACACTTAGAGCCTCGCTCTATTTATACGTAGGTCGACATTACATTACAAAACTAGAGCTGACAACCCTGTGACTCTAACATACTTCTGTGCCCCACGCCCACAATTCACGGAGCTTTACAACAAAATTCGTTCAAAACTTGGGCTTTGAGCCCCAAAACATGCCTTGGGGGGATTCCATGCCCAACACTCTTCCCGGCATGCACTGCGCATTTCTGGATCTCAAGGCTTTGCTTTGGCTCCAATAATTGTGCAAAGGCTGCCAGTGACTGGCTCTGACTGCACACTGTACAGTTCCAGGATCTAGTCCTGAAGTATTTCCCATTGGGATTACACAATGCACAGTCCCAACCAACATCAAGCCAGACTGAACTGCACATTGTGCAGTTCTAGTCATCAGCAAGCCACACTAGACTACGCATTGTGCAATTCCATTCAGCATCACCTCTCACTGGCATCTCAGACTGCATAATGCATAGATCCAGCTCACAGTCGCTCACCTCTGAAACTCAAATTGCACAATCTTGCCCAACAGTTGCCTAGTTTGTTGCAAGGTGTGTCTTGAAATGCTTTCGATTTCAGGCTAACATTTGCATGCCATGAGTGTTTTCTCTGTCTCCAAGTACATAAGTTATTGAATATCTTTTCACAAGTATAGGTAACATGGCTTCTAGGAGAGCTGGATCAAAGGACATTGTAGAGAGAAACATTAGAGATGTAGTTGAAAAGGTGTTAATGAACTTGCTGGTCTATACAGACACATAGTTGTTCATAGAGAAGGACATGAAGATAAAATGGAAAGAAATAAAGGACATATTTGCAGGCAACTTCAAGGAAGATCTGGAAGATCGACAGGTCTATGTCAACATCCACAAGTCAAGATTATATAAGGTTGCATGCAAGTACTCCACCTTCCCATGTGCGGACATCATTCACTGGATTCTCTCACATAACAATCTTGAGATTATGACATTAAGCAGTGCCAGTGGAACAAAAATTTCCACCTTCAGGTAAGAATCCTATCATCAGATGTATCACTTACCATAACAGGTGAATCACATGGATGCACTCTTCTATACTCATAACAATAATGTGAACACTAGAGACATCATGAAGCATTGCGTAAAAGAGCCATCAAATTTTAGGTTGATATCCAATCAGATCTACAAGACTACGTCATTCAAGAAGGCCTACCAACTCTTGGTCATCTTTGCATGCTACTTGTATGGTCAAGAGATCATGAAGACCTTTCCGCAGAGTTGGGTGGCTGTGTTGGACCAGTTGGAAAATGAAGGATGGCCATTCAACTGGTCGCATATGTTGTCTCTTTAGTTGAAAGCGCATGTGTCTAATGCCCGAAATTCGCCTAAGGACAAGAAAGAAATATTATCTATATCCACATAATTGCTTGATGCAATATGAGCCCAACATCAGTTTCCTGCAATAGGTTGGACATGGACACCATCATAGAATGTTGTGGACATTTATAACAAGTTTATTTTTGAGTGCAGCTACCAAGGAGTCATGGAAAGGTTGTATGACCACTTCATCACCCTGGTTTACAAGATGATATTCGAGCAGGATCCACCTTGCATGTCCCAAGAAGCGATGCAAGTATCACTTAACATTTCATATTGGTATGCCTCACCCAGTGGCACCTTTATCAGGATGTTTAGCAGAGAGAAGTCTCTACATGTGCTACCAAGGTTTGCCACAGGTAAGTTGGTCATGCAAGAGGTTGCATATCACATCTCCACAAGGTTATTAGCAGGACTAGACAGGAGGAAGAAGGCACCATGGCCTGCTCTTCCTTTGTGGATTGGATTGTATGAAATTCAAAGCTTGAAGTGTGTGGATTCCGAGGTCAAGGACTTAGAGAAGTTTGAGTTCAGCACCAAGGATTTCAATCCATATGATCCTCATTACATATGTAAGAACCATTGTGTGAAGGTGTATTATCCATGGATCCATGGGGCATGTCATTAGCTAGAGGAGGACCCTTGGAGGTATTGTTACAAATACTCTAAGCTTAATGAACCGGTCAACATGGTTGTAGAATATAAAGAATCACTGCAGGAAACAACACCATAGGAAGCAACAACAATAGCAGTACTGAGTAGCAAACTGGTGCAAGACAAAGGCAAGAGTAAGATTGCCGAGAACCTAGAGGCTGAGAAAATCCACAAGTTCAAAGAAGATCCTCTCATTGAGAGAGTAGCTTTGGAGATAGAGGCAAAGAGGAAACAATGCATAAGGAGAGTAGAACAGACGAAGAGAGAGAAGCAAAGGTAGGAGGATGTAGATAGGAAGTTATAGGAAATAGATAAGAAGCTGAAATAAGAGTAGGAGCTAAGAAGGAGAGAGAGGGAAGCGATGCAGAAATAGGAACAAGAAGAAAGGCAAGGTGCAATGATAAATAAAATTGTGCCGATACAAGTTGAGGAGTCATAGAATCTAGCAGTAGATGAAGAACATTTTGAGAATTTGTGGGAATATGAACTCACTCAGTAGATTAAGTAGATGGTTGAAGCAACAAACATGGAGTTGGAACATAAGCCATAGGACCAAGACACTGATCTCATGTTGAGAGCATCTAAGGTTGCACCTTTGTCTCTACCACCTCCAGAATCAGAACCAGCCCTGAGTGAGCAAGGAGAGGTTGTTCTCCTTGATGATGATCCAATGATGGATGTGTACAATATTTCATTTAATGTGTCACAACAAAGGATTGTACCTGTGTGAAGAAAGAAGCTCTCGGATGATCACGAATCACTTGCACACATAGAGGAAAGGTTGATTTTTTCTGATATTAGAAGACATCCAACTTCCATGGTTGATGTCTCTAAGGCTTATGGAGAAGCAACAAATGGATAGGTTCTTGATAGCAGAGAATGATCGGATGGCAAAAGACTTGTAGGAGGCTAGGCAGAGAACATAATAATACACAAGATCTACTATGGTAGAGATGAGAAAAGTGATACTTGCTAAAGTATCGACTCTTGAGACCACCATGCAGAAACTTTATGGAAAATTTGTCATCATGCACAAGGCAGTTGTCCATCTATATGGTTTTTAGCAGTAGTGCATGAATATTGCCCAAACTCTCAAAGACATCCACATTTCTATTGCGAATACACAAGAATGGACAATGAGGTACAAAGGAACCTCGTTTACTTGCAGAAGATAATGAAGTCACAAGCAAAGCTTGAAAAAGCACATATTCAGATGTTGATCCAGAACTATGAGCATCTCCCTCCACTCATCACCAGCATTGAGGCTTCCTATGCACGGTTGTTCAAGAGTCTGAATGCCATAGTGAGGACACACATGATAATTTCAATTAGATCCCTCGCTCAAGCCATGCAGAAGAACCAAGTCTTGCTAGAGGTCAAAAGGTACATAGAGAAGTTGATGCGAGAGACCACCAATAATGACTTGCAACTGACTACAGAAAACATGCATAAGTACATCGATGGTCCAACCACACTTAGGATAATGTGGTGCATGCTTCAATACGAGTTGGACATAGGTTTCAAAACCATATACCCAGAAGCTATTGGGGCAAGAGGTTGTTTCGATAAAGACATCACCAAATAGTACGGGGACATAATAGCGTAGTACCAAGCTTGGTATTATTTCGTCATCGAAGACCATCAAGAGGGTGCTGTTGAGTTGGTGTTTCCCCAAGATTCCGAGTGATGTTGTTTGTCTTTTTATGCTTACTATAAGGTCACACACTTTCTTCTAGCCAAATCTATCTTACTTACCTTTGCACACTAATGTGGTCAAGGAACTACTTTACTACCCACTGCTGGGACTCCTAATCCAAACAGTCTGAGGTCTAGTTGGGACTTCTTACCAGGGAGATCTCTCGACATGTTCGTGGGTTTGGGACCTTCAACATTTCCATTCTATCATTTGGCACTAATTTTGTGAGGAAGGGTCCATGTTGGAACCAAGACTAGCTAGAACCTTGAATTACAAAAATTCAAACTGAGATTTCTCCTCATTCCTTTGGAGTTAGGTCAAGCATTATATACCATTAGAAAGGTTTTGGAGAGGAATATCCATTAAACACTTAATTTCATCATTTGAGCTAAGGAACTAGAGAAGAAACCCATTAAAGATATTACCTTCATCCATGACCTCAATCCAAGCATCAACACACATTAACATATCAATGACAATAATGATAGTACACTTACCAAGTTCCCCTAAACTTGACACTAGTAATGCTTTGACATCAAGGACAACACCTTGGCTCAACAATCTCACTTCAGTAGGCTCCCTCTAAATATGGCATTGCTTGACATCAATGACTAGGACTTGACAACAACTACCAACATGCTCAACAATCTCCTTATGCTTAACATTAGTAACAACAATTGACATCAATGACTAAACTTTGACAATAGTGACAATACTTTTCTCAATGACACATGTACTTAACAAAAGGCTTCCTATCATTGTTTCAACCATTAGTAAAAGTCATTTAGGGCTAGAGAGAGGTTAGACTAATGATGAAATTTATTTATTAAACCATTGGGGGATAGAAGATAAGGTCACTATGCATATTAATATTTTTTAAAGTAATATAAACTAAGCTTAAAGAGAAAATGTGGTGTGATAAGAAGGCTAAAAATAAAAGTTGATTTATTGCAAAGAAACCACTAATGCAAAGTTAGAAAATCAATAATATCTTTCTATTCTACGTATATATATATATATATATATATATATATATATATATATATATATATATATATAACAAAGGTGAAAACAATTTTTCATAAGATTCGTAGTGAAATAAGGAATTAAGGAAGAATGAAAACCCATTTATATGAAATGATATGTAAACTCCATAATATGAATAAACTAAAGGATGAAAAACAATTAATTTTCAAATGCCAAACCTTATCTTTCCAAAGAAACCACATGGAGGACCCAAGAGATGTTTCCTCTCATTTATGGATGTAATCCCTGATAGACGTATTTACATAGATAAGTTTGTTTCATCCACATGGATATCAAACCAAGAACTTACTAACATAGACTATCCAAATGCCTTAGAATGTTTGCACTTTTAGATTGTGCTAACCCATGGGGCTCAGAATTCCCAATCTATGAAGACATTAGATGTAATTTTCAAAATAATTGTAAAAAAACAAAGTTAATTTTATTAACCCATAAAATCAAAGGGAATTAAAAATTTTCATTTCCAAATTATTCAATCTAAAAGACAACATAATATATTTAAAAAGTTAATTTAATTGTGTAGATTTAATCAATAATAGTTACTCTTCATATGGTGGTAAGGATGGAGAAATGCACAGTCATTAGGCTTGGAAGGGAAGTAGTTTTGTTTGTGGAATTGATATGTTGAAAGTCTTAAAAGAAGGCATATTAGATCAGGAGATGATAAGGATTCTCTAGCATGGATTAAAAACAAGACACTAAGAGTATGTATTACATATATAGGTTTCAAATTCATCACTATTTGCACTAAATCTTCAAGATCCAATCTAGTGGTGGAGGAGCATTTCAAAATTGTAAGCTCTCCAAAAAATATGAATCTTCCTCTAGATATTGTTAAGAAATAAGGCTTTGAATTTTTAATTTTTGTAGAGGATTGATCTGGATTAGATCATTATATTATTTTTCATCTATTTCGATGCTTTGGAGGAATCATCTTACAAGGTCATTTCTAAATGGGAGGACCCATTTTGGAAAATTTGGGTTTGAAACATTCGAAAGCCAATTGAGGCATCAAATGCATTTTTTTGTGGTTATATTTTCTCTCTTAAGTGTTAACCTCGAGATGCAAATCTACACTTAGATACCTTTCCAACAATGTAAGAATCACATCAAATAGAGTTCTTATCAAAAGTTATGCCTCCTGCAAGTTGACCTACTATATTGAACACCATGGTATGACTGGATGCTACATCACCCCGCTTACTCATGCATATGGAGCTAGCTACATGTACACATTGATGAATACGCTAGAAGGTTCAAACCTATAACTCTAGTTGAGGTTTGAGGGATTCAAACGTTACCCTAGTTGGCTATCTGGTTATGTTAAAAACCAAGTCACTAGGAAGAGTAGGGGTTCCATTATATGCTATTGTATTTTGTTCAATAGTTTATCAAAGAAACTGGTCGTGGGAATTTAGGGAGTAGAACAAAGAGGGATAAGGTTTGTACTAGCTTTACAAGGCATGGGTCTAAGGTAACTCCATAGAGAGTACCTCTTCCTTTATATTTGTCTATTTCCATACTAGAGAAAAGAGAGTAGAACAATCTCACATTCTACCTGAGCTTTCTTATGTAAGGGTTTCCTAGGGAGATTTTTGTGTCTATTGTGGATTATGTGTGTATTTCCTTTTGTTCTATATTTCTTTCCTTTTTTAGCTAATTTATTCATTTAAGCATAAAAAGAAAAAATGAAGATTTTGAGATCTAATGGGAATTAACATTCACAATGAAGATTTTAGTAGTTTATCAGAGCGGTTCTGATAATTGCTCCAATGGAATATCCACAATAGTTTACAAACAAAGGAGGAATAAGTATGGCCCGGGGATTGTTTGATGTGCAGAAAAGAGATTGAAACTGTCACACACCTGTTGATAATTTTTCAAGTTTTTGCATAAGTTATATCATTGATGAAGTATTATGGAATGCATATCAAGCATGTGTTCCCTCCATAATTGAGTGATTTGGTTATTGTCGATCCTAGGGATATTTTTATGGAGTTGAGTAGGGATCACTAGAATTAGTACCATAGGGAGAATTTTGCATATCTCAAGTGCTCACATTATAAGGCTGGAGCAAGTTTTAGGGTTAGTTCTAATAACTATGCAAAGTTTATGACCTTGAGTCTATTACTCATATATGCTTTAGAAATAAATATTTAAAATAATTTAGAAATTTGGAGATTCCCTACTAGTGATTAACTAGATGTAAGGTGCACAACGTTCAACTCAATCCTATAGCTAATCAATTAAAATATGTTGTACTTTTGTTTGAATTAGCCTCCTTAACTCATAGAGACATAAATGAAGAAGTATACACCCTTGTAAAAGAAGGTCAAGTTCTAGCAATTGCCTCCATAGTTGTGAAAGAAACAAGAGATGGCGCCTTTGTTTCTTTAGTTCATAAATTTTGAAAATGCTTTTCTACAATTTAGACAAGGTATTAAAAATATATTTTTAGTATTTTTTTTTTAAATAAATGTATAATTAGAGATGTATAACTAATGTAATATCTAAATTTTTAGAAGAGATAACCATGATATGATGTAGTCTATGGATTTCTTTTAATGTATTAGTTAAAAATATAGTTTTTGAATAATATAAAAGATTGTCAATTTTTTTTTATATATATGTCAATACCATGTGTACATTCTAAGTTGTATTAATAATCAACATTCACTCATCAGGAGAGTATGTCACAAAGAGAGATTTAAACTTAAGTAAAAAAAATAACTACTTTTCCCTTGACCACATATATAAAATAGAATAATTAAATTCATCATTTTTTAATTCTTTCAAAAAAATTAAAATAAATAAATAAATAAATATATATATATATAAACATTGAGATATATATATATATAGAATCAGATCGCAGGAAAACAAATTAATATGATTGCATGCTAGAAAAGGATGATAATGAAAAAGTAATGTCATAACAACTCGAACATATCCGAGGGGAAAAAATAACTAGAACACGTTAGAGTAAGCTTAAATTACTACATTTAAGATACATGTTTAGAGCACCTTAAACATGAAGTTGATCTAGTGTAACTATTGTCTCATTTAATGCAGATTTGGAGTAATTTAAATGTTCTCTCTGTTATCTGTCAATAAAAACCACATTGTATGCGCATGCCACACAATTATTCCAAAGCATTTCAGTGAATTATTCCAATCCCTTCAAAAAATGTGAGATGCAATGTTATTAAGAAAACCACATCTCAAAACAACACAATGAAAAACTATGATTTATAAAATATTAATTAATCCTTAGCTTTAAGATTTATAAGATTAGCTTTTGATGTAAAATTAACATGATATAATTATTTTTTATTAAAAATAATTTTTTAAAATTGTTTTTTAATTTTAATTTTTTAATAATTTTTTTATATAGTTGGAAAATTTATTATAATTTAATTGTCAATTAAAAGACAATTATTAGTGGTTGTTATCCATGAATGCAGGGTGACTCATCACTCTTATTCAAGGAAAATCATGCCACTTAAAATTATGTGTTGGTAGTTTGTAAGTGTGTTCAAGGAAAACCATGCCACTTAAAATTATCTGTGGGTGGTCTGTAAGTGTGCAAGCTTTCATTCCGTAAGGAGGTAGGCTTTCACTACTACCAGATACCTTTAGATCTTGGGCCCTTAACATGTTTTGTTAAGTCCAAGTAAGATGAGCTCTTAGCCAAGCAAAGGTAGCTTTAGGACATACTTCAGATTCTTTTTCAATTTAATATATGTGTTTGTGTGTGTTTTATATGAAATATTTTTTCTATATTAATATAAATTCAAGTTAAAATTAATTAGAATTATTTTAATGGTTGAATAAAATAATTGTTATCTTCTTCAACTACATTCAAATTTCTACTAATAACATAATAAAATTTGATGCCTTAAAAAATAATATTATAATGATTTCAAACCTAAACCTCTTAAATAAATATAATTATAA
Organism: Pinus tabuliformis; assembly: GCA_031772625.1. Classification (NCBI taxonomy): domain Eukaryota; kingdom Viridiplantae; phylum Streptophyta; class Pinopsida; order Pinales; family Pinaceae; genus Pinus; species Pinus tabuliformis. Next base: position 1,663,536,210 of record CM062818.1, on the reverse strand, counting down.
ACCAACCTATCTCCAACAATCTCACTCTTACTTTCTGAGTGAGAAAGGAATCAATTTCCCTCCCTGAAAAACAAATAAAACCAAACTTAAAGTAATTAAAAAATCTTATATTTAATTTATATTAGCAAACTTGACTTTTTCTTCTGCCCTTACAATCTTTTCTCTTCAAGATATGCATTATTTTCCCTTTTGATGTGCAGTCCCTTCCTTTGCAGTTGTCCATGATCTGGCCATGACAACCCTGCAAAATTCTGTTACAATGAAGGACTAGTCATGTGATATTATCGCACCACACCTCTGAAACGATTCTAGTCACACATTGTGTCACTGGATTATAGGGCAGTGTCCCTTCTTTCACGTCCCTCTGTCCAGCTCTTCATAATATCCCTCTGTCTTTTCCACATTGAATGCATGACTTATTTTCTTCTAAGTGTGATGACCTCACAAATCAGTTACTGACACCCGGTCAGGGTGCCCATTAGGGAAAAAGTCTCACAGTTGGGAGAGGGCATATTATGACCAAAAACAATGGGATGTGATAGGCTTCTCGAACTTCAGTTTGATGTGACACTTACATATATATATAGAATAAATTTATACTATAAATATATTTTAACATACTTATTAAATATAATGTTTTATAAAATTAAAATAAATTAATAATAATAATAATATATTTTATAAAATTAATTTTCTGCGGTGATTTTTGTTATTTTTGTTTGTAATCAATTAATTCAATATAATATATAAAAATAATTTGGTATATTTTATATTATATATAATATAATGTTAATAAAATAAATTAAAAATAATTGAAAATTAAAAAATAATTTATAATAATAATAATAAAATATTATAAAAAATAAATTTATATTAACTATATATATATATAAAAAACATTAAGTATAGTAAGATAATGATTTAAAATTTAGAGATATTTAGTAAAAGTAAAAATCCTAAATTTTTAATAATATAGTTTTTTGAATAACAATGATGAGTCAATCTATCTATATCTATATATATATATATATATAATAGTAAATCTTTAATATAATCGAAGAGAAAAAGTTGCAATTTTTTTTTTGAAAGTTGCAAACTTTGAGAAAAGGTGTTAATAATGTTATTCACGCTCTCAAAATTTTAAGTATTTATGATTCTAGGAGATCATTGGAAAACATGTCAATAATGATATCCATGCTCCTCTCTTATGAATTTATGAAAATTTCATAATTTATTATATTTTTAAGTTGTTCATCTTATTATACCTACCACATTGGAGTTTTTGTTTGATTTTCTATTATTAGTTTGTGGTTGACAAAAAAAATTGTAGTTTATCTGTGATTTAATATTACAAATTGCATTTCATTTTTTATTTTAATATTTTAATTTATTTTTCTTAATCATAATTGATAATTGTCTTAGATAATTTTTTCTATAATTTATGGATGTAGTTGCAATATTTATGCCATGATTTTTAAATATTTGTGCAATAGTTTTTCATTGTTAAGCTTGATAATTAAAATCCTTGAAAATATCTCATACTCACCTAATTAATCTATTTACCATCAGTTACAACACACCATAATTTAAGCAAGTATTTGCATAAAAAATGAATAGGAACAAGATGGAAATAAATATACCTATTGGGAGTTACTACCTACCACTATTTATGTTTTTTTCAATGCTTTGACATGTACGAGTAAAAGTGTAAATGTGCTAGCTTAGTAGTGGTTATTACCCACCAAAAATTTATGTAAGTCCGTATTTTTAGTAGCCAATTAACTTTTCTACTTCATATATCATTTTGCAATTTTCAGTCATAACATCCACTTAAGTGGGGACTACCAACACTTGTTTTGTAATAATTACATGTTTATGATAGTAATTTTATTTATATATCGTTACTAATTTTTAGGATATTTTAAGAGTTGTGTAAGGATGGCCAGAGCAACATTTTCATAATATAATGATATGTGGTATATTTTCTATAATAGAAATTATGTCATATGGTATAATAGAAATTCTCTATTATGCCATATTGTATAATAGATTTTTCTTTTTTTGCATTAATTTCTTATTACAATAATCATTATATAATTCTTGGAATTTGATAAAGTTGCAATTAGAATAATTAATTTTATTATTATATATAAACAAAATTAAAAAACCAAATCATTTACAAAATATTTTTTCCAACTTTTCACTTTTGAGAGACAATATCTTATAATGGCTCAACATTCTTGATAAAAAACATTTGTTATCTATGGGAAAATGTGATTCATTGAAATTTTAAAATGTTTTCTCAGTTTATGCATATATCCATTAACTAATCTTCATTTTTTTAAACTTTAACTTAACTATATCTAAACTAAACAACCAATATTAACTACTATGTAGTTTTAGTTGAATAAGTTAAAATGACATCAAAATAAATATATTGGTATTTTGGGAGACTTTTAAGTTTGGAATTTTAATCATGTTATTAGTTCCATTTAAATTTTCATGCAAATATATTTTGTCAAATTTGATGCATGTTTGTTTCTTATATATATATATATATATATATATATATATATATTTTAAATTAAAAAATTACATAAAAATAAAAGATTACAAGTTAGATTGTTATTTAATTTTGTGATATTATTTATTATTTATCTATAAAAAAAATAAAATAAATATTAAAAGTGTTTTTATTAATCACTAAATATTAATATAAGTACATATTAAATATCTAAGTTTAGGTTTAGTTTAAGATTTTATATGTGCATATAGAAAAGTATGAGTTTCATTTTCTATTAATATTGTTTTTTTAAATGAAAACCCTATTTTTAAAATATCTTAATAGAAAATGAGTCAATCACTAACCACAACAATAGTTAGTAATCTCAATGAACCTCACTATATAGTTAGTAATCTCAATGAACCTCACTATATTTGAGTCTATGACTTGCCCACCAACAATATGTCATAAATATGTATGAGGTATATGGCTTAGTTGATTAAACTAATGCCCGTGACTATTTTTTCAAAGAAAAATCTCATAATTAACTGTTTTCTCTAAAATATCTATCTATATAAAAAGTGGCTTAACCATTACCATAATTAATAACCTAAAAAACCAATCAATTTAAAACTTATAACATGACTTCTCCTTATCAACAATATACTTTCAATAATTCAACCAATTAAAATAGCTCTTATATTTATTCCTAATTAATATTATTACATTATTATTTCTATTTAACAAAACAAAAAATAAAATAAACATCAAAAACCTTAAGTGAGCCTATTTTTCATACATCTTAATTTCTAAATTATTATTTTAATAAAAACAAAGACCACATCCACCCATAAAAATAATAATTATGTTAATAAAAATACTTTTCTAAAATAAACATCAAAAACCTTAAGTGAGCCTATTTTTCATACATCTTAATTTCTAAATTATTATTTTAATAAAAACAAAGACCACATCCACCCATAAAAATAATAATTATGTTAATAAAAATACTTTTCATCCATCAATTTTTATGATATAGACCAAATTATAATTGAATTATTATTATTTATATATTTAATTGTTAATTGTGCCTACTAGTTAATACTTATTTTTTAAAAAATTAAAAAAAAATTACACTATTCAAATATTCGCACAATCTTTCGCAATAGAATTTTAAAACTCCAATATGTAGTTACAACCTTATATGCAAATAAAATTTGATTACTTAAAATAACTCATTAATCGTTTATAAAGAGACAAATTCATTTTTATACAGAAACTAGTTTTTTTTAAATGTTCTTATTTCTTCTTAAAAATCATATTAATAAATTTATTAAATAATAATTTTGAAATGTAATAACTTTTTTATTTACCAATTTTATAAATATTAAGAAATAATATAAAAATAAATATTATCCCCACACACATACATATATATATATATATATATATTCAACTTTTATAAACTAATTAAATTAAAACAAATGCTTATTTTATATATAGTTAATTATATAATTTAATTTTTATTTATATGTTAAATTTTTTCAAACCTTTATCTACAAAATATTTTCATATCACACACTTCCGATTCATAGGTCAAAATTAATTTTATTAATACTATAATTTCATACCTTCAATTCATATAAAGGGAAGTGAATACCTGAGCTCAAGATTCACATCTTAAATTTTTAATAGGCCATCATGACTTACTCCCTTTATTCCTATAAAACTCTCAATATGATCTTTTAAAGATGTGGTTTTACTTTATATTTTCCATGATTCGCTTCTTACACACTTTTGACCTGCAATCCTCCCCTTTTTCACAATTCAAACAACACATTGGTTAGATACTCATGACAAAGAACATCCACTTGAAAGTATATAAAAAATTCAACTTAGTAGATATTGTGAACATCTTGAAAGTGATTGATCAAGCTATATAGTTTGATGTAGCACTTTATTCAATACAATGTGAAAAAGGTATAATTCAATCGACTCACTTTATTCAATACAATGTGAAAAAGGTATAATTCAATCGACTCACTTTATTCAATACAATGTGAAAAAGGTATAATTCAATCGACTCAATTATATAATTGATAAAATTTCTAGTTAATAATGACTTAGGACTTTTTTTCTTTTCTTTTTTTTCTCTTTTTTTTTTCCTCAGTACGAATGACTTGGACTTTATTGATCTTTCAATGGTTATTTTGTTGCTCTTTACTAAATTATTACAAATCTTCTCACTAATCTTATTAGTAAAAGGAAATATACAGGGTCTGTCGTAGAATGGATAGATTTGCTCAGATGTATGCTCCGTGATCAGCCCTCTGTAGTTCTTGTTCCATGTAGGGTCTGTCGTAGAATGGGTAGATTTGCTCAGATGTATGCTCCGTGATCAGCCATTCCCCTCTAGGATGATGAGTTGCCTCTTTTGATAGCCGGTCCGCGGGTTCATTACACTCCCTGTAGATATGAGTACATGAAACAAGATCAAAATGTGTTTTTAGAAATAAAATATCATTCAATATGGTTCTGAGTGTATATGCATGGCATGTTGATATGCAGCTGAACCAATTTATAACAATCTTGGAGTCCCCATAAATTTGTAACTGTCTGCAATTTTTGTATAAAGAATAATATAAGAGATGATGTAGTGTAAGGAGCTCCGCGAAATTATTTGTGCCATCTCCCAACCCCAAGGAGATGTGAAAATAGTGTGTTTCAATCAAATGAAGGATAATGCCGCCACCACATCCTTGTTCTTGTGCCGCTCCGTCAAAATAGGCCCAAGGGTTATATTTGTCAATGACTTTCAGAGTGATGATCCGAGTCCGGATAACCTGTTGATCGACCAGAATTTCAAAAATAGCTACTACAGATCTTGGGGATAATCTTTGTCTAGAAAATGCTTTTCCCTCGAAAGATATTATTGTTCTGGCACATCCAAATGTACCAGCATACCACTAAAGGCAAGTTTCGAGCTCTCGGTTAGTTGCTGCTGCCCACCACTTGTTCCATGCATTTGGTATATCATCGCCAGTCCATGTAAATGGTAAGTTTATTGTGTAAGACCTGCGCCCAGATCTGTTTTGTAGTGGGGCATGAGAGGAAGAGATGTTGATTCGATTCCTCCTCTGCTCAACATAAAACACACCATGTAGGCCCCAGATACGATCGTTTCCTGAGATTAGATCCAGTCGGGGTTTTATCCATAATGATGTTCCACATCAGTAAGCGAGTGCGCGGTGGACCTTTTAACTTCCAGATATTACTCCACTAGCTTTCCAGAAATGTGGGCTTGTGGCCAGCATGTATGATAGGATATCCATCCTTTGGGGTATAGTTTCCTTTTTGTGCAAATCCCTAGATCAGGTCATCATCCTCATCCCTTAATCTCACATGGGATTCAATTAATGCCTGCAAGTAAGTCCTCCACTCCATTTTCCATTGTGCTGGAATATCCAAGGCCTCCCCAAATAGCCACGCTTGCTGATATATAGTTGTATTGTGAGGGTCCCCGAGTTGTGCTATGTTGTCCACTCCGTTTTGATTGAGGAAGGTAATCAGGTCAGGTGGGAGATGGTAGGAGTTGCCGCAGCCAATCCATGGATCGATCCCAATGCGGACAGACCCACCATTACCAATCCTCCATGTGAGACCCCTTCTTATGGTGGGAAGGGTATTTATTACAGCCCTCCAGATCACTGATATACCCTTCCTATTCCAGGTAGGTAACCTTAACCAATCCAGGACAGAGCTCGGCCAAATGTATTTGTAGGTGACCACCTCCGACCAAAGGCTCTTGTGCTTCAGGAGCAACCAACCTAGTTTGGCCGCAAGTGCTTGTGCAAAAGTAGAGAGATTTTTTAAGCCCCAACCTCCCCATTTTTTAGGAGTTGCAATTCTACTCCATTTGACCCATGCATAGGGTTTTCCTTCCTTGTGGCCCTTCCATAAGAAATGACAACAGACTCATTGTATCCTTTGTAGTATGCCTTGGGGGATCCAGGCCAGGGACATCCAAAAGACTGGTGTGGCTTCCAAAACTACTTTAATGAGCACCAGTCTACCGGCTCTGGAGAGTAGACGATGGCTCCAAATGTTTAATCTTCTTTCCACCTTGGCAATCAACCATGTCCAGTCTGCAATTTTGTATCCATCTTCTTTTATCCTAAAGCCCAAGTACTTCAAACCATCCTCCAATGACAGGTTTTGAAAGGGGAAATTTTGTATTGCAATGTGGGTTTCCTGTTGAGTACACACAGAGAATGATATAGTAGATTTGGCCCCATTTATTTCCATCCCTGTTGCAACACTAAATAGCTTCAGCACTTCAGAGAGTGTGATGATGTCTTGTATTCCCACATCTAGGAAAATGAGTATGTCATCAACAAAGAGCAGATGAGATAGTGTGCATTGATCTGTTATCTTGAGGCCCATGAGCCACCCTGCTCACTTCTCCGACACAATCAATCTGCTTAGGCCTTCCATGACCAAGAGAAATAGCAGAGGGGATAGTGGGCACCCCTGCCTGATTCCACGCTCCACCCAGAAAGAGTGGGAAGTTGATCCATTGATTAAGATTGCGAACGATACAGAGGTGATGCAACACATAATCCATTTGATAAAAACCAGTGGGAACCCCAGATGGGTAAGTATCATCCTTAGGTATAACCAGCTGACCCTGTCAAAGGCCTTTGAGAGGTTAATTTTTAGCAACACCCCTTTGAGTTTCTTCAGTTTGATGGAGTGAAGGGCCTCTTGTGTCGTGCCTATGGCCTCATGGATTTTTTGGTTTTGTAGAAAGGAAAACTGTTCTAGAGAGATGTGGTCTGACAACATCAGTTTAATGTGGTTTGCAATAATCTTCGCGATAATTTTATAAAGGAAATTACATAGGGATATAGGCCTGAAATCATTGAAAGATAGCGAGGAGTCCGACTTGGGGATGAGGGCTATATAGGTGGAATTGATAGGTTCAAACATTCAACCCAATAACCGGCTTTCTTCGACCACCCCAAGTAGGTCTGGTCCAATGATGTCAAAAAAGGTAAGGTAGAATTCCACGGACCAGTCATCCGGCCCCCGACTTTTGTCCTTCTTGAACCACTTCAGGGTGCTCTCCAGTTCCCCCATAGTATCAGGATTTATGAGGTCCTCCATCAAGTCAGGTTCCACAGAATTTGGGGAAATGTCCAACAATGCAGATGATATCAGCAATTGGTGTGCCTAGAGGGGCTTTGAATAACTTCTTGAAGTGAGTGTTACCCAGCAGAGCCAGTTGTGGGTGAGTATTTGAAATCATACCCTATTCTATGGGCATCTTCCAGATGGTGTTTCTGTCTTTCCTTCCATTTGCAAATTTATGAAAGAATTTTGTGTTACCATCCCTTGCTTGTAACCAAATAGCCCTGCTTCTGAGTCTCCATGTTTCTTCCCATTCCAACAAAATCTTTGATCTCTGGGCTTCCAATTCCACAAGATGTAGTTTTGCTTCTATGGAGATGAAACCTCTTCCCTGTTCATCCGTTAAAGAGGCCAGCTGATTTTTGATGTCAGCTAGGGTGTGCTCCTCCCTAGCTTTTTTCTTTTTTCCCAATCAATGGATAATCGCTTAAGATTATTCAGGTTACTACAAAATCCTTCAGCCTTCCTTTGATCATTTGGTGGCAGTTGAGCTTTCCAAAAATCCGAGACCATCCTAAGATAGTCGGGATCCTTTAGCTAGGTCAAGTTGAACTTGAAAGGAGCCCTTGGCTTCTTGAAAGAGCTAGCCACTTCCAAATATATAAGGGGGTGATCCGAAATTCCCCTAGTGCCCCCCAAATTTTGACATGCAGTTGTGTCTGTAAACTCAAAGGGATGGGAAACCTGCTCATGGACTGAAAGAGGATCTGCAGCTGCATTTTGTTAGCAAGATCTGTGTCCTAAATTTTTTTTTTTTTAGGAGATAATTTTTTTTTCTTTCTTAAAGAGTTTTTATAAAAAAAAAATCAACAATTTTCTTTATTCATTCTTCTGCTTAGCTGGTTCAAATCTGCTTTATTTTGGTTTCAAATAGTTGTTAGAAAGCATTGGAAAGATTTTTTTTTGGTTATGTTGTGTATTAATGACTAGGATGCATGGAATAGATATGAATGTATGAAAGACTCTCACTCATGGAATACAACTTATTTCATCAAATTGAATATTTTCAAGCATTGTAATTTGCATGATTTTTGAGTCAGAGTCCCACCACACATCATACGTCAACACCCCTACCGAAGACACTAAAAAAGTACACATAAAATTTACCTAAAATCAATCAGTAACTCTTTATATAGCAAAAAAACATTAGTTCAATCTAGGATCTTGGGATAGGAAGTGTGAGTAAACTGCCCAAGATCAAGAAACCAAAACTAGTGTCATTAAAAGAGAGAAAATTCCTTGTGCACTCATATTACCGGGACCACTCTAGTAAAAGCGGAGCTAAATACGAGACAACATTGGACTATAAGTGAAGGTAGCTCGCCTTCTCTTACAACTCCTTTGGGTATTCTGTGTATTGGGGATCCCTTCAGGGATTTCGGAGCTGAGTCGAGGACTCAGGTATCCTGCCCACACGACATACTGTCTATGACTATGTCCCCCCCGGTGGTGTCTGTGATATGAGGTATCCCTAGTGGCCAAACTTTTAGGGACTTACACAAGGTGACTGAGGCGGGATGCCCAGGTACCTAACATAGACGGACCTACTCTGTCTTCAATTTTTGGGAGGGTGCTCATCTTCACGAGAGTACTTGGCCCCTCAATCTGAGGTTCGGGTGAAGCTATAGAGTAACTGTAACTGTACATTTGGCCAACCCTCTCTGTTATTCATTGTGATACTGGGTCTCATCACCAGTGATCGATGCTTATTAGACAGGGTCATTTCCCTCTGTTTGTTGATTGATCAACTTAGTGTATTTTTTTATACTTTTTAGGCACCCGAGTGTTATCATTGAGACTTTAACAAATATCACGTTAAAATTATTGATAAAAATTAATGGTCACCGTGGCTACATCCAGCCCTCATCGTCAATCTAGACGATTGTTAGGACTTCCTCCACTCATTGTGGAAGATCCGCCGAGCTACAGATTACCGGATTCCCCATCTTCAGGAAATCAGTCTCCAAGATCTCACACAGAATCTGTTTGGACAATCGATGATTCAAGTTTACCGGAGGATTTCTTTACTGCAGGATTTCTTCCTCCCTTTAACCCTCTACTCACGAATCTGCTAGACCCACTCTTGGTTCCCGTGGCACTTTTAATCCCTATTTCTTTAGTTGGAACATTTCCATCCATCCCATCGATGACTAATGGGTCATGGAACTTTGTGGACACTTTTGGTCCCCCACCACTTCCCCAATCGACAGTCACCACCACACTGTTGATGGCGAACCTTGCTATCCCATTTGTCCCAGGAACAAACCCTCACATGACACCTTCCATGAGTGGAACCCAGGCTATGCCAGGTTCCACCCCTTTAGTGTCAAACTTTATACCTTCGACAAGTGCTACATACAACACTCTTTATAACACTCAATATAACACAGTTAGAACGGGTCCCCTCAATCAAAAATATGGTTTGCATCCAATGTACAATTCAAACCCCCATATTCAAGTATATGGGGGCACTCCTAATATGCATATATCAGTCGGGAACGTAACACTCCCCCCTTCATTTTCAGGGATGCATGATCAGTCACTGACTGATATGAGCACTCCTTATGTCAATCAAGGACATATGGTTAGTTCTGTGGCAGGTAGGAATCCTCAACGAGGTCCCAACCAATCCATGGGGTACCCTACTCACAATTTAAAATGAGTCAAGAGGGCACTACTTATCCCGGGGGAAATTCTATACCCCAACATCACAATCCCCATGGAAATCTACATTACAACGCCATACCTCAAGGCAACTACTATACTACATAGCCTATGTATAATATTGGGACTCAAACGATGGGAGGACCACAAGGATGCTCAAGTCATATGTCATCTCCTTGGTCCGAGTCGGGGGCACCACACACTGTGCCTTTCTTGGCAACATTGGATATCCCTGACTTGTAAAAAATTACAAATGACCCAATCTATCATAACTTACTTTGGCCACCAATCCCACATAAAATACCAATAGACATCCCCAATTTTGATGGGAAAGAAGGGGAGGATCCAGGCACCCATATCACCACCTATCATCTTTGGTGTGTTTCTAACTCCATGGTGGATGATAGTGTTCGGTTACGTCCTTTTCCCCACACCCTCACTGGCAACACATCCAAGTGGTACATTGAGTTACCACACGTGTCAGTAAATACCTTCAACGCTCTAGCGATGGAATTCTTAAAGCACTTCTAGCTACCCATACGTTATGAGACTGGGACAAAGCTCCTCACTTCATTACGTCAGGATACCGCCACCCACATCTTTGATCATATACATGAATGGAGATGAAGGGGGAGGTTAATCAAAGCTCCCCTCCCAGACTATCTCTTAGCAGATTGGTTCTGCAAGTCCCTACAACCTCAAATTGCTAAGGATGTCACCTTAGGTGGTGCAGTCACAGAAGACCAATCCATACATCATTCCCAACACTTAGATTTGATATATTCACAGTCTGGAACTCTTTATGATGTAATCCCTGGAGCACACGCCAATGGGATTATCGGCGCAACCTTCGGGACTGCTGTAAAACAACTCAGCGGTCACATTTCCTAGATTTCAGTAGGTCCCTCTACCAAATCGACTGCTCTTCCTACCACTGTGATAAACTATGTGCAGTTAACAAAGCAGCAAAACCCAAAGCAGAAGGCTACTGCGCCTCCTGATGATGGAAAGGATAAACCTGCCAGATTCCCTTGTAAAATCTGTGCTCAAGACCACATGACCTATCATTGCCCGCATCTTCAAGAATGCATAGATTTCATTGCTAAAAGGGATACTAGTAGGACCCCCGCTATCCTTAATAATCCTTTCCCCACTCAGCAGTAGCAACACCTCATTGCAAACCAACCCCAACCCCCGCAAGGGGGCAACAGTGGTTCACAACATCCTTCAGTTGGTGAAGGATCTTCTACCGTTTACTACTTTGAAACGGTATATCTACAAACAAGAGCCAAATCCTATGGAGCTCCTGTCGCTCATGTAGAGGAACCTTCCTCAAGTCAAAACCCACTGCTGCCCAACGATTTTCATATCGAAAGGCCGGTTGTTGACCTTGTGATTCGCCCCCCTAAAGGGGCACTTCGACACACAATGCACAATACATCTGCACGTGCTGCCAAAAACTACAACATTGTAGAAGACTTGACGCAAGCACCGTCAACTAGTCAGTGCTTGAAGTATTAAAAACATGTCTAGCACAAAGGAAACCTTTGCTTTCGGCTATTGGTGGTATCGACCCACAGGATTCCATGCTTGCAATTTTCGACATGGAAAAGTGTAAACCTCCCCTTTCCCACCAGCTTGCATTTCAGGTGCAAATTTTTTCAAAAGGTAAAGGTATACACAGAACTATCATTGATGAAGGTGCTTCTACCTACGTAATGTTGGCTTCATGTTGGTTCACTTTGGGTTCTCCAACCCTATCCTCACCGTTGAATTCCCTTAAAGGTTTTGATGACCACACTTTCATCCCAAAAGGTTACTTAGCTAGCTACCCCATCAATTTGTATGGGAAAACGGTAACGGTGGACATAGAAGTCGTAAATAAAAAACTCGACTATAATCTCTTGCTGGGTCGCAGTTGGAAGTATGCCATAGAAGCCATTTTCTCTACTGTCTTTCACATCATCCTATTTCCATTGGATGGAAAGGTAGTTACAGTGGACCAACTTTCCTTCTGCGCCCCTGACTATTCCCTATTACGAAGAAGCTTTGTACCCCTAGTAGGTGGTGTATCTGACTCTTACATCAATATCAGTACCAGTCTATTGAAGGCTTCTTCCCTCATGGGTTCTTTCCCTCTTCAGCCGCCTAAGGTTTCACAGATGGTCAATATGCTTTCATCCATTCCTCATGAACAAACCAGTCCATGGATTCTATCGGCTCCTTCAGAAATTGTTATCGGGAAAACTAGTGTCCATTTAGAGCTGCTAGTCCCACTAAGACGGGTAGCTATCTTAGAAACAAACAAACTAAAGTTACTTGTGTTTTCCTTTATGAGAGATAGATGAGAGAGAAGCACAGAATACCAACCTCAGTCTTTCGCTAGTCTCCTTGCTTGTTTCCTCTCTCCCTTGATAGAGCTTTCGCCACTCCTTTCTCACTTGTCCCGCTTCAAAGAACACCTATAGAGTCAAAGCAACAAAATACCATCAAAACATAGAGATCTATAACCATAAACAATGTAGGATCAGATGTACATTAACCATATAAATGCATATACAAATACAAGATTTAGAGATATACAAGCATATGGAGGAAAACTCAAATAGCTTTATTGATAGAAGTAGTAGAAGAGAGGATTACAACCAAGTTGTCTGATCCAACATCATCCTCCCAGCATGAAAGCCCTCTTCACCTCATACAAAGCAAGATCACCCAACAATGTCTTCAAAGAGAAACCAACAACACTTCTTTGCAAATTACAAAATTCTAGCCTCTGGATCTCTAGGATGAGGGATCCATATATATATGTTTGCAGGAGAGTGAGTCAGCTTTTCGGATTTTGATTAGTGTCATTTCACTGATAGTTCTTGGTTACACTTGGAGATTTCATGATCTCTTACTCATCCATGGGCGAATCTAGAGAGGCAAGTGTCATATGAGTAGTTTCTAGAAGATTATTTGAGTTTCCACCTAGCAGACTACTTCTGCCATTTGTTTGCTCTCGCTCATCGCACCCTACAGAAGGGCTTTTCAGTATACATTGCACCCCCCGTGTGTAACAGGTGAGATGCATCACACCCTCAGCATGGATCAGCCTGTATGGTCCAGTTTTGTCCAGTTCTTAGTAGTTTTTTAGGGAGAACTTCTGGGAAATGATGTAATCAGCTGACCTTGTTCCTTTAGGGTATGAAACAACACTTTTAAGGGTTTAGAAGCCATTGGTTTATGGACATATGTGATTGGGGTTGTAGTGCCCAAATATGTCTATAACAGTTGCCCCCTAAAGCATGAGGTTGTAAATTTTCTGATGTCGGGTGAAATGCTTTATCATGAGGATCAGAGGTTTTTCGAACTGGAAGGTGACCTATAATAAGATACAATACAATACATTATCTTCACAATATTTTCATGATCTAGTTGAGGCAGGCATTCCCATGCTCAGCTTTATAAATTCATTTTCATGTACATAAGACAGACAATCGTCTGTGTGGCAGACTGATGATTCTGGTAGAGCCACCATCCCTTAGTTTGGATGATTATATGTGTAGCTATGATGTAAATTTGATGTTTTTATTTTCCTAAGTATATATCGCAGCTCGGATGGATGAAACTAGATCTGGGGTCTTCAAACTCGTTCAATCTTCACCTGAAGTACAAGTCAAACCATGTGAAAAGATGTTCTAATGTCGAACATGGAAAGACATCGCCTGATTACCAACCAATGATGTAAGCTGTTAATAGGCATGAGAGGAATCACCGATAATGATAATGACCCTCAAGGTACTGCAGTACAATTCATGTGGTGTGAATACATGAGTTGATGTCGAACACCACGAAAAATCTTTTGATCGAAGGCCATTGATGTAAACCTATCGTCAGAAGTGAGAAACTTGCCATTGAGGCATGCAAGCTTCATATAACTGAAAGGTTTGTTCCTAAGTCAACTTCTTGGATAATGAGCTGATGTCGACAAGAAGAGACACGTCGTAGGAGGGCCTTAATGAATCCCACATCTACGACATAGAACATAGTAAATGATTTTGTGGAGGTGAAAACGATCTGATGATACAAGGTTCAGGGTGGCGATCATGAAATATGGAGAGTGAAGGTATTGCAGCGGATGAGGCATTAGCTGGGTTGGTGAATTCTCTGAGAAAATTCTTTTGAACATATCGGTGACATGAAATGGATTGGTAGCGTTAACCCCAAAATGGATGGTATGGTGGACCAATGGTGATATGACCGGTGAACGGAATAACCCAACCCGACTCAATCATAGTGATGGAGTGAAAGTGTCATGTTCAAGAGTGACCTGCTACCAATGAAGTTATTCAAGTTTTCTTCCCTTTTTCCCCAGTCATTTCTGACTAGTACCTTTATATTTTTATCAAGCTTGAGGAGGATAACATATGCTTGTTATATAATTTTCCCTTCGGGCAAACCTGTCGCTATGTTTTAATGAGCCTAGCGACAGTGAAACTCGCTCTTGTCTGCATGGACAAGTTTGTCACTATTGTTTTAACAAGTTTAACGACAAAGATAACTCGGTTCTTTTCAATTTTAGAGAGTCTAAAAAGAGACGGAAAGGCAACTTCAGTAGTCCTTTTTCGTAATATAATCCATTAAGTCCGAAAAAGTATAAAATAATACAAAAGGGATGAATTTTCAATAGTTTTAACGAGCTGAACAAGACAAGCGCTCGATGTTTTTGTGTAATGATCCGTCAGGTCCAAAAAGATTGAAATCTAGAGGAGGTATGGCACTTCCGATCACTTTAACGAGCTAGAGAGGCCAATTGCTCGACAATCTTTTCATATTTTACAAGTTAGATGAAAAGAGCTTAAAGGAGACTTGTTTTTTGAGGAACGAGTGATGTTTTTGGATAACAACTAGTTCCAAGTAAGGTTTGAAACTATTCAATCATGGTAGTGTAAAGAAGGTGGCTAATAGAATCACTCATCACAGCTATTCCTCAAAAGGGTAAACAATCAAATGGAAGCGTATGATCGGCTAAAAAAGAGTGGAGGTGATGGTAAGAACACAACCAAGGTTCAAAAGCTGATAATTATGTGATCGCAATGGTTATTTACTGAAGGTGGGTTCATTTTTTAATGAGCTTGAACTCTGTGGGAACATTTTCTCATTTCTAGGTTTATTTTTTAACGAGCTTGAACTTCGCGTAAAGCTGCTCGTGCCAATCGTATAATAAGGATGTCTCATCGACAGGTTCATTTTTTAGGGAGCTTCCCCATTTGAAACTTTGCTCTGGAGCCTTTCGTATGCAAGCTAGGAACGACCAACCTACGAGTTTAAAGGGTTGAGAGCCTACAAACTAAGAAAATAAAAGGTCGCTTTTCACTTGCATGCAAAACATTTGCATGCCCCCAGATTATAAGTAGAGTTTCCAGGTTACCATACGAAAGTTCTTGTATTAGCAAGATTGTTCCATCCGCGTAGCAGACAAAACACTTCCTTGGCGATGTCCATCGAAATGGACAAAGGTGACTGTTTTCAGTGCCAATCACATAACCTTTGACGGGGGAATCCTTTTACAGTCTAAATCCATTTTCCTAAATGGACAGGGGTATCAAACTAGTCATATCTCCCATGCAGAAACCTACCTTATATCTTGGGTTTTCCTGCCAAAGCAGACCAGGGCGCATGCCTCCTGGGTTTCAGTCACAATCACCGAATCACTCGCGCTCATCAGGTGGACAGACTGGAGATTGATGAGACATTCCTTGTGCAAAAAGACTAGTTAGGGATGGCATTTGACTAATAGTTGTGTTTGAACTAGGGAATGAAAGCTGGTCAACTAGGTGGACCACTCTGCCTTCATGCGGAAAACACATCACTCGAAAGAGTGAGGAAACAATAGCTCCCATGCTATAAATGTAGTCATGTCCAAGGAGTAGATTGTAATCTAAAGGCCCTTTGACTAGCATCACGTTTAGATGAACGGTTTTCCTTCTCAAAGTTATAGGAAAATTTGGAAGGATCCCTAACGGTCGACTAGTTCCTTTGTTGAAGCCTGTCAGATTTCGAATCTCAGGCAGAAGTGATGGTGAACCAAGCGCTTTCCAAGCAGTTGAGGAATGGATACTCATAGAAGCCCCTTCATCTATGATAGTACCAACCATGATCATTCTGTAATCTTGTACTATGATTCGGAATGGTACATTAGATGGTAGGCGGGGTCTCCCTAGTAGATTCCAATCGAAGGAAACGACTAGATTGCTTGGAGGTCAGTCCAAATAAACAGCCAGATAAATCTCTGATGAAGTTCCTTCCTGCGATAAAGGAATGGGTAGATTGCCCCCATGTTCATCGGATTCTGTGTTAACGAAAAGAAATTGAACGGTGTCGTTCTCATCCTCTTTGGTGACAGTATCATCTGAAGGTGGACCTTCTGAAGACAAGACTGGGTTGACTGCCGTCTCGACCTGTTGACTTTGGTCCGATGTGGACTCTGAGGGTTTATCTTCAATGATAGGTGCTTCGACTGACAACAAAGGTCTGTCAGTTGGATTTTCAACTAGCGATGGACTAGGAAAGAGTTTCTTGTATCCAGGACGAAGTCGTTGTAGTGAAGCAGGATGATTATCCAAGACTCTTTTAGCTTCATCCAAGAAGGGACAACGGTGGAGGGCATGATTGCTTTCACACAGCCTATAAGGAAATCTAGATCTTCCTTTCTGTCCATTGACTTCATTTTCACTAGTTGATGGTGTTCTCTCAACATGATCGTTAGAGGTTGAAGACACCAGATTGTGCAAGCAGGGATACCAGTCCCTCAGGATCCATGGGATGCAGGGACAATCTCGATGATAGTGGTCTCCATTGCAAATGACACATGGAGATAGGTTTGGATGGTGGAGTATGTGGATTTTTTCTAGACGATGCATGGTTGCCCCCATTCATCGTTGGCTTCTTCTTCTTCTTCTCCTTCCCTTTCTTCTTCTTCTTAGTTACTTGGTTTTTAGCGTTACTAGCTTCACCAAGCGAAGAGGAAGAAGGAGAGGGAGAAACAAACGAAGTAGAAGGTGGGGGAGAAACTTCAATATCATCTGGTTGCTGATTTGATTGCTGAGGAATTGTGGTGTTTTGAATGACAGAGGTCGAGAAAAGCCATACTGGCAGGCCAATTGTGAGTCCTGAAAGGGACAATGTAGCCATGTGTGGAGCACCAACATCTCCCCAAGAGGAGAAGGGACTAGGATTTCCCCCAAGGGGAAATGCTTGATTGGTAGACTCCATTTTCTCAACCTAAGACCAACGAGGGAACAATGACGTTATTTCGATTAAAATAAATTTTATGACGCTTTGACACAACTTGCTTTTTCAATTTTTAAGATTCGAGAAAAAGCTAAAGATGACTCTAGTCGCCTTTGATTTTTAATGAGCTTGAAGTGACAAGTGATCAGATGGACCTTTTCTTTTAAGGAGTCTGAAAAGGAACGAAAGTGACTTCTCTGGAAATCTAGACAGAGGGATTACCAAACCAATCACAAAACTGCAGAATACTTTTTACGGTACAATAGTCAATCTTCCTGAATGCTGTGTTGAGTGGATTGCGATCGATAGGGCGACAGAAACGGCTTCCTAAGGATAAAGGATGTAGCCTATTCTGGTCTCCCAATATATACTCGATGGTACATGGGAGCACAAGTCCGTGCTGGAAATTGTCATCTCAAAGAGGAGGAATCACCCAACCTACCATGAAAGCGATAGTTACCAGGCTTTACGACGCCGGAATACGTCTCTAGCCTAGACTTCTAAATGTTCTGCGTTAGGTTCCAAAGAGTTTTTATGTTCATTGAGGTTTATTTTACAGTTGATCTTTCTTAAGAATTTTGCCTTTAAGGTTCACCACGTGATGTAGATATACAATTCCTAAATATGCAATCTAAGATGATAAACAATCGTTCACTTTCTTTTTTGCAATGAAAATCCTAGCTACTAAGGAAAGAGAAACGAAATTATTTCAACATAGAGTAGAGAGTACACACTAGATGCACTTTTTCTAAATCAATTTCAGCATGCAGTCTAAATGAAAATGCACATGCATGTATTGTTTTTCAGTTTCCTTAATGTGAGAATGACAAAAAAAACTAAATACAGATTTGAAATATCTTCTTTCAAAGCAATAGTACTAAAAATTTTCTTTTCAAAAAATGAAAGGAAGGCTAAGACGACACTTCGCGATTTCAAATTCAAAAGAATTAAAGGAATGTTGAGAATGCAACAAGATGATGGAGCTTATTGGAAAGAAGTCGCCTTCACTAAGTGGGCCCGTAGGCTATTTTTGGCGCAAAGTCTATTTTTATACTATGTATATTTTTAGACATATGGATCATGGTCTATGAGTTGCAGGATGTTGTTTATGGATGATTGGTCATGTTGGGAAAAATATATGGACTTCTATTTCTGGTTCATAGCGGAGTGATCAGAGTCTATTTTTAGACTGCTAGGCTAAAAATAGAAAAATCAAATATTATTGTCTCATAATAATATTTAGACTATAAACATTATCTTACCCTCTTGGAGCACTTAAGTTTGAGCTACAGATGTGGCACATGCAGCTGTCGGAAGGAAATATGATTTTCTTGTGGGTCAGTTGATCTATTGCATGCAGGACTTTAGTTAGAACTCATGTGGTTGAGTTTGGTGGAGTTGATTGTGGAGTTGATGGAGTTGTGTTCAGTTTGACTTGGTTAAACTAGTTGTAATTAGTCTAACTGCAAATAGACTAGTGTTGAGTGATGTGAATTAATTGATTAAATTAATTCACTAATTATTAACTCATAATGCAACTGAAGAATACATCAGTTAAGTCAGTGCATGTACAGTTCAGTGGAGACAGGTTTTAGAGGTTGAGATTGCTATCAGTTGTGACTATAGTTGTGCATGAGATCTTGGACAATCAATGGATTGAGTATGCCCATGAGGATTGCGTAGTATATGCCCACTGAAATAGCCTGTGCTCACGTGATTTTCACTTGGTATTGTGCAAAAGAGGCAGGCAAAGCAACAGAGGAGATTTGAACTTGTGACTTGTTCGGATCTGAGCTAGTTTTGTGTGTAACAGGTGGAGATAGTACTGAGTACTTGTGAGGAGTATTGTACTATGTATTGTTACATGTTCTCAATCATTAATATATAGATAGTGTGGGGTTTTCAGCTGTAAGCTTTCCTTGGGTTACATACTGTGTTAATGTGTGCATGCGATTGATGTTTCATTGTTTTTGATGCTGCTAAATTGATGATCAACGTAGAGGAGGTTATGTATTATGCATGTATTCTGCAATAGTGTATAATTAGGATAATCTCTGTAAATAAGCGTTTATTATTCAAAATTTCTACATGGTATCGGAGCTGTTGATCATCAGATCTACTATTCAGAAAGTGTTTACATCTTATTTCTTCAGGCAGAGTCTGTAATCGGGCCAGGTAGCCTCTGGATTCATCCTTCCTTTGGAAGGTGAGATATTCGATGAATGCCAATACAGTCAATCTTTGTACGAGAAATACTTTGTTCTCATGAATTCTAGATCAGAGGCGGTTGAGATTGGAGCTGGTGGAATTCGAATTTGCAGCAATGTTTTCTTGGTGTCAAAGTTGAAATCTCTTTCAATGGATTGCGATTGGAGTATGCTCTTGAGGGCAGCTCGAACTATATTGCATGGAAGGATAGGATGGAGGCGGTGTTAGACGATAATGGGCTGAAGGAGTTCATAGAGGCTGATGTCCCAAAGCCTACTGATACTGCGCAGGTTGATGCTTGGCAAAAGAAGACAGCAAAGTGTCGAAGGATTCTGTTGGAGGGCGTGAAGGATCACATTGTGTCCAGTCTGCATGGAAAGGCTTCTCCATACTTGATGTGGAAAGCGTTGACAGATATATTCCAAAGCAAGAGCGATCAGAGGAAGCTGGCGCTCAAGGACAAACTCAGAAACATCAAATGTGAGAAGGGAGATAGTATGCCCAAGTATCTCACGAAGTTCACTCAGTGTCGGGATGAGCTAGGAAGTGTGGGGGTGACTGTCGATGATGAGGACTTGGTGAGCTTGGCTCTCCTTGGTCTTCCGAAGTGTTGGCATTCCTATCAGGACTCTGTCAATGGTCGGGAGAAATTTCCATGATGGGAGAGACTTTGGTCAGATCTTGTGCAGGCGGAGATCAGGCGGAATACTAGGGACAGATCTTCATCAAAGGGAACTGATGAAGAAAATTGCGCTTTGGCTGCCAAAGAAAAGAAGGGGAAGAGCAAGAAAGCTTCTCAGTCTGGTGCGAAAGGCAAGAAGCAGGACATGTCCAAGGTAAAGTGCTTTCATTGTCACCAGCACAGACACTATGCCACTAATTGTCTGCAGAAGAAGAAGAACAAGCAAGTTGCTGGATTTGCAGCAGGAGAGGCTCTAGCCTCACAGTTTGAGCTTGATTTTTCATTGATTGCATGCTTGGTTTCAAGTGTGATGGGATGGGTGTGGTTCTTGGATAGTGGTGCGTCTTTTCACATGACAGGAGATCGAGATTTGTTTTCTGATATGGAGGACAAAGATCTTGGAGTGCACATCGAGATGGCGATGATGATAGATACAGTGCGACTGGTATCGGTACCATTTCCTTTGAGAGGGAGTCTGGTAAACCCTTTGTATTGAAGGAAGTGATGCATGTTCCAGGATTGAAGAAGAATCTTATCTCTATGGCAATGTTAGAAGACAAGGGATATGATGTTGTTTTCAGCGAGGGAAAGGCTTTCCTCCACAGCAAGACAACTGGAGAAACCCGGAAGATAGGGGTTCGAGTGAGAACCTTTATCAGTTGCATGTAGATGGTTGCGCAGCAATGGCATGCAAGGCAGAAGGATTGGTGAGCAGGGATGATGGCGAGCTGTGGAACAGGAGATTGGGTCACCTTCACCATTGAGCCTTGAAGATACTGCAGCAGATCACTACAGGGCTTCCTAAAGGCACTATTGCGCAGTCAGATCAATGCAAGGGGTGTACTTTGGAAAAGTTTGTGAAAGCCACCTTTCACGAGAAGGATAGTCATGCCACGATGATCCTTGAGAGAATTCACACAGACGTGTGTGGACATTTCTCAGTAGCTTCGACAACAAAACACAGGTATTATGTGATTTTTGTTGATGATTTCTCTCGTAAGTGCTAGATCTTATTCATGCAGAAGAAGAGCGAGACATACTCAAAGTTATGTGAGTTCAAAGCACTGGTCAAGAAGGACTCGGGGAAGAAGGTGAAGGCTCTTAGGAGTGATAATGGTGGTGAATACATCTATGGCGAGTTCAAGGACTTTTGCAGTGCAGAAGGGATTCAAAGAGAGCTCATAGCTCCCCATAACCCACAGCAGAACGGGGTTGCTGAGTGGAAGAACAGAATGATCGTGGGTGTTGCATGGGCGATGTTGCATGATCAGGGCCTACCCCTTCACTTGTGGG
This sequence comes from Pinus tabuliformis, assembly GCA_031772625.1. Taxonomy (NCBI): domain Eukaryota; kingdom Viridiplantae; phylum Streptophyta; class Pinopsida; order Pinales; family Pinaceae; genus Pinus; species Pinus tabuliformis. The sequence continues at coordinate 1,663,514,392 of CM062818.1, read as the reverse complement.
TGAAAGCATGCAATACTGCAGTATATGTGCAGAACCGTTGTCCTCACAGGATACTTGGCATGAGTACACCCGAGGAGGCTTATTCTGGTAAGAAGCTTGATCTTTCTCATTTGAGGATTTTTTGTGCTAACGTTTACATGCATGTGATGAAGGATGCTAGGAAGAAGTTGGAGCCGACCACAGAGGTTGGGATATTTGTGGGGTACACTGATACGCCCCATAACTATCATGTGTATTTTCCAGACAGTGGTAAGACTGTTGTGTGATGGGATATAAAATTTCAGGAGGAGAAAGCCATGAAGTGTTTGCTTGAGAGGGAGCCACACTTGCATGTAGATGAGGAGCTATTAGTTCCTAAGGATGAGCTTCAGGATGTGGATCAGCCACAGGACGAGGTTCATGGAGTGGAAGAGACCACTCATGCAGCGCCAACCATCAGAGGGCGAAAGCGCTTGATAGAAGCTGAGCGACTGGCTCAAAATGTAAAGAAAGTTGTAGGACCACCTAAAGCCCAACGTAGGTAGAGACAGTCACCTGATCGGTACACTGGATACATGGCTCTTGTGAGAAAATGTGTTGTGACTGAGCCATCCTCTTTCGAGGAAGCTGTGGAGGATCCCAGATGGGTAGATGCCATGGTGGAAGAGTATGATTCGATTGTCAGAAACAGTGCATGGGAGATTGTCCCAAGACCAGAAGGGAAATCAGTGGTGGGTTCGAGATGGATCTACAAATTTAAGCAGGTAGCTAATGGGAGTGTGGAGAAGTACAAGGCAAGATTTGTTGCCAGAGGATTTTCACAGATAGAGGGGATAGATTATGAGGAGACCTTTGCACCTGTCGCAAGGTATTCTTCCATACGGACGATTCTTTCTCTCTTAGTGCAGATGGGGTGGCACATTCATCAGATGGATGTGAAGACTACGTTTCTCAATGGAGTCATTAAGGAGGAGGTGTACATTGAGCAGCCCGAAGGTTTTGAGATCTTCAGCAACGAGTCACATGTGTGCAGGCTCAAGAGAGCACTGTATGGGTTGAAACAAGCACCACGTGCTTGGTACACACGGATAGATAGTTATTTCACCGGACTTGGATTCTCCAAGAGTGAGGCAGATCCTAACCTATACCAGATTGTGGTGGAGGGTAAGTTGCTTATCATTGTACTTTATGTAGATGATTTGATTCTAATGGGTGATGAGCTGTTGATACTTTCATGCAAGGATGATCTTGCTAAGGAGTTTGAAATGAAGGACTTGGGCCTCCTTCATTATTTCTTGGGATTGGAAATTTGGCAGCGCAGTGATGGACTATTTGTTTCTCAGGGTAAGTATGCTCGGGAGATACTGGAGAAGTTCAACATGCATGGCTGCAAGCCTGTTGATACTCCTCTTCCTGGAGGTTGGAGGAAGGACGATGCTACTTCAGCAGAAGAAGTGGATGCCACTGTTTATCGACAGTTGGTGGGGTCACTTATGTATCTGGTCAATACACGACCCGATATATGATATGCTATTAACCAGCTTTCACAAGCTATGGTTAAGCCAACCAAGCTCTTCTGGAAGGCAAACAAGCATGTATTGCGTTATTTGAGAGGCACATCGGGATATGGTTTGTGGTACAAACATGAGGATGAGGTGAAGCTATGTGGCTTCACGGATGCAGATTGGGCAGGGAGCCCAACGGACAGAAAGAGAACATCAGGAGGGGTCTTCAGTATCGGGTTGACAGTAATTTCTTGGTACAGGAGGAAGCAGAGATCTGTGGCACTCAGTTCAGCAGAGGCCGAGTATATGGTAGCAAGTTTGGCTGCATGCGAGGCTATATGGATGAGGAAGATCCTGGTCGGTTTGTTCGGTTCTTACTTGGAGCCTACTATGATTTACTGTGATAACCAGAGTTGCATTAAACTCTCGGCTAATCCTGTATTTCATGATAGATCTAAGCACATTAACATCAGGTACCATCATATCAGAGATTGTGTGCAGCGGAGAATCATGTTACTTTCATACATTCCAACGGAGGATCAGGATGCTGATATCTTGACAAAGGCGCTCACCAGGAGCAAATTCGAATACCACCGAGGCAGGATAGGGGTTGCTAATAATCCATATCTTGTTGAGAGGGAGTGTTGAGAATGCAACAAGATGATGGATCTTAGTGGAAAGAAGTCGCCTTCACTAAGTGGGCCCGCAGGCTATTTTTAGACTATGTGTATTTTTAGACATATGGATCATGGTCTATGAGTTGCAAGATGCTGTTTATGGATGATTGGTCATGTTGGGAAAAATAGATGGACTTCTATTTCTGGTTCACAACGGAGTGATCAGAGTCTATTTTTAGACTGCCAAGCTAAAAATAGAAAAGTCAAATATTATTGTCTCATAATAATATTTAGACTATAAACATTATCTTATCCTCTTGGAGAACTTTAGTTTGAGCTACAGATGTGGCACATGCAGCTGTCAGAAGGAAATATGCTTTTCTTGTGGGTCAGTTGAGCTATTGCATGCAGGACTTTAGTTAGAACTCATGTGGTTGAGTTGATTGTGGAGTTGATGGAGTTGTGTTTAGTTTAACTTGGTTAAACTAGTTGTAATTAGTCTAACTGCAAATAGACTAGTGATGAGTGATGTGAATTAATTGACTAAATTAATTCACTAATTATTAACTCATAATGCAACTGAAGAATACATCAGTTAAGTCAGTGCATGTACAATTCAGTGGAGACAGGTGTTAGAGGTTGAGATTGCTGTCAGTTGTGACTATAGTTGTGCATGAGATCTTGCACAATCAATAGATTGAGTATTCCCATGAGGATTGCGCAGTATATGGTGAGTGAAATAGCCTATGCTCACTTGATTTTCACTTGGTATTGTGCAATATATGCAGGCAAAGCAGCGAAGGAGATTTGAACCTGTGACTTGTTCAGATCTGAGTTAGTTTTGTGTGTAACAGGTGGAGATAGTACTGAGTACTTGTGAGGAGTATTGTACTATGTATTGTTACATGTTCTCAATCATTAATAAACAGATAGTGTGGGGTTTTCAGCTGTAAGCTTTCCCCGGGTTACATATTGTGTTAATGTGTGCATGCGATTGATGGTTCATTGTTTTTGATGCTACTAAATTGATGATCAACGTAGAGGAGGTTATGTATTATGCATGTATTCCGCAATAGTGTATAATCAGGATAATCTCTGTGAATAAGTGTTTATTATTCAAAATTTCTACAAGGAAGACTAAGACAACACTTTGCGATTTTGAATTTAAAATTGCTTTCGACACTTGAAATACTATTAATTCAAATCAAATACAATGGAAAAAGTGTAATTGACTATCTAAAAGAGGAATGCTTTACGACACACTTTTTATTGATTCAAAACGACACTTACGACACTTTCAAATCAAAAGACGACAGTTCGATTAAGCTACTATTTGCTAAGGAGAAGTGTTGATGAAAAATACATAAAAAACATTCACAATTCCTTCTAATGGAGGCTGAAATAATGAAAAGGAAGAAGGTTTCAATAGTGATATACTAATCATAGACAACAAAACTACTGAATAAAGCTGAATACAATGAGGAAAAAACCAAAATCTGGAGGCAAAAACAGTCTCACTCAATCATCGAACCTCTAACACAGGGAAATGGGGATTCACATCACTTGCAACACACGGGAGGTGTGATGCATCCAAATTTCCAACAAGAGACAATGCGATGGTCTAGGGACGAGATTGAGCTTGGTTTTCACTCACAGTTTGCAGCTAAGTTTAGGGATTTAGGCTAAGCTAATGATAGGCAGTAAACACAAAGTATAGGGGCTGACCTAATGAGGTTATTTGAGCTACCACCAGGTCACTTGGGATGTTTGCAAGCTAGATGTTCAATTCATAAACCAACCCAGAGATTGACTGAAGCAGCGTTGATCTACTTTGCAGTTGCATAGCAAAATCAGTTTGAAGGCTAGCTGGCTTAGCTTCAAGCTTTGTCTGTGGTTTATAAAGCAAACAACGGTAACAAAACAAAGAAACTATTCGCACCCCAGCAGAGTCACCATTTTGTTATCGGGAAAACTAGTGCCCATTCAAAGCTGCTAGTCCCACTAAGACGGGTAGCTATCTTAGAAACAAACAAACTAAAGTTACTTGTGTTTTCCTTTATGAGAGATAGATGAGAGAGAAGCATAGAATACCAACCACAGTCTTTCGCTAGTCTCCTTGCTTGTTTCCTCTCTCCCTTGATAGAGATTTCACCACTCCTTTCTCACTTGTCCCGCTTCAAAGAACACCTATAGAGTCAAAGCAACAAAATACCATCAAAGCATAGAGATCTATAACCATCAAAAACGTAGGATCAGATGTACATTAACCATATAAATGCATATACAAATACAAGATTTAGAGATATACAAGGATATGGAGGAAAGCTCAAATAGCTTTATTGATAGAAGTAGTAGAAGAGAGGATTACAACCAAGCTGTCTGATCCAGCATCATCCTCCCAGCATGAAAGCCCTCTTCACCTCATACAAAGCAATATCACCCAACAATGTCTTCAAAGAGAAGCCAACAACACTTCCTTACAAATTACAAAATTCCAGCCTCTGGATCTCTAGGATGAGGGATCCATATATAGATTTTTGCAGGAGAGTGAGTCAGCTTCTGGGATTTTGATTAGTGTCATTTCACTGATAGTTCTTGGTTCCACTTGGAGATTTCATGATCTTTTACTCATCCCTGGGTGAATCCAGAGAGGCAAGTGTCATATGAGCAGTTTCTAGAAGATTCTTTGAGTTTCCACCTAGCAAACTGTTTCTGCCATTTGTCTGCTCTCGCTCATGGCACCCTACAGAAGGGCTTTTCAGTATGCATTGCACCCCCCATGTGTAACAGGTCAGATGCATCGTACCCTCAACATGGAGAGTCTGTATGGTCCAGTTTTGACCAGTTCTAAGTAGTTTTTTAGGGGGAACTTCTGGGAAATGATCTCATCAGCTGACCTTGTTCCTTTAGGGTATGAAACAATGCTTTTAGGGGTTTATAAGCCCTTGGTTTATGGACATATGTGATTGGGGCTGTAGTGCCCAAATGTGTCTATAACAGTTTCCCCCTAAAGCATGAGGTCGTAAATCTTCTGATGTCGGGTGAAATGCTTTATCATGAGGATCCGAGGTTTTTCGAACTGGAAGGTGACCTATAATAAGATACAATATAATACATTATCTTCACAATATTTCATGATCTAGCTGAGGTGGGCATTCCCATGCTCAACTTTATAAATTCATTTTCATGTACATAAGACAGGCAACCGTCTGTGTGGCAGACTGATGATTCTGGTAGAGCCATCATCCCTTAGTTTGGATGATTATCTGTGTAGCTATGATGTACATTTGATGTTTTTATTTTCCTGAATATATATCACAGCCCGGATGGATGACACTAGATCCGAGGTCTTCAAACTCATTCAATCTTCGCTCGAAGTACAAGTCGATCCATGTGAAAAGATGTTCTGATGTCGAACATGGAAAGACATCGCCTGATTATGAGCCAATGATGTAAGCTGTTAACAGGCGCAAGAGGAATCACCGATAGTGATAATGACCCTCAAGGTACTGCAGTAAAATTCACGTGGTGTGAATACATGAGTTGATGTCGAACACCACATAAAATCTTTCAATCGAAGGCCGTTGATGTAAACTTGTCACCGCAAGTGAGAAACTTGCCATTGAGGCATGCAAGCTTCAAAGTACTGATAGGGTTGTTCCTAAGTCAAATTCTTAGATAATGAGCTGATGTCGACAAGAAGAGACCCATCGTAGGAGGGACTTAATGAATCCCACATCTACGACACGGAATGGAGAAAATGATTTTGTGGAGGTGAAAATGATCTGATGATACAAGGTTCAGGGTGGTGGTCATGAAAAATGGAGAGTGAAGGTATTGCAGCGGATGAGGCATTAGTTGGGTTGGTGAATTCTCTGAGCGACTTCTCTTGAACATATAAGCGACACTGAAATCGATTGGTACGGTGGACCAATGGTGATATGACCAGTGAATGGAATAACCCAACTTGAGTCAATCATAGTGATGGAGTGAAAGTATCATGTTCAAGAGCAACTTGCTACCAATGAAGTTATTCAAGTTTTCTTCCCTTTTTCCCCAGTCATTACTGACCAGTACCTCTTTATTTTTGTCAAGCTTGAGGAGGATAACACATGCTTGTTCTATAATTTTCCCTTCGGGAAAACCTGTCACTGTGTTTTAACGAGCCTAGCGACAGTGAAACTTGCTCTTGTCTACATGGAAAAGTTTGTCACTATTGTTTTAAAAAGTTTAACAATAAAGATAACTTGGTCCTTTTCAATTTCAAAGAGTCTAAAAAGAGACGGAAATGCAACTCCAGTAGTAATTTTTCATAATATAATCCCTTAAGTCCAAAAAAGTATAAAATAATACAAAAGGGATGACTTTTCAATAGTTTTAATGAGCTAAACGAGACAAGCGCTCAATCTTTTTGTGTAATGATCCCTCAGGTCCAAAAGGATTAAAATCTAGAGGAGGGATGGACTTCTGATTACTTTAACAAGTTGGAGAGGCCAATTGCTTGGAAATCTTTTCATATTTTACGAGTTAGATGAAAAGAGCTTGAAGGAGACTCGTTTTTTGAGGAAAGAGTGATGTTTTTGGATAGCAATTGGTTCCAGGTAAGGTTTGGAACTTTTCAATCATGGCAGTGTAAAGAAGGTGGCTAATAGAATCACTCGTCGCAATTGTTCCTCAAAAGGGTAAACAATCAAATGGAGGCGTATGATCGGCTAAAAAAGAGTGGAGGTGATGGTAAGAACAAAACCAACGTTCAAAAGTTGATAATTATGCGATCGCAATGGTTATTTACTGAAGGTGGGTTCATTTTTTAATGAGCTTGAACTCTGGGGTAACATTTTCTCATTGCTAGGTTTATTTTTTAATGAGCTTGAACTTCTCGTAAAATTACTCGTGCTAGTCATATAATAAGGATGTCTCATCGATAGGTTCATTTTTTAGGGAGCTTGCCCCATTCGAAACTTTGCTCCGGAGCCTTTCGTATGCAAGCTAGGAATGACCAACCTATGAGTTTAAAGGGTTGAGAGCCTACAAAGTAAGAAAATAAAAGGTCACTTTTCACTTGCATGCAAAAGGTTTGCATGCCCCCAGGTATAAGTAGAGTTTCCAGGTTACCATACGAAAGTTCTTGCATTAGCAAGATTGTTCCATCCGCGTAACAGACAAAACCACTTCCTTGGCGATGTCCATCGAAATGGACAAAGGTGACTGTTGTCAGTGCCAGTCACATAACCTTTGACGGGGGAATCCTTTTCCATAATAAATCAATTTTCCTAAATGTACAGGGGTATCAGACTAGTCATATATCCCACGCAGAAACCTACCTTATATATGGGGTTTTCCTGTCGAAGCAGACCAGGGCGCATGCCTCCTGGGTTTTAGTCACAATCACTGAATCACTCGTGCTCATCAAGTGGACGGACTCGAGATTGATGAGACATTACTTGTGTAAAAAGACCAGTTAGGGATGGAATTTGACTAATAGTTGTGTTTGAACCAGGGAATGAAAGCTGGTCAACTAGGTGGACCACTCTGCCTTCATGCAGAAAACACATCACTCGAAAGAGTGAGGAAACAATAGCTCCCATGCTATAAATGTAGTCACGTCCAAGGAGTAGATTGAATCTAAAGGCCCTTGGACTAGCACCACATTTAGATGAATGGTTTTCCTTCTCAAAGTTATAGGTAAATTTGGAAGGATCCCTAACGGTCGACTGGTTCCTTTGTTGAAGCCTGTCAGATTTCAAATTTCAGGTAGAAGCGATGGCAAACCAAGCGCTTTCCAAGAAGTTGAGGAAAGGATACTCACAGAAGCCCCTTCATCTATGATAGTGACAACCATGATCATTCTGTAATCTTATATTATGATTCTAAATGGTACGTTAGATGGTAGGCGGGGTATCCCTCGTAGATTCCAATCGAAGGAAACGACTAGATTGCTTAGAGGTGGGACCGAATAAATGGCTGGATAAATATTTGACGAACTTCATTCATGTGATAAAGGAATGGGTAGATTTCCCCCATGTTCATCGAATTCCATGTTAACAAAAAGAATTTGAATGGTGTCGTTCTCATCCTCTTTGGTGACAGTATCATCTGAAGGTGGACCTTCTGAAGACAAGACTAGGTCGACTGCCGTCTCGACCTGTTGCCTTTGGTCCGGTGTGGAATCAGAGGGTTTATATTCAATGATAGGTGCTTCGACCGACAATAAAGGTGTGTCAATCTGATTTTAAACTAGTGATGGACTCGACAAGAATTTCTTGTATCCAGGGGGAATTCATTGCAGTGAAGCAGGATGATTATCCAAGACTCTTTTAGCTTCGTCCAAGAAGGGACAACGGTGGAGGGCATGATTGCCTTCACATAGCCTACAAGGAAATCTAGATCTTCCTTTCTATCCATTGACTTCATTTTCACTAGTTGATGGTGTGCGTTCAACATGATCGTCAGAGGTTGAAGAGACCAGATTTTGCAAGGGGGGAGACCAGTCCCTCAGGATCCGTGCCATGCAGGGACAATCTCGATGATAGTGGTCTCCCTTGCAAATGACACATGGAGATTTAGGTTTGGATGGTGCAGTATGTGGATTTTCGCTAGATCATTCATGGTTTCCCCCATTCATCATTGGCTTCTTCTTCTTCTTCTTCTTCTTCCCTTTCTTCTTCTTCTTAGTTACTTGGTTTTTAGCGTTACTAGCTTCACCAAGTGAAGAAGAAGAAGGAGATGGAGAAACAAACGAAGTAGAAGGTGGGGGAACAACTTCAATATCATCTGGTTGCTGATTTGATTACTGAGGAATTTCGATGTTTTGAATGATAGAGGTCAAGAAAAGCCATACTAGCAGGCCAATTGTGAGTCTTAGAAGGGACAATGTAGCCATGTGTGGAGCACCAACATCTCCCCAAGAGGAGAAGGGACTAGGATTTCCCCCAAGGGGAAATCCTTGATTGGTAGAATCCATTTTCTCAACCTAAGACCAACGAGGGAATAGTGAAGTCATTTTGATTAAAATAAATTTATGACACTTTGAAACAACTTGCTTTTTCAATTTTTAAGAGTTGAGAAAAAGCTAAAGATGACTCTAGTCGCCTTCGATTTTTAATGAGCCTGAAGTGACAAGTGATCAGATGGAACTTTTCTTTTAAGGAGTCTGAAAAGGAATGAAAGTGACTTCTCTGGAAATCTAGACAGAGGGATTACCAAACCAATCACAAAACTGCAGAATACTTTTTACGGTACGGTAGTCAATATTCACGAATGTTATGTTCAGTGCATTGCGATCAATAGGGCGGCATACACGGCTTCCTAAGGGTAAAGGATGTAGCCTATTGTGGTCTCCCAATATATACTCGACGGTATGTGGGAGCACAAGTCCGTGCTGGTACTTATCGTCTCAAAGAGGAGGAATCACCCAACCTACGATGAAAGCGATAGTTACCAGGCTTTAGGATGCCGGAATACGTCTCTAGCCTAGACTTATAAATGTTGTGCATTAGGTGTCAAAGCGTTTTTATGTTCATTGAGGTTTATTTTACAGTTGATCTTTCTTAAGAAGTTTTCCTTTAAGGTTCAGCGCATGATGTAGATATACAATTCCTAAATATGAAATCTAAGATAATAAACAATCGTTCACTTTCTTTTTTGCAATGAAAATCCTAGCTACTAAGGAAAGAGAAATGAAATTCTTTCAACATAGAGCAGAGAGTACACACTAGACGCAGTTTTCCTAAATCAATTTCAGCATGCAGTCTAAATGCAAATGCACATGCATGTATTGTTTTTTAGTTTCCTTAATGTGAGAATGAAAAAAGAAAACTAAATACAGATTTGAACTATCTTCTTTCAAAGCGATAGTACTAACAATTTTCTTTTCAAAACATGAAAGGAAGGCTAAGACGACACTTCGTGATTTCAAATTCAAAAGAACGAAAGGAAGACTAAGACAACACTTTGCGATTTCGAATTCAAAAAAAGAAAGGAAGACTATGACGACACATTGTGATTTCAAATTTAAAATTGCTTTTGACACTTGAAATACTATTAATTCAAATCAAATACAATGGAAAAAGTGTAATTGACTATCTAAAATAGGAATGCTTTATGACACTCTTTTTCTTGACTCAAAATGACACTTGCGACACTTTCAAATCAAAAGACGACAGTTCGATTAAACTACTATTTTCTAAGGAGAAGTGTGAATGATGAAAAATACATAAAAAAACATTGACAATTCCTTCTGATGGAGGTTGAAATAATTCAAAGGAAGAAGGTTTCAACAGTGATATATTGATTGAGTTCTTTTGATTTTTGTTGATAATTCGAAAGTATTGTCGAATTTATTATTTGGAAGAGGGCGACGTCAGGAGCGAAGGCGGGAAAATTAATAGGGTTTCAGAGTTGCTGCGAAAGCAGCGTTCCATGGAGGGGCACAGAAGAGGGAGATACACTCCCTCCTTCAAGCAAGCCATGATCAGCAAAGGAAAAAAACCCATGGAAAATGACAGAGGACCTTCAATGGGAAGGAATAAGAACAATGAAGAGAATGAGGAAGAAGAATGAAAAGTATTATTAAAGAGAATGAGGAAGAAGACAAGGAATAGGGAACAAAAATCAAAGCACACATGGGCCCATGTAAGCCCAAAGCTGCAGTAACTCCCAGAGTCACGTTAAATGAGCCTGCTTTGCAAGAGCAGAGATAATATATGCAAACCTATGCAATAATCTACAAATTCATGGGTTTATGGCCCACTGAAAAAGCCTTACAAATGTGGATAAGATACCATTGGAAACCAAAAGGAAACATTGACCTACACCTAGGTTCAAAGGGATTCTTCACCGTGGTTTTTGTGAATATCGAAGACAAGGATAGAGTTTTGAAGGTGGGCCATACTTCTTTGCTGCTACAGGTCTCTATATGCGATGTTGGATCATGAATTTTGTCCCAGAATGTGAGACCTTTACTTCAGTCCCAGTTTGGGTAAGGCTCTATTCTCTTCCGCTTGATTATTGGCAAATAGAATCATTAACAACCATAGGAAATAAGCTAGGTCGGTTTGTTAAAGCTTCTAAAGCCACTAGGAGGGGAAAGTATAATTCCTTTGCTCGGATCTGTGTGGAGATGGATCTCTGTGGAGCTCTTCCAGATGAGATAATCTTGGAATTTCATGATGAAGAATGGGTTCAAACCATAGACTACGAACATATTCCGTTCAGATGCCGCAAATGTCATGAACATGGACACCTGTTCAGGGATTGCCCTCTCACCAAAATAGAGAATAAGAGTAAAGATAATGCTATGAAAGACTCCGAAGACTTTCACAAAATGGCATACAAAGGAAAAGGATACAAGAAGGGAACAAAAGCACAGAAATCTGAAGGACAAGAAACCATCTAGAATAGGTTCTGAGTCTTGGAAGTGGAAGAAGAAGATAACACAACAGACAAGATGAAAGGGGAAGAATTAATGGAAGAAATGAAAGTAGAATACAAGGAACAAACACTAGATAATATTCTCCAGATAGAAGCGATGGTGAGCAATGCTGAAACAGAAATGGATCAGGAGATGACCCCTAGTGAGATGGAAATGAAGGACCAAGAACTACAGGAAATTCTTGAGAAAGAGAATCTTGACTTGGAAGATTTCTTGATTCAAGGAACTAAAGAAGGGATAGACTCTTTACCTCCAGAGGAGTTCAACAAAGTCCAACAACTATATTTATGGAAAACCCAAAACAAAGGACCAGAGAGGAAAAGGAGCAAGGAAAAGCAGAGCAATGAGGGGGTAAAAATGGTAAGACCCATACCTATATTAGCACCCAGAAACCCAGGAAAAAAAAGAGGCAGGAAAAAGCAGAATGAGCTATTATTGGAATGTGGAAAGCTAATGATAGACTCAGGTAAGATGAAAGATCTAACCGGCTACTCATTCACTAATCTTTAATAATGAAGTTTACTTCTTGGAATATTAGAGGTCTTGGTAGTAAAAGGAAACAAAGACTGATTAGTAACAGAATGAAACAAATAGCTCCGGATGTGATCTTCATTCAGGAAACCAAATGTTCCATTCATAAATTAAAAGAGATTCACAGCAAGTGGCTCAATAACTATGAGTTTCTGGAAGTCAAAGCAGAGAATACAGCAGGAGGTATTCTCACCCTTTGGAATCCTAAGAAAATAGAAATTTTAGATGCTGAAGCATCTCGAGATTATCTCTCGGTGGTCATCCAGCCTGTTGGAGATAAGGAAACTTATATTATCACCTATGTGTATGAGCCCCAAAGATTGGAAGGAAAACAAAATTTTCTTGATTCTCTGGAAAAGCTAAGGGATAGACATGCAGGTAAGCCTTGGATACTGGGAGGATATTTTAATATGAATAAATTGCTTTCAGAGAAAAAAGGTGGAACTAGAATTCAAAGCCAAGACTCTCTGAGGTTTCAGTCTTTCATAGACATCATGAAGTTAGTGGACATTACAACCAGTAATGGAATTTTTACTTGGAACAACAAAAGAGGAGGAGAGTATCAGGTGGCTTCAAAACTGGACAGATTCATGACATCTGAGGATCTTATGCTCAATAATAAGGAAATCTTAGCAAGTATCCTACCCTTTGGTGGATCTGACCACTGGCTGATTTATCTGGAGGTGCAGAGTATTGGTACTCTAAGAAATAGACCTTTTCGCTTTGAAAACATCTGGCTCTCTCATCCAGATTTCAATAGCAATATTGCTAAATGGTGGGCAGAAGATTTGAATATCCAAGGCACCAATATGTTCCTTCTTCAAAAAAGACTAAAACACATTAAGCTTAAGCTCAAGGAATGGAACAAGAATGAACATGGCAACATTTTTGCAGCCAAAAAAGCAGTAGAAGGAAAAATGCAGGAACTCAACCAAGCCCTTATCACAGATGGCTTTGATGAAATCAGGAATGAGCAGGTCACCAAATACCATCAAGAATGGGAGGAATTGTGCAAACAAGAGGAAATATTTTGGAGGCAAAAATCGAGGGTTCAATGGCTCAAAGAGGGAGAAAGAAATACTAGCTTCTTCCATAGATCCACAATGGCGAACAGAGTTCATAACAGAATTTCAGTGATCAAGGATGAGAGAGGTATTCTTCACAACTCTCATGCTGAAATTGAAAAAGCTCTGGACAAGCACTTTCAAAGCATTGCCAAAGAAACTTGTTATAACAGAGAGAACTCCATCAGAAACTTCACAAGACACATTCCTAGGCTGGTGTCCAATGAGGACAATTTCAATCTCAACAAGCCAGTAACCGAAGAGGAAGTCAGCGAGGTGCTCAAAGAGATGCAAAATGGTAAAGCACTGGGCCCAGATGGTTTCAATGTTGATTTCTTCAAAGCCTGCTGGAGCATTGTTAAAAAGGATATTTTAAATGTGGTAGAAGATTCCAGGATGAATAAAACTATTCTGAAAGCTCTGAACACTTCTTTCATTGCTCTTATCCCCAAGCAGGAGATTGCTTAGACTCTGGACAAGTTTAGACCAATAGCTTTATGTAATGTGGTCTACAAGATAATATCAAAAGTGGTGGCCAACAAACTAAAACCTCTCCTTCCATCTCTGGTTTCTGTGGAACAAGCCGGTTATGTGGAAGGAAGGCAAATTCTCAACAATATTATTCAAGCTCACGAGTGGTTCATTCTATGACTATCAACCGAAAGGCTAGTATGATCATGCAATTGGACATTCCTAAAGCCTATGATAAACTAAGTTGGAACTATATCAGGAAAATGCTTATTGCCTTTGGGTTTGATCACAACTGGGTAAGATGGATCATGGCCCTGGTTACTTCCTCAAGTTTCTCTATTCTAGTCAATGGCTCTCCCTCTAAAACATTTCTTCCCTCAAGAGGCCTCAGACAAGGGGACCCACTCTCTCCCTTCCTTTTCAGCCTTATGATGGAAGGACTGGGTCGATCTTTCAATTATGTCAAGGAAGTTGGAAAGATCAAAGGTCTCCAACTTACTGACAGGGGCCAGGCGTGGACGCATCAACAGTTTGTGGATGACACGATGCTGCAAGGAATCCCTACAGTCAAAGAAGCTCATGCATTCAAATAGATTCTAAATGAATTTGCCAAGGCTTTAGGTATGGAAATTAATCTTACCAAATCCAAGATCTTTTTCTTTAATACTAACATTGCCATTCAAAAGAACATTTCCAAAATTCTAGGATTTCAAAGAGATTCTCTTCCCTCTAAATATTTGGGGATACCCCTTACTTCTAAGCCGCTACACAAAATCATTTGGGAGCCAATTATTAACAAACTGCAAGACAAAATCAGAAAATGGACGTTTAGATCCTCAAACCTGGTAGGCAGACTAGTTCTCACAAAGGTTGTTCTACAAGCAATCCCAGCTTTTATGCTTTCGGTTCTCCCAGCTCCCAAAGGAGTTCTGCAACTTATCAGAAGCATTCAAAGAAACTTCCTCTAGGGAAAGGGGGAAGCAAAGAAAAAGTGGGCCTTGGTAGCTTGGGAAAAAATCCGCAAACCCAAAAATTATGGAGGGCTAGGATTAGATGATCCTAAAATTCTAAGCAAAGCTTTAGGGGCTAAATTATGGTGGTGCTGGCTAAAAGAACCAAAGGCTTAATGGGCTACAATCTGGACAGAAAAATATGCCATTTCATGGCCTAGTGAGGATCATATAAGAATGGATGGTAATATCAAGGGATCACACATTTGGAACAAGGCCTGGGACAATAGATGTCTAGTTCGACACAATGGCTTCTAGGAAATTAGAGAGGGAAACTTAGCTCTGTTTTGGGAGGATAGATGGAAACAAGAACCCATTCTATTAAAAGAAGAATTAAACGAACTGAAGGCAGAGACAAACGCTAAAGGATTAATCAAAGTTAAGGATTTTGGGGATAGAACCAACAATGGAGGAAAGTGGAGACAATGGAGGAATTTAGATCTTAGAGATGACAACCCCTTAAAATAAAAAGCTGATATAATAATGCAAGAGTTAGATAGAAGAAAAATTTTAGCTTCTGAAGGGAATGACCAGCTAAGATGGGGCAATAACAATGAGGGTGCCTACAATCTTAAGGAGGCAAAAACAATTCTCCTTGGTTTGGCTTCCCAGGCTCCGGATAAAGCTTGGCAAAGACTTTGGAGACAACAAGGGTGGATGAAAATTAAACTCTTCACATGGCTGGTGCAACACAGGAAAATTTTGACTTGGGAAAATATTAGGAAAAGAGGTATTCTGGGGCCCTCCAGGTGCCAGCTTTGTGAAATGCAAGAGGAAACAATGGAGCATATTCTCAACAACTACTCCTTTCCCTCCAAGCTGTGGGATTCTTTTGCCTCCATATTCCAGCAGTTAGACAGAGACCTTGGAAGCATCACCAACATCCTGAAAAATTGGAGAAGCAATTTCACAAATAACGAAATTATTAGCATTGCCTGGGCTCTAACTCCAGGCTTCATAATCTAGAACACCTGGAAAGAAAGGAATAACAATATTTTCAAGGAGGAAAAAAAACCTCCCCTGTACCTTCATAATCAGATCCTAAAACAACTACAGGAGATTGTAAGCTCCATTGTCCGGAATTTTCATGTGAATCCTCCCTTGGCTTCTGAGTGGAGGATTCTCTACCAGCTTGGACTACAAAGGTTGATTCCTCAAAGCCTGGGAGGGAAGAATATTTTCAAAGACTCAGAGCTTGATTTTTGGCAGCCTCCTCCCAAAGGATTTTTAAAGTTCAACATTGACGGAGCCTCAAAGGGCAACCCGGGTTCTGTGGGTCATGGCAGAGTTCTAAGGGATGAAAAAGGGAATATCTTATTTATTTTCCATGGCCATCTTGGAAAAACTACCAACAATGTGGAAGAAATTATGGCTATGGAACATTGTTTAGAATACTTGCTTCTAGATAATCGACACAATGTGATTGTGGAAGCGGATTTTGAGTTAATCATAAACTCAGTCAAGAAGATCAGCTAGGGTACTGCTCCGGAGAAGGTCTCTAAGAACTGGAGGCTCAATCAGATCTTTCAAAGGATCCACAACCACCTTCAAGGCCTCCGTACCATCACCTTCAAACATGTTCGAAGGATGGCCAACAAGCTGGTGGACCTCCTGGCCAATCAATGAGTGAATTGTGCAGAGGAAAAGTTTGCAACAAACTGGCAAGAGCTAACTGGTCTGGTGCTTAAGGTGAAATGCCATGATCAAGCCGAAGAACATATGTTGATGTTCCAAAATAGGACCCTGGAAGGTAATACTGACAACCCAGAAGCGATATGAGCAGAGAAGTGGACTCTCTAAGTTTTACAGGGTTTAGCATGCTTTGGCGGTCTATTGGTCGTAGAAGCAAGTTCTCTCAAAGCCTCTATGACGACAAAGCGGGGTTCTCTTCTCTAAGGGTTTCAGACAGACCAACCAAGGCCTCTTCTCACTTTATCTCCAACACTCTGGTTTGGCGTGTGAATGGGAGAAGAGGCCTCTTGAGGCCCCTGACTTTCTAGTTTCCAGTTTCCCGGGTGGTTTTTGCGCCCCACGAGTCGTAAGAGGTATCTTCCTTTTCGCCATGATCATAATCAATTTTGGACGCGTGGCAGCAGGACAGTTTGAAAAACTACCGTGATCGCACATTAAATGGCAGCATTTACGGTTCAACGATTTCCATCTCCGCCGTTGGATCTGCCGATTAAGATATACGGTCGCTTTTCATCGGGCTTGTTTGTGGGGCCTTGGTGTTTAGGGCAGACCGTCGGGTTATTCTAAAGTTTTTCTTTTTTAGATTTCTGTTTCGAGCACCGGGATGGTTTAATTTTAAACTGAGCACTTTAGGTGGCTCTTTTCCCAAGTTTTTAATCCTTTGGTTTTCTCCGTACCATTGGTTGACTTCACCATGGTTTGGGGCCCACTCTGTTCATGGGGGTGTGTAATATATGTAATTCAGTTTTGATTTAATGAAAGGATCGTCTCTTGCACTAGCAAAAAAACAAAACAAACAGTGATATACTGATCATGGACAGAAAAACCACTGAATAAAACTGAAGACAATGAAGAAAAAACAAAAATATGGAGGCAGAAACAGTCTCACTCCTTTCTCACTTGTCCTACTTCAAAGAACACCTGTAGAGTCAAAACAACAAAATACCATCAAAGCATAGAGATCTATAACCATAAACAATGTATGATCAGATGTACATTAACCATATAAATGCATATACAAATACAAGATTTAGAGATATACAAGCATATGGAGGAAAACTCAAATAGCTTTATTGATAGAAGTAGTAGAAGAGAGGATTACAACCAAGCTGTCTGATCCAGCATCATCCTCCCAGCATGAAAGCCCTCTTCACCTCATACAAAGCAAGATCACCCAACAATGTCTTCAAAGAGAAACCAACAACACTTCCTTTCAAATTACAAAATTCCAGCCTTTGGATCTCTACGATGAGGGATCCATATATAGATGTTTGCAGGAGAGTGAGTCAGCTTCTGGGATTTTGATTAGTGTCATTTCACTGATAGTTCTTGGTTCCACTTGGAGATTTCATGATCTCTTACTCATCCCTGGGCTAATCTAGAGAGGCAAGTGTCATATGAGCAGTTTCTAGAAGATTCTTTGAGTTTCCACCTAGCAAACTACTTCTGCCATTTGTCTTCTCTCGCTCATTGCACCCTACATAAGGGATTTTCAGTGTGCATTGCACCCCCTGTGTGTAACAGGTGAGATGCATCACACCCTCAGCATGGAGCAGTCTGTATGGTCCAGTTTTGTCCAGTTCTGAGTAGTTTTTTAGGGAGAACTTCTGGGAAATGATGTAATCAGCTGACCTTGTTCCTTTAGGGTATGAAACAACACTTTTAGGGGTTTATAAGCCCTTGGTTTATGGACATATGTGATTGGGGTTGCAATGCCCAAATATGTCTATAACAGATATTGACACTTACAGAGAACAAATGCCACTATCACCAGCTGAATTGACCTACCAAGCCATTCAATCTTCATCCACATCTTCGGTCACTTTGGTTATGGCCAATGGTACCACTACCCCTCCCATAATGGCTCCTTCTTTCGATCCACTCAATCAAGTCCTACCTACAGACAAAGATATTCGAGAAATCATGAGTTTAGAAGAGCAACCTTGGGAGGACTCGCACCATCATGTTTCGATATTTGATTCAGACATGATGCCTCTTCAAATCCTGTCACCTGACATACTAGAAATCGTTTCCTCACCATATACGAGTATCCAAACTTTGGACTCAGAAGGAAACATGGGCAATATTTCAAAGACATTTCTCATCGATATTTCTGTCACGATAGGCATCGTGGAAAACATACAGATTGGAGCCAGTCGCAATCCTGAGGAAATTGTGAGCTTCACCTACCCTTCTAAGGATTTTCGCGATGTTTTCCCTTGGTCTTCTGAGGAAATGGATGGCATAGACCCTTCTATTTTCAAAAATGAGATCAAGAAGTACCGAGAATTCTTTTTATGGTATTTTTCTTTCTCATTAATCCAAAAAATCCTCGAGTCTCCTTCTTCGGGCTCGTTAAACTACCATGAAGAAGATCGAGCATTCTTTTTATGGTATTTTTCTTGCTCGTTAATCTGAAAAATCCTCGAGTCTCCTTCTTTAGGCTCGTTAAACTACCATTAAGAAGATCGAGCATTCTTTTTATCATATTTTTCTTGCTCGTTAATCCGAAAAAACCTCGATTCTCCTTCTTCAGGCTTGTTAAATTACCACGAAGAAGAGCGAGCATTTTTTTTATGGTATTTTTCTTGCTCGTTAATTCGAGAAACCTCGAGTCTCCTTCTTTAGGCTCGTTAAACTACTACAAAGAAGATATGAGCAGTTTCTTTTATGGGATATTTTCTCGCTCTTAAACTGAAAAACCCCCCAGTTTATCATCATTGGACTCGTTAAACACATATGATGATGGTCCGAGCAACTCTTTTGCGCTCTTTTTCTAGCTCATTAAACTGAAAAAGATCATTAGAGCATTCTTTTTAGGCATTTTTTTCTCGCTCATAAAACTAAAAAAATCCCAAGTTTTTTCTTTAGGCTTGTTAAACATTTATAAAGATGACTCGAGCATTCTTTTAGGTACTTTTCTCGCTTGTTAAACTAAAAAATCCTGAGTTTTTGTCACCAGGCTCATAAAAAAATCTACGGCAATAACCAGAGCACTTAATTTTTTGGAACCATTTCTCGCTCTTAAAATCGAAAAAATCCCCGAGTTTTTCCCCTTCTTCGGGCTCGTTAAATCTACCAAGAAGGAATGAGCCGTTCTTTTACCTCTTTTTCCTTTCTCAATAAACTGAAAAATATACCTTGAGTTTTCTTCATTTGACTCATTAAAATTTGATGAAGGTATTGAGTTGTGGCTCATTAAAAATTCACGATGAAAAATGAGTTTAGTTCGTTTCCTCATACTCATAACAAAATGAGGTCAACATCTATTGAACATAGGTTTCTCTTTATCCAGATTCAATAGATTAACTCATGGAAAATTAACCGATCTGGGTATACTATTAACCTTTTGTTGCACCTAGTTAACAAATATGACAAAGGGACCACTCTGGAGTCATTCTTTACGATCTTTTCGGACTCTCTAAATATGAAAAGACCATCGTTTTGTCTCATCTGGACTCATTAAATTAAACAACAAGATATAGAATCACTCTTTTTACGATCCTTTTCAGACTATCAAAACATGAAAAGATCAACGAGTTTGCCTGTTTGGATTCATTAAACTAATCAGATAGGGTATAGAGTTGCTCTTTTCCCAGTCCTTTTTAGGCTCTTAAAATATGAAAATACCGACAATTTTACCCATCTAGACTCACTAAACTAATCAGATGGGGAAAGTAGACAATACAACTGCATTCAGTATTAGAAAGTGTGGTTTGGCAATAGTCGTTCCCTTGAACATGGCACGCCCTTAGATAAACCTTCCTTATGATGGCCTCTCAATATGAATCCTACCATCCTATGAGTTTAGCCTAAATACCCCGATGTTATTGCATCTCTATATCCTAACACTCTTTGGTTTTCATGAGTCTAGTGCTGCATGGTTAAAACCATTGTCGTGCCTTCTATTGTTCAAGGGTTAACCTTTTGTTTCCTCCATCAACTCATCAAGCATATCCTTTCATCATGCCCTATATTGTTTAGACCCAATGCTCAAAGATTCCTTAAAAAATAAATCATTCTTGTCCCGTTTTCTGTCGATTGATGTAGGACACATCATTGCCTACCTTTCAACATGTATCTTCCTATCGACTTCAACACTCTATCTAGGAAGACAACTCGGAAACACATTTAGTGCCTTGGTACTTGTAGACATTAGTGGCAGGTCACCTTGTGTTTGATTAGGGGTTCTAATTATTGGCTCTTGGTTAAGCGATTCTATGAGTGTTCAATGATGAAAACATTTTTCACACTCGCTAGATTGTACTGTGCATCTTGAAGACCATCACCATTATTGGTGGCCTTCCTCATGTCTGTTAACGACCTCCATTATTGACTGGTAATCAGATGATTTCATGCATTTTCGACATCAATGCATATATTCACATGTATCAATCTATGCTGTTTGGTGAAGTGGAAATCAAGACCTTGGGTAGAGGCTTACATCACTTAGCCTTGTTTCCTCTCCCAAGTTGCGTATATTGTTTTTTGGAGACAACTCATCAGAATGATCCTATTATGACACTGAATCTTCATTGTGCTTATCGGCATCCAAACATCGTCATATCTCTTTTATGAGAAAATCACTTTGACATGGCTACTGAGCGTGGGAATGCCCGACTCAGGAAATGATTTTAGTTGTTATATATATATATATGTGTTGTATTAGGTTTCTTGTACTGCTCGAAGCTCCGATCCTCTCTCTCTTTTTGTCGAAGAAGGAAAATTACAGTTAAGTAAAGTATTTCAGCCATCATCGTAGCCTCTAATCTCATACCTTAGGGGGCATCTGTTATACAACAAAATGACCCCCTCATTAGCTCAGAGGGGAAATACATGATAGCTGAAGCAAAGACCAAGATCACAAGCCTTATTTCCACACTAACGCTGGCTAACAATGACAACCTGCTTTATAAAGCTTCTCTGTAAGCCTAAGGGAGCGTTAGTGACCCTACTAACTCTAGTTGTTAGTTCGGGAACAACGTTAGTGGATCGTAATGAAGTTATAAAGGTCAAAGGAGCAAATTGACTCATAAATATCTAGATATTTACTCCTAAATCTACTCATAAAAGAAATGAAACATCTCAAGTTTGACCTATTTGTGGGATTTCTAATCCTAATGAAGGTGGAAAATGGGAAAGAGCTCAAAAGCATGGCAACACAATTGATTTTACCTTAAGGAACTCATGGAGGAACTTGACAATCCTAACTCAAATTATACATAAGAAAAGCTAGGGATATTGTGAAAAAGGTCAGATCATTTGAAAGGACAGCTTACTTGATTGTTGAGCATAGTCTCAAATCTAAGCATAAGAAGTTGGTAAGAAGGGAGGGAGAGAGAGAAGCTAGAGGGGAAGGGAAGGTTGATGTAATAGATGGTTTTAATCACTCTTCCGATATTAGTATAGAACTGTAGTTTTACTGTCTACTCTGTGGTGTTGGTACTATCATTCATTTACTTGTGTGTCCAATACCTTTTAGCATGAGTAGCTTAGTTATGTGTAACTAGATGTCTTTTATGTATTCATGTATTAGTTATCAAGGTTGTATGCTGTGATTATGCTTGTCTCTTCTATGTGCAGGACTTGATCTGGAGCCGGCTCAGGGGACTTCCACCTAGTTGCATTGTTCTCTCCAGCAAATCTACACAGAGGCTTGAGGTAATCAATCTATCTTGCTTTGATAGTTAGTTATTGTTTATGGACATGCATGTAACTTTGTGACAGCTGCAGATAATCTTACAATCTACCAAAGGTCCTGGGAAGACCTTTGAGGGTATCTTCATTCTCCATACACCGTGCATTTTATCCTATAGCAAGGGGTAATTCCCAATTTTTTTTTTTTGTTTGAAAAAATGCCTTCTAAAATATTGTAATTCGATATTCAATATGGAAATTTCATCATTAGGTCACAAATATGATGGTAGATGTTATGGTAGGGTTTTTCCTTAGAAGGAAAACCTATTTTAAGGAGGAATTGTATTGCAACTGTATATTATTGAGAGAGCATTGTAATTGATATGGAGAATACTATGAGAGAGAGAGAGGAGGAGATTGCAATGTATGTGTCATAGGTTGTAATACCTTCATTTTCTTGAAAAAAATAAAATCTAGGACTGGTTATTTCTTCATGGATATATTCCAAATTGGGTGAACCACGTATATTGGTGTCTCCTTCATATTGTTTCATTCTGTGTTTTATTTCTACATTCATATTGATTTTATTGCTTTGCGATTGTATTCCTAACAACTTAAAGCTAAAGGAAAAAAGGATATGGGAAACACGAAAATAATTAGGAAGTAAATGTAGCAGGTGACGTGTTACAAAATGCTTTAATCTCTTAGTAGATAACATTCTTAATTCTTGGGTAATAGAATTAGGGGTTTCATTTCATGTCACACCCTATGGAAAATATTTTCAAGATTATGTTCAAGGTGATGTTGGACTGGTTTATTTGGGTGATTATGAGCCATGTAAAATTGTTGGAAATGGTAAGGTATGGATATAATTATAGAATGGAAACCATTGTTGTAAAAAGAGGTAAGGCATGTTCTTGATTTAAGAAGAAATATAATTTCAATAGGGTAGTTAGAAAGTCAAGGTTGTATAATCACATTTACAAGAAATTCACAGAAGGTCACTAAAGTATCTCGAACAATAACAAAAGGAGAGAAGGTAGGTACATTGTAACATTGTATTTATGTACTGGTAATGCTAACCTTTCTTTTCTTTAGCTTCCATAAGAGAAGCTACATCATTGCGGCATCATAGTCTCGGGAAAACAATGTAAATTTTGAAACGGGAACTATAAACTCAAAACGGGAACTATGGCCAAAAAACCCCGTAAAAACATAAAAAACAATGCTAAAAACGAAAGTGTTGATGCTGGAATAATACCTTTTTTTTTTCTAGGGTAAATTTTCAACATGTTTTAAAAATGGTGGTGAAAACCAATCTTCTGCGCAAAAATTGTCCAAAAAACACCCTCAAAATGAAAAGTGTTGACGCTGGGATAACACTTTTTTTTTCAAGGGTAAAATTTCAACATTTTGAAATAATGGCGTAAAATATTTTATCATGACCTCGAAAAACATTAAAATAAAAAATAAAAAAAAAATGAAAACATAAAATAAAATAAAAAATTAAAAAAAATTAAAACAATGACAAACACATAACAAAAAAAGGTTAAAAGAAAAATAACAAAACATAAATTTATACTAAAAAAAATAAAATCAAATAAAAAATCAAATATATAAAAAAAAAGACAAAAAAAATCAAACATCAAAAAAAAAATCATAAAAATTCAATCATAAAAATGTAAAAAAAAAAAATATGGAAAAGAAAAAAAAAACATAAAAAAAAAACTATAAAATTAAGTAGGTAAAAATATAAAATGAAAAAAAAATGAAAAAAAAAACTAAAAAAGAGATGAAAATAAAAAACAAACTATATTTAAAAGAAAATTGAAAATTAACAAAAAAAAATTAAAAACTACTGAAATTAAGATTAAAAGGTTGATTACCTAAAAAACAAATATAGAAATATATATAAAAAAAAGACAAAAAAAATGTTAAAGAAAATAAAATTATCTCATACACCATAAAAGAATTTGGAAAAAAAAAACAAAATAAAAAAAGATATATATATATATATATATATAAAAGTAAAAAAAAAAAAAAAAAACATTAACAAAAACTAGTAAAAAATAAATAAAAAACGAACTAGATTAAAAAAAATAGAAAATTAACAAAAAATAAAAAATAAAAAACTAGTAAAATTAATATTAAAAACATTTAAAAAAAACTTAAAAAACAAAAATAAACTCAAATTATAAAAAACCCCCAAAAATATGAAAATGGCTCAAAATATGTCTTTTAAAAAATAAAAAAAAACATTAATAGTATATAAACAAATATATATTTTTGATTTAAAAATAAAAATTAATTATTTTTTATTAAACTTACATTTTTTATTTAAAAACGAAAGAAATAAAAAAATTTGAAATTTTTTATTTTTTTTAAACAATTTTTTATTTTTATTTTTTTTAATTTAAAAAAATATTAAAAAAATTTCATTTTATTTAATGAATTAAAAAAAAAATGTTCGTGGCCCCTCCGCTCACTCGTGGTGGCGCGGCCCTAGGCGGAGGATCTCCATGTAGGCCCTCCACCCAGGGCTGCGCCACCACGGGTGAGAGGGCGAGCGGAGGGGCCACGGGCCGCCTTTTTTTTTGTTTTTTTGTTTTGTTTTTTTTTTTTCTCTTAGTTTTTTCTCTAAAGAAAAAAAATTGGTAAAAAAATGAATATTTTTTAATAATGTTTAAATTTTTGAATTTTGAATTTTTAAATTGTAAATTTTTTATTTTTAATAAAAAAAAATTTGTTTAATTTTTATTTATTTATTTAATTTAAAAAAATGTTTAAACAAAAACTGTGTTTAAATCTGGTTTATATATATATATATATATATATATATTATTTATTTATTTATTTATTTTTATAAATAAAAAAATTGGTTTAATTTTTTTTTTAATTTTTAATAAATGTTTTTTAAATAAAAAAATAAAAAATTTAATCTTTAATTTATTTGTTTTTAAATAAAAAATGTAAGCTTAACAAAAAGTATTTTTATTTTTATTTTTTTTTAAATTAAAAATACATATTCTTTAAAACTTTAAATGTTTTTTAATTTTTTTTTTTTTTTTTTTTTTTAATTTAAAAATAAATATATATTTTTAAAATTTTCATATTTTTTTGGTTTGTTTGTTTGTTTTTTTGTTTTCTGAGATTTTCTTTAACGTTTTTAATATTAATTTTACTAGTTTTTTTTTTTTTTGTTAATTTTCTATTTTTTTTTTTATCTAGTTTGTTTTTAACTTTTATTTTATTTTTTATTTTTCTAGTTTTTGTTAATGTTTTATTTTTTATTTTTCTCTTATTACTTAATTTTATATGTTTTTTTAAATTTTGTTTTTTTTTTTTTTTCTCCAAATTCTTTTATGGTTTATGAGATTTTTTTTTTTTAACATTTTATATTTTGTTTTTTGTCTTTGTTTTTTTTTTTAAGTAATCAACATTTAAAAAAACATAATAAAACAACTTGAAAATTTGTTAAGAAATCATAACTTAATAATAATAATAATAATAATAATAATTATCAGAATAAATTTTAAAGTGTGAAAAATAAGTCCTCTAATAAAAATGTATGTTGCATCAACATGTTTCAAAATCAACATGAAAATCACTAACATTTAAAAACAAATATTTATATTTGATACATAAGAAAATTTAAAGTGTCAAAAATATGCTCCCAAAAAAAAGAAGTGTGTTTTGCATCACCACTTTTCAAAATCGGGTCACACTTTTACTACCCCTACGAAATGGATAATCGTTACAGGAATTTAAAGTGCAAAAAACTATGCTCTAAAAAAAATATGTGTGTTCTGCATGGCCCCTTTTCAAAATCGGGTCAATTTTTTGCTATCTCTATGAAACGGGTAACAGTATTAGTGCCCGTTTCAAATTTTACATTGTTGGAACATGAGTGAGAAGGGGATGCATATTCCCCACTCAAAGAAATTATTGTAAGAGTAGAACAAGGTTGATTTGGACTTATATGAGCATTGTGTTTATGAAAAATAGAAAAGATTTAGATTTCTCAAAGTTAGAAAGGAAAAGAATAGTGAAAAGTTAGAGCTTGTGCATATAAATGTATGGGGACCAACTTAGGTATCATCTCTTGGTGGCTCTTATGATTATGTTACTTTTATTGGTGATGCAATTAATAAAAAATAGTTTTATTACACTAGAAAAAAATATAATGTCTTGATACATTTAAGAAATGGAAAGGTTTGGTTGAGAATGAGACAAGAAATAAGTTGGAGTGTCTTAGATCAGATAATGGAGGAGAATATTACAGCGAGGAGTTTGATAGTTATTACTCGTACTAGGGGATTCATAGAGAGAAGACAATTCTAGAAATACCACAAGAAAATGGTGTTAAAAAAGGATGGATTAGACAATCACAAAGCATTCAAGGAGTATGAGATTGCATGTAGGATTACCCTTATGATTGATCTAATAATCACCCTATGAGTGACCTCAGTTAAAGATTTATTGAATAAAGGTATTACAGACTCATGCGCTGGTGTGTGTGTCTATGTTATTTAAGCAACAGATCGATCAAATTGCAAATACACAAACACTTAAATGGAAAGGCAGTAGAGAAATACAGTCAGCAAATGCAAGAACACAAGAAATTAATAAGGAGTTCACCCTATCCTCCAAGGCTACATCTCCGGTTCAGCTCTTAGTGGTGGCCTTATTTTATTGTGTCTTAAGCAAAGAATTACAATGCAGGAGCTTAATGTGAGTCTCCTGAAACGGAAATTTACTTAGTAGGGTGGCCCTTGGATGCCCCAAGCCACTACAGTACATAGACTCTTTTCCTTACCAGCTCTGTGACCTTCTGGTCTACAATGGAGAGAGCCCAATGTGGTGCTCAGTCTAGAAATATCCTCTCTGGGATGCTTGATGCTGCCTTTGGTCAGCTCGGCCCTTTGTCTTTCGTTCTGCTTTTGATTCACTGTCTTCTTCTCTCTGTGTTCCGTCCTCCTCTTGGGGTTTTGGTTCCTCTGTCTCTCTCTCTCTCTCTCTCTCTCTCTCTCTCTGTGTGTTCTATGTTCTGTATTCTATTCATGGCTTTAAATCCATTCGTTCCCATGTCTGTTTAGTTCCCCATTGAATCGCCTTCTGCAGCTGCGCTTGGAGTTCCCTGTTCAGTGTCATCATCAGGCTCATAGTGAGTGGCCACATGTCCTCCTATAAAGCGCCAACCTGCTTCATCGGTTCAAATCTTCGGTTATGTCGTGCAATGAGTCTTCCTTCACCGTGGCGTTCAAAATGGACCTCAAATCCTTTACAAACTGCGGCTTAATCCCTGGTCAATTCTGCTTCCCCATCAGGTGCGATGTCGATCATCTGATCTAGATCCCCCAAATCCAACGCCATTCGCTCATTTTGCACGGTTGACTTGCTTGACCATTAGAGCGTGATGAGCGGCGGTTTTCTCTCTCCTCCACTAGCCATGCATCGATCGTTGAGTGGGATCACTCCGCTTTCATCCAAAAGCGCTTACCATTCAAGGAGCCCCCGATCAATACCGCCTGTTTCGGAGCAGGTCTTGCCTTTAGCTTTTAGCCCTTTTGCCTTTTGCCCTACGGTTCTTTGGCTCCCCACGTGACTGAGTGCTCGGGGCTTCCACATTTCGAGCCTTTCCACCTCTGTTTCCCGATACAGACCTCCCAAGGGCTAATTTCGCCTCCCGTATAGTCTCCATGGGCCTCGGTCAACGCGCTTTTACTAAGGTCCTCGTCGTTCCACGCTGGCTTCCACTGCCACTGGTTCAAGGTGTTTTTTATCGCTGTTTTTAATTCTTTGATGTTTGTCCCGACCTGATAGAGTCATGGTTCTTTTAACAGTTCTTTATGGATCCAATTCAGATCACGACCTTCCCACAAAAAAAGCTTTTAGACCACCAAAAGTTGGTTTTCAAGCATCAAATAAGTGAGGGTATTGCTTTCTCACTTGTCCAATCTCAATCCACTTTACACTGCTTGGCTTTGAACCTTTGAGCCCAATCCTGAGGTACTCCACATTTCCCTTGCGCGTTGTCCTCAGCTTCCTATCCAGCACTTTGTCTTCCTGCAACTCATTAAGATATTCAGGTAGCAGGTCATTAATAGAAGGCAATTGACTTTGCTCTTCAGGGTCCTCAATCATTGAAGGTTCAAACAATCTCAAGAAATCTGCGTTTACGACTGAGTAGATGTGCATGTAAGCTGGTAGTCAAGGCGAAAAACATTTTCACCAATCTTCTCAAGTATCCTAAAGGATCCATACCTGATAGGCTTTAGCTTTTTACCTTCACCTTGCATCTTGTCCTTGCTGATATACAGCCAGACTTGGTCACCAACTTGAAAACTATGCTCCATCCAATGCTTGTCATGCCTAGCCTTGTATTTGGCTTGGTTCTTTTCCAGTTGTTCCTGTACTGCCTGGTGGATCTCCTGGATCTGTTCAATGAGCCTAGTTGCCCTGTCCACGTCACTGTGTCCATCAACCATGGTATCTTTACCAAAGACAAAACCCAAAGGAGACCTCGGTGTGAAACTGAAATAGGTCTCAAAAGGAGATCTCTGTGTAGAAGAGTGTTTTGCTCTACTGTAAGAATGCTACACATAACACAAGTGTTCATCACAAAGCTTAGGATGTTTGCTGCAATATACTCTCAGTAACTGGATCATTGTCCTGTTAACTACTTCTGTCTGGCCATTAGTTTGTGGATGAAAAGCTGTGCTTTTCTCCAGTTTGGTGTCCATCAGTTCCCACAGACTCGACCAAAACTTCCCCACAAATTGGGTGTCTTGATCAGATACAATGGAAGTGGGTAATCCAAAATGAACCCATACATGTTCAAAGAACAATTTTGTAGTCTATTCAGCTGTAATCTGCTTATTACAAGGTATCAAAATACACATTTTTCTAAACCTATCCACAACAACATATAGATAATCATGACCTTTCCTAGATTTAGGTAGTCCTCCAACAAAATCCATGGAAACACTTTCCCAAGGGCGAGAAGGAACTAGAAATGGAGTGTACAAGCCTAGTTTTCTGTTACTGGGCTTGCTTTTAGCACACATAGCACACCCTCTTACATATCTAGAAATTGTCTCATCCATTTCTGGCCAATAATAAAACCTTTTCAGCTGTGCAACTATTTTACTTACCCCAAAGTGACCTGATACCAGAGAAGTGTGTGCTTCCCTAATTATCTTTACTCTTTCAGTTTGTGGAATGTAGAGTTTCCCATAATGATATAAGAATCGGTCCTTCACATGATAGTCCAATTCTTCTACTCTTTTGCCTTAACTCAAAGTTGCATATACATCTTTAAAGTCCATATCCTGAGCATATTGTTCAATGTAGCTTTCATGTAGTACAAAATTATGCTTAAGTATGGTGGATGCATTTATAATGGGTCTAGATAACATGTCTGCAACTTTGTTATGTATGCCCTTTTTATATCTGATGACTAAATGAAACTGTTGTAGAAAACCCATCTATCTGTGTCTTGATTGCTGCAACTTAGTTTGGGAGTGTAGATATTGAAGTGGTTGATTATCAATATGTATTACTATCTCTTTGCCCATTAAGTAATGCTTCCACTTTTTCACACTTTGAACTAATGCATACAATTCTTTATCATATGTAGGATAGTTAACTACTGTAGGATTAAAAGTCTCAGAATGATAACATATGGGTTTATTGTGCTGTGTCAACACTGCTCCCATGGCATAGTCACTGGCATCAGTTTGGATCTCAAATGGTCTTTGCAGATCAGGCAGTGCTAGTACATGTGTTGTACTAATCTTTTCTTTCAAGGTGTCGAAGGCTTTCTGATGTTTGCCTCCCCACTGAAACACCTTATTCAATCCTGTTAAAGCATGTAAGGGAGCTGCAATTGAGGAAAAGTTAGAAATGAACTTCCTCCAATATTGTGCTACTCCTAAGAAGCTTCTCACTTCTGTAGTAGACAGCTTGGGTTTGGGCCAGTTTACAATGACTGCCACTTTAGAGGGATCTATTTTCAATTCACTTCACCCTACTATATGACCCAAGTAGTTTAGAGATGTCTTGCCAAATTCACATTTTGAGAGTTTAACATATTTTTTTCTCTTTTCAAAACATCTAGTGTCTGCTTAACATGCTTTAAATGTTCTTCCCACATTTTACTAAAAATCAGAATGTCATCCAGGTACACAATAACATAATCATCAAGAAAAGGTCTGAGTACATCATTCATTAATCTCATGAAAGTAGCAGGAGCATTGGTCAAGCCAAAGGGCATAACCAGGCATTCATACAATCCCTGCTTTGTTTTGAAAGCAGTCTTCTATGCATCTTGCTCTGCAACCCTAACCTAATGGTATCCACTATGCAAATCTAGCTTGGTGAAATAAACAACTTCCTTAAATTGATCTAAAAGATCATCTATGCGAGGAAGGGGATAACGATTTTTTATTGTTATCTTATTCAGTGCTCGGTAATCGATGCACATTCTCCACAAACCATCTTTCTTTCTCACCAAACGATTGGTGACCCACATGGTGATGTGCTAGGCCTGATGAACCCTTTCTCGAGAAAATCTTGCACCTGCTTCTTGATTTCAACATTCTCTAAAGCAGACAACCTGTACATTCCAATGTTAGGAAATGGAACATCTTGCTGCAAAATAATATCATGTACTATTCCCTTTTTGGGTGGCAGACCTTTAGGTTCCTTAAATAAGACATCATACTTTGAAACAACCATTTCTATATCAGTTTTCTGTTCAGCATTACAGCCCTCAAATACATTGGTTTTATCAGGTTTCTTTTCCCTTACAACCATCAGTAAGAATTGTTTTCATGAATTTATCATTCTTTTCATCTGCCTTGAGTTTATGAGAGGATAATTATTCTTGAGCTTATGAGCTCTTACAAAGTATTCAATTCCATCTTTAACAAGTTGATACTTGTTCTTAGCTCTATAGAAAATAGCCTTTATATCATACAAGTAAGGACTTCCTAAAACAATTCCACATATATCCAAAGGAATTATGTCTAACTCAACATCACCTACAAATGCTGACCCAAAAGAAAACTTGAGTTTGCACTGTCTAGTCACTTGTAGTTGTGCTTTATCATTCAACCATCCTAAAGGGTATGGTTTCTTGTGAGGTGTAGTTTCTAATCCCAATTTCTTTATAATTGCTTCAGAAATTAGATTTTCTTGTGAGCCACTATCAAACAAAGTATCGATCTTTTGATTTTTGGAAACAACTCGAATATGGAAAAGCTCAAGTCTTTTTCTGTCGTTTTCTTCATCAATAACAGATTGAGTAGAATCACTAGTAGATGCTTCAGAATTCTTACCTTTTATATCTGTGGCTGCAATAGTTATTTCATCTCCTGAGTCTGACCCCAAATCTTTCTGAATAGCTGTAGCAGTCTTCTTTTTATTTCCCTCGGACTTCTTAGGTCTCAGCTCTAGATGCAGAATCCAACAATGCTCATCATCATGCCCATCCTTTTTACAGTGAGTGCATGAAGCTTTGCTTTTCTGTGCAGTGTTAGCCTTCCTTGCTTTCCACTTCTGCTTTCTTTTCTCCTTGCTGTTGCTTGCAGTGGGTTGGGATGGTCCCCCAACTTCTGGATTTCCATTCTTTCCTCTAGCTTCTTGATGAGTAGCTTGTACAGTTACCTCATCTATAGTAGTGGGATTAAACATGAGGATGGTATGCCTCATGTAGCTGTGTATACCACCAATGTACCTCAAAAGAGTCTCTGGTGAGTCTAATGAGATACCCAACATCAAAACTTTCTTTCTAAATTCTTGAGTGTACCCTTGCACACTTTTCCCTTTCAACTGCTGAAGATTTTGCCAACTCATCATGGCTTGTTGCATGTAGGCCAATGGATAGAACTTCTTTTTGATTGCAGAAACAAATTCACTTCAGACAGAGATAGTCTTACCATGTCTTTTCATATCAGCTTGGGTTCTGCCTTCCCACCAAACCAAGGAAGTGCCTCCTAGGCGTAGGCTTTCCAGCTGAATCTTACTCTTTTCTGAGTCTATGTTCTGTACTCTGCAATACACATCAATTTGTCTAATCCAATTGTCCAACTTTTCAGCATTTAGCTCTACATCATATATAGGCAAATCAAATTTAACATCTAGCTTGATCATGCACAGGGCGATTAGGAGGTGTGAGAAAGCTTTCCTCTTTCCCTTTTCCTTTGGAGTGGTCATGGAAGTGAGACTCATCTTCTTCTTTATCTTGTTTAGAACCTGATGAATCTTCAACCTTATGCTTTCTAAAGTCCTTATACATTTCTTCTACCATAAACTTTATAACTAGGAAACTTTCAATGAATTGGGGGTCTGGCCCCACAGAACCTTCCTCTGACATTGTGTTCTGAGGACAGACTCTCCCAATTTCAGGATTAGTTTCCTTCAACTCTCCTTCTCCTAATTTGAGCTTTGATCTAGTGAGCATTCAATAGCTAAACCAACACAAGCTTGTCTAACCTTACAGCCTAAAGCTCTGATACCACTTGATCTAATAATCACCCTATGAGTGACCTCAGTTAAAGATTTATTGAATAAAGGTATTATAGACTCATGTGCTGGTGTGTGTGTCTATGTTATTTAAGAAACGGATTGATCAGATTGCAAATACACAGACACTTAAATGGAAAGACAATAGAGAAATACAATAAGAAAATGCAATAACACAAGAAATTAATAAGGAGTTCACCCTATCCTCAAGGGCTACATCTCCAGTCTAGCTCTCAGTGGTGGCCTTATTTTATTGTGTCTTAAATAGAGAATTACAATGCAGGAGCTTAATGTGAGTCTCCTGAAATGGAAATTTACTTGGCAGGGTGGTTCTTGGATGCCCCAAGCCACTAGAGTACATAGACTCTTTTCCTTACCAGCTTTGTGACCTTCTGGTCTACAATGGAGAGAGCCCAATGTGGTGCTTAGTTCGAACAAATCCTCTCTGGGATGGTTTGAATCTCTCAAGCTCTTGGATGCTCGATGCTACCTTTGGTCAGCTCGGCCCTCTGTCTTCCGTTCTGCTTTTGCTTCACTGTCTTCTTCTCTCTGTGTTTCTTCCTTCTCTTGGGGTTCTGGTTCCTCTGTCTATCTCTCTCTCTGTGTTTTGTGTTATGTCTTCTGTTCATGGCTTTAAATCCATTCGTTCCCATTTCTATTTAGTTCCCCATTGAATCACCTTCTGAAGCTGCGCTTGGAGTTCCCTGTTCAGTGTCATCATCAGGCTCATAGTGAGTGGCCACATGTCCTCCTGTAAAGCGCCGGCCTGCTTCGTCAGTTCAAATCTTCGGTTACGTCGTGGAATGAATCTTCCTCCACCGTGGCGTTCAAAATGGACCTCAAATCCTTTACAAACTGCAGCTTAATCCCTTGTCAATTCTTCTTCCCCATCAGGTGCGATGTCGATCATCCGATCTAGATCCCCAAAATCCAATGCCATTCGCTCATTTTTCGCGGTTGACTTGCTTGACCATTAGCGCATCATGAGCGGTGGTTTTCTCTCTCCTCCACTAGCCACGCATCGATCGCTGAGTGGGATCACTCTGCTTTCATCCAAAACCGCTTACCGTTCAAGGAGCCCCCGATCAATACCGCCTGTTTTAGAGCGGGTCTTGCCTTTATCTTTTAGCCATTTTTCCTTTTTCCCTACGTTTCTTTGGCTCCCCACATGACTGAGTGCTCGGGGCTTCCACATTTCGAGCCTTTCCACCTCTGTTTCCTGATCCGGGCCTCCCAAGGGCTAATTTCGCCTCTCGTGCAGTCTCCATGGGCCTCCGTCAACACGCTTTTACTGAGGTCCTCGTCGTTCCATGCTGGCTGCCACTGCCACTAGTTCAAGGTGTTTTTTATCGTTGTTTTTAATTCTTTGATGTTTGTCCTGACCTGATAGAGTCATGGTTCTTTTGACATTTCTTTATGGATCCAATTCAAATCATGGCCTTCCCACTAAAAACGTTTTTAGACCACCAAAAGTTGGTTTTCAAGCATCAACTAAGTGAGGGTATTGCTTTCTCACTTGTCCAATCTCAATCCACTTTACACTGCTTGGCTTTGAACCTTTGAGCCCAATATTGAGGTACTTCACATTTCCCTTGTGCGTTGTCCTCACCTTCCTGTCCAGCACTCTGTCTTCCTGCAACTCATTAAGATATTCAAGTAGCAGGTCATTAATAGAAGGCAATTGACTTTGCTCTTCAGGGTCCTCAATTATTGAAGGTTCAAACAATCTCAAGCAATTTGCATTTACGACTGAGTAGATGTGCATGTAAGCTGGTAGATCAAGGCGAAAAACATTTTCACCAATCTTCTCAAGTATCCTAAAGGGTCCATACCTGATAGGCTTTAGCTTTTTACCTTCACCTTGCATCCTGTCCTTGCTGATATACAACCAAACCTGGTCACCAACTTGAAAACTATGCTCCATCCAATGCTTGTCATGCCTAGCCTTGTATTTGGCTTGGTTCTTTTCTAGCTGTTCCTGTACTACCTGGTGGATCTCCTGGATCTATTCAATGAACCTAGTTGCCCTGTCCACATCACTGTGTCCATCAACCATGGTATCTTTACAAAAGACAAAATCCAAAGGAGACCTTGGTGTGAAGCCGAAACAGGTCTCAAAAGGAGATCTCTGTGTAGAAGAGTATTTTTCTCTATTATAAGCATGCTACACTTAACACAAGTGTTCATCCCAAAGCTTAGGATGTTTTTTGCAATATCCTCTCAGTAACTGGATCACTGTCCTATTAACCACTTCTGTCTGGCCATCAGTTTGTGGATGAAAAGTTGTGCTTTTCTTTAGTTTGGTGTCCATCAGTTCCCACAGACTCGACCAAAACTTCCCCACAAATCGGGTGTCTCGATCAGATACAATGGAAGTGGGTAATCCAAAATGAACCCATACATGTTCAAAGAACAATTTTCTAGTTTGTTCAGCTGTAATCTGCTTATTACAAGGTATCAAAATACACTTTTTGCTGAACCTATCCACAACAACATATAGATAATCATGACCTTTCCTAGATTTAGGTAGTCCTCCAACAAAATCCATGGAAACACTTTCCCAAGGGCGAGAAGGAATTGGCAATGGAGTGTACAAGCCTAGTTTTCTGTTACTGGGCTTGCTTTAGCACACATAGCACACCCTCTTACATATCTAGAAACTGTCTCATTCATTTTTGGCCAATAACAAAACCTTTGTAACTGTGCAACTATTTTACTTACCCCAATGTGACCTAATATCAGAGAAGTGTGTGCTTCCCTAATTATCTTTACTCTTTCAGTTTGTGGAAGGCAAAGTTTCCCATAATGATATAAGAGTCGGTCCTTCACATGATAGTCCAATTATTCTACTCTTTTGCCTTGAATCAAAGTTGCATATACATCTTTAAAGTTCATATCCTGAGCATATTGTTCAATGTAGCTTTCATGTAGTACAGAATTATGCTTAAGTATGGTGGATGCATTTATAATGGGTCTAGATAACATGTCTGCAACTTTCGTATGTATGCCCTTTTTATATTTGATGACTAAATGAAACTGTTGTAGAAAACCCATCCATCTGTAATGTCTTGATTGCTGCAACTTAGTTTGGGAGTGTAGATATTAAAGTGGTTGATTATCAATATGTATTAATGTCTCTTTTCTCATTAAGTAACGTTTCCACTTTTTCACACTCTGAACTAATGCATACAATTCTTTATCATATGTAGGATAGTTAACTACTGCAGGATTAAAAGTCTCGGAATGATAACATATGGGTTTACCGTGCTATGTCAACACTGCTCCCATGGCATTGTCACTAGCATCAATTTGGATCTCAAATGGTCTTTGTAGATCAAGAAGTGCTAGTACAGGTGTTGTACTAATCTTTTCTTTCAAGGTGTCGAAGGCTTTCTGATGTTTGCCTCCCCACTGAAACACCTTATTCAATCCTGTTAAAGCATGTAAGGGAGCTGCAATTGAGGAAAAGTTAGAAATGAACTTCCTCCAATATTATGCTGCTCTTAAGAAGCTTCTCCCTTTTGTAGCAGCCTTGGGTTTAGGCCAGTTTACAATGACTGCCGCTTTAGAGGGATCTATTTTCAATTCACTTCCCCCTACTATATGACCCACGTAGTTTAGAGATGTCTTGCTAGATTCAAATTTTGAGAGTTTAACATAAATTTTTTCTCTTTTCAAAACATCTAGTGTCTGCTTAACATGCTTTAAATGTTCTTCCCACGTATTACTAAAAATCAGAATGTCATCCAGGTACACAATAACAAAATCATCAAGAAAAGGTCTGAGTACATCATTCATTAATTTCATGAAAGTAGCAGGAGCATTGGTCAAGCCAAAGGGAATAACCAACCATTCATACAATCCCTGCCTTGTTTTGAAAGCAGTCTTCCATGCATCTTGCTCTGCAACCCTGACCTGATGGTATCCACTATGCAAATCTAGCTTGGTGAAATAAACAACGTCCTTAAATTGATCTAAAAGATCATCTATGCAAGGAAGGGGATAATGATTTTTTATTGTTATCTTATTCAATGCTTGGTAATCAATGCACATTCTCCACGAGCCATCTTTCTTTCTCACCAAAATTATTGGTGACCCACATGGTGATGTGCTAGGCCTGATGAACCCTTTCTTGAGCAACTCCTGCACCTGCTTCTTGATTTCAACATTCTCTAAAGTAGACAATGTATACATTCCAATGTTAGGCAACGAAACATCTTGCTGCAAAATAATATCATGTACTATTCCATTTTTGGGTGGCAGAACTTTAGGTTCTTGAAATAAGACATCATACTCTGAAACAACCTTTTCTATATCAGCTTAATGTTCAGCATTACAACCCTCAAATACAATGCTTTTATCAGGTTTCTTTTCCTTTACAACTATTAGTAAGAATTGTTTGCATGAATTTATCATTCTTTTCATCTACCCTGAGTTTATGAGAGGATAATTATTCTTGAGCTTATGAGCTCTTACAAAGTATTTGATTTCGTCTTTAACAAGTAGATACTTTTTCTCAGCTCTATAGAAAATATTCTTTCTATCATACAAGCAAGGACTTCCTAAAACAATTCCACATATATCCAAAGGAATTATGTCTAACTCAACCTCATCTACAAATGTTGACCCAAAAGAAAACTTGAGTTTGCACTGTCTAGTCACTTGTAGTTGTGCTTTATCATTCAACCATCCTAATGGGTATGGTTTCTTGTGAGGTGTAGTTGCTAATCCCAATTTATTTACAATTTCTTTAGAAATTAGATTTACTTGTGAGCCATTATCAAACAAAGAATCAATCTTTTGGTTTTGGAAACAACTCGAATATGGAAAAGCTCAAGTCTTTTTCTCTCATTTTCTTCATTAATAACAGATTGAGCAGAATTACTAGTAGATGCTTCAAAATTCTTACCTTTTATACCTGTGGCTGCAATAGTTGTTTCATCTCCTGAGTCTGACCCAAAATATTTCTGAATAATTGCAGCAGTCTTCTTTTTCTTGCCCTCGGACTTCTTAGGTCTCAGCTCTGGATGCAGAATCCAACAATGCTCATCATCATGCCCATCCTTTTTACAGTGAGTGCATGAAGCTTTGCTTTTCTATGCAGTGTTAGCCTTCCTTGCTTTCCACTTCTGCTTTCTTTTCTCCTTTCTCTTGCTTGCAGTGGGTTGGGATGGTCCCCCAACTTCTAGATTTCCATTCTTTCCTCTAGCTTCTTGATGAGTAGCTTGTACAAATACTTCATCTATACTAGTGGGATTAAACATGAGGATGGTATGCCTCATGTAGTTGTGTAGACCACCAATGTACTTCAAAAGAGTCTCTGGTGAGTCTAATGAGATATCCAGCATCAACACTCTCTTTCTAAATTCTTGAGTATACCCTTGCACACTTTTCCCTTTCAACTGCCGAAGAGTTTGCCAACTCATCATGGCTTGTTGCAAGTAGGCCAATGGATAGAACTACTTTTTGATTGCAGAAACAAATTCACTCTAGACAGAGATAGTCTTACCATGTCTTTTCATATTAGCTTGGGTTCTGCCTTCCCACCAAACCAAGGCAGTGCCTCCTAGGCGTAGGCTTGCCAACTGAATCTTACTCTTGTTTGAGTCTATGTTCTATACTTTGCAATACACATCAATTTGTCTAATCCAATCATCCAACTTTGCAGCATTTAGATGTCCATCATATATAAGCAAATCAAATTTAACATCTAGCTTGATCAAATATGCTTTCTTATTATGCATAGGGTTATTAGGAGGTGTGAGAACGCTTTCCTATTTCCCTTTTCCTTTGGAGTGGTCATGGAAGTGAGACTCATCTTCTTCTTTATCTTGTTTAGAACCCGATGAATCTTCAACCTTATGCTTTCTAAAGTCCCTATACATTTCTTCTACCATAGACTTTATAGCTAGGAAACTTTCTATGAATTGGGGGTTTGACCCCATAGAACCTTCCTCTGACATTGTATTCCAAGGATAGACTCTCCTAATTTCAGGATTAGTTTCCTCCAACTCTCCTTCTCCTAATTTGAGCTTTGATCTAGTGAGCATTCAACAACTAAACCAAAACAAGCTTGTCTAACCTTACAACCTAAAGCTCTGATACCAATTGATCTGATAATCACCCTATGAGTGATCTCAATTAAAGATTTATTGAATAAAGGTATTATAGACTCATGTGCAAGTGTGTGTGTCTATGTTATTTAAGCAACGGATCAATCAGATTGCAAATACATAGACACTTAAATGGAAAGACAACAGAGAAATACAGTAAGAAAATGCAAGAACACAAGAAATTAATAAGGAGTTCACTGTATCCTCCGGGGCTACATATCCGGTCCAGCTCTCAGTGGTGGACTTATTTTATTGTGTCTTAAGTAGAGAATTACAATGCAGGAGCTTAATGTGAGTCTCCTGAAATGGAAATTTACTTGGCAGGGTGGTTCTTGGATGCCCCAAGCCACTAGAGTACACAAACTCTTTTCCTTACCAGCTATGTGACCTTCTGGTCTACAATGGAGAGAGCCCAATGTGGTTCTCAGTCCGGACAGATCCTCTCTGGGATGGCTTGAATCTCTCAAGCTCTCGGATGCTCGATGCTACCTTTGGTCAGCTCGGCCCTCTGTCTTCCATTCTGCTTTTGCTTCACTATCTTCTTCTCTCTATGTTCCGTACTCCTCTCGGGGTCCTAGTTCCTCTGTCTCTCTCTCTGTGTGTGTTCTGTGTTCTATCCTCTATTCATGGATTTAAAGCCATTCGTTCCCATGTCTGTTCAATTCCGCATCGAATTTCCTTTTGTAGCTATGCTTGGAGTTCCTTGTTCAGCATCATCATCAGGCTCACAGGGAGTGGCCACATGTCCTCCTGTAAAGCGCCAGCCTACTTTGTCGGTTCAATTCTTCGGTTACATCGTGGAATGAGTCCTCCTCCACCATGGCGGTCAAAATGGACCTCAAATCTTTTACAAACTGTGGCTTAATCCCTCATCGATTCCGCTTCCCCATTGGGCGCAATGTCGATCGTCCGATCTGGATCCCCCAGATCCAACATGGTTCGCTCATTTCGCACGGTTGACTTGCTCGACTGTTAGCACGCGATGAGTGGTAGCTTTCTCTCTCCTCCACTTGCCACGCGTCGATCGTTGAGTTGAATCGCTCCTCTTTCATCCAAAACCACCTATTATTCACGCCATTTATCTATTTTCTATTTTCATGACTAAGTAATATTTTCTAAGGAACTACCTCATGTAATGTTCTCTCTTTTAACTTAGTTATTTTTGTGACTATTTCTCACACTAAGTTCCAAGTTTTGCGGAATATTTACCCCATTTCATATTCCTCTGCACAACCCTAACCTCCATACCAAAACCATTTTCAAGGATGTGTGTAAGGTTTTGCATGCCACATCCTATACATAAACCTCTTTTTACTTAGTCATTTACATGACCAATTCCCACACTAAGTCATTTTCCAAGTTGTGTGAAACATTTCCCCCACTTTATATTCCTCAACACAAGCCTAGCCTCAATACTTAACCATTTTCAAAAATGTACTGAATTTTTTTCACAACACATCCTATGCACAACCATAAGCATACAACATCTTTCACACAACCCTAACCTCCAAACAAACCACAACCCTTTCCTCTACACAACCCTAAATAACCTCCACACAAACCACAACCTTCTACACACCATTACCTTTACACAACCTTAAATTCCATAGTTACCTTTTCTCACACTCCATTACTTAGATTTTTTTTACTTTCTTTCACACGACCCTAACTTATACACAAGATTTTTCTTTGCACACTTCTCATGCTCCATTACATAGTTGTCCTCTGCAAAACCATAACTTCCACACAAACCTTTTCTTTTCAAAATTATCACACTCCATTACTTAGTTGTTTTTACTTTTTCTTTGCACATTTGTTTTATTGCTCAATCAATTTTAGCTTGTTTTCCAGATTCCTGCACCTCGCCTTCACATTACCATTGGAATATCTCCTTATGCCACATACCATTTATTTGGACATATCATGGGATGATACTAATTGGAAGGTAGTGATTGGACACATATGGCTAGAGAATGACTTAGCATGACAACTATGGTAACCAAAGACTACATCATACATGAACTACACAAGGTCGCATGACACTTTCTACTTCCAACACAAGTAATATGAGTCCAATTTGTTGGCATTATGGCTCAGTTGTTTGGTTGGCATTGATGTCAACCTAGTAGCATTGGTGTTGTGATGTTGCATGATTTTGTGATGTAATGGGGATGGTTGGAACTGATGTCAACCTGGGCATGTATTGCAAATGATTATTTTGCTTGGTTTGTTAGTTGCAGGGTGTTTATCTTGGTATTGGTATTACTATGTTATCATTACCTTGGTATTGATTTGTATGTGGTCCAGGTTGGCACTTGGTATTGGCATGACATGTATTAGTATTACCATGGTATTTACCTATGGTATTTGTTGGTGTCCCAAAATGATCTATTTTTACCCTATTCCCATATGCCTTAACCTTTGTTTTATCTTTATTTAACCCTCTCATTCCTGCACTAGTCCAAGATAATCATATATTCCTACATATAATTCGTATTTCATAATTAAGATCTATTAAGTGCTTTATTAATTACTTTACATAGATTTCATACCTTTTAGTATCTCTTGTAACTTATGTTTAACTTTCCTAAAAGTAATTGAAGAACTAAGTGTTAATCATTATTTAGCGTGATCAGTGCAGGTAGATTCCTGCACCGCCAACGAGTTGCTCCATGATCTTCATGATATTGCACGCAGGCATTTTTTATCCACAACTCCTAGTTCGATTGTGGACTATATGAGGATGGACTTTGGAGGCGTATAATCAGGGACGCTTTCTAATAATATGGTCTACGGCCAGCAAAGTTCATGCCTTATTATAACCATCAGTCGGTTTTGCAATGTTGTTTGTTAGTCCGTTCGACCGAAAGGCTTGAATAGGAAATGACTGTAATTAATAGAATATGGCTAAGGCTGAGGGACTGTATATAATGTAGACTATAGGTAGAGCCAAGCTGGTGATCTATGAGTTGTAATTCTGTTTACTTTGTAATTTTGTATCGCCCTTGGTTCTGGGCTGGACTCGCACTATCACGTATGTTTTTTTATCAAGTTAATACAAGGAATGCGCCATGTTTTCTTCACACTATGTATAATTCATATTTCATGCGTGATTAAGTGATGAACTGTTTTGTTTCCTAAACTGGAAATGAGTTGGTTGGTGAGGGCCCAACCAACCCATCTTGTTTACCCTTATGCTTTCGCCATTTAAAAAGTCAGTGTGAACATTGATTCATTTGCAGTTGCGTGGCTTTGATTGCTCTTATGTTTATTTCATAGTTCTAAGTTAAATTCATTTCATTTTCAAGCGTGAATGAATTGATAGTTTGGAAGTTTAATTAATTTTATTTCTTTCTTGCAATTTCTCTCCTGCAATTACTTTCTTGCAATTTCTTCCCTGCAATTACTTTCTTGCAATTTCCTTCCTGCAATTCTTTCCCTGCAATTCTTGTCTTAGTTTTCTTCCACTCGCATTGTGTAGGAAGATTCTTCATGTATCAATGCATGTAGTTTCCTGCACTTCGATTTTACTTTATAGCAAGTGTTGCATTCCTTTTCCTGCTTATAATATGATTTATTCCTACAAGAAAACGTATTGTCAATTCAAGTAATTATTCTCAATGTTAATAATTATACTTCTGAAGGATCTTTACATGAATTAAGAAAGAACGTTATTACAAATGCCATACTTTATACTTGCAATTTATGACTTATGAAAAAGGAACAGAAATATTATAAGTTAATTTCCGAAAGTTAGTTGATGCATGCAAATTACTTTGACTACTGCTTGATTATTTCGAATTGATTTTGCTTTATGAAGTTTAATTTCATTGCAAAGTTCAGTGAATTAGAGCATTCTTTTTCACATGTAGTTTATCTCAAAATCTATCTTGCAATTGTAATTATTTTCAACACATCTTTTAATTCTTTCAAAAGTAAATTGGAATCTTTGGTGAAGGAAGCTCTGTCTCGGTGCAAGAGCT
Organism: Pinus tabuliformis; assembly: GCA_031772625.1. NCBI lineage: Eukaryota > Viridiplantae > Streptophyta > Pinopsida > Pinales > Pinaceae > Pinus > Pinus tabuliformis. The sequence continues at coordinate 1,663,471,830 of CM062818.1, read as the reverse complement.
GGTCTCTTGTCATAGGAACACAGTTCTCTAAGTCTTGAAGCTTAGAGAACCTCCATGAAGAAATAAGTCTTTAGTAAAGAAGGTAAAATATATTTTTTTACATAAGTACTGTACCTGCACTAATGCAAGCAGATTGCAACAATACAAGAACAGGTTGCTTGGTGTAGAAGGAAGATCAATTGGGAAACATACCTTTGCAACGGCCCACTTGTTAAGGTGTTAGCCATCTATATTGAAGATAAACATCGTATTTCATTTCAGCATTTGAGATTGCTTCCAGTTGTGTGAAACTTCCTTTACTTGATTTCCTTGCAAATTATTCTTTTACATTCCAGCACTAGAATTGCTCCAGTGTTGATTGTCTTTAAGATTTTTTTTCTATCTGATTCTGCAACATTTCATTTAAGAAATAGGATTAGGAATAGGAAAAGTTCATACCACTTCTAGCATTGCATATGCTTCATCTCTAAGTTTACGAAATCCCTGGGTTAACAATTAAGTGTTGAGGAGTTTTCTTAAGTGCAATTCCTGCACCCAACATTTTGGCATCATTGTCAAGGAGGCGATTTGAATTGGTAATAATTTTCCATTTTTTTACAATAGGGGTAAGTCTAATATTATTTTTTCTGCAGTGCGCTTCTATTTTCTTGAAGGAATTTATGGGTGTCCAGTTATTTTTTACATTGTAACATTTTTATTGGAATTTTGTTTTGTCATTTTTTGAAATGAATGCCTAAAAGAGGTAGGGGTCTGAAGCCCACTAGGGGCCAAAGAAATACTGATAAATCTGAAACCAAATCTCATATTGGGCCTTCTTTTGCAGGTAGAAATTCCAAACAAACCCAAACTCATCATGCAGGAACAGTCCACTTGGGCTCTGGCAGCAGTGGTCCAGGTGTGACACAACCCACAAAGGGGAAGAAGGGGACTATTAGAACCCATAGTCAGCCTTCTCAGCCTGTTGAGAGTGGTTCATGTGGAAGAAAAACAATGGCATATCAAGAAGACCATGCAGAAGGAACTGGTGAAAATCAGGTAAATGAGGAACAATCCACTTTTGGATTCCCAATTGTGGTTCCTAATATACAAGTACAAATGAAAAATATTTCACCCTCAACTATTCCTCATTTCTACGGTAAGGTACATGAAGATCTAGACTCTTTCCTATTTGAGTTTGATATTTTGTGTAGAAGTTATGATTATTCATCTGATGCTTAGAAGTTAAAGCTATTTCCTGCAACTCTCAAGGACGCAACACTCTACTAGTTCATGGGACTAGGAGGAAACACTGTATCTTCTTGGGAACAAATGAAGAGAGTGTTCTTGTCAAAATATCAGGAATATTGTAAGACTAGAGATATTCAAGATGAAATCTTTACTATTGTGCAAAATGATGATGAGACTCTAGAGGACTACTTGGAGAGATTCTTGTACATCCTCTAAAGGTTAAAGCACAAATTTGATCTAAGTACCATTAGAACCTTGTTCTTACGAGGGCTTAATGATGATGCTAGGAATAATATAAATATGTTAGGACAAGGGGATATTGGGATATTGCTCAAAAATCTTTTGATCAAATCTATGACTTGTGTAGGAAATTCTCGAGGAACCAATATAGATTCGGTAAAGGAATTCAAAATAGAAATAAGAAAAATGAATCTACTGATGCTATGATTATTGGATTAGAAAACAAAATGGACAATATGAAAATTGAAATAATGAATACTGTTAGTAAACAAATAGACTCTTTGAAGTTTTAGCAAAAACTTGTAGAGGAATAAGAGTCATTGTCTATTTTTTGTCCAAAATGTAGAAGAAAGCATCTTTTAAGAGAATGTCCTCTCCATATTAAAAAAAATAATAAATTTGCAATTTGTACAGAGAACCATGCCATGGAAAAATGTCCCTCCATACCTGGGCTGAAAGTTGTACTTGAAGGAGGACAACCTGAAGCCGAATCACTGCATGCTATGGGAGCACGAAGAAATTGGCCTCAGGTAAGTGCAGGTATGGCTCCTGAACCTCCACCGCATTTTTTTGGTTATAATGCACATTCATATTCCTATCCTAACAATAGTCACTGTCAACATTGGCAACATGGGAACCAATATCATTATGGACAACCCTCCCAATATTGGCAATAAGGATGGAGAGGGCCAAACCATTCATATCATTCACACCATTCCTATCCTGCACCTATGTAGTCATACCCTCCTACATATGCACCTTACCCAATGCCACAACCATCATTACCTCAACTGAGTTAGCCAATTCCACCATTTCCTTTACCTACACCATTTCAACCTTCTTAGCTGCATGCCCAACCTTTACCCAACGCCTATAAAAAAGTGGTACATACGATCCATTCTATGAAACCTCTTGATCCAGGTGGATATTGGTGGCAACCCGACAATTCCACTTGGACCCCCACCATTGCTTCTTTCAATTTTTCAGTTTCCTTAATTGTAGCACAGTTTACTACTTTTAGTAGTTTTTCGGGTCCTAAAATTTTGGAGCCATTTTGAGGCCCTAAACATCATTTTTTTGGAAATCTACCGCTAGAGATTTTCTATCTAAAATTGTCTTTCCGTTGTAGTCCTTGGAGAGATCTTTCCAACGGGTTATCATGCACGTCAAACGGAGATAATATGACCAAGTCGCAACCCTGAGAAGTTGGCTGTCCAAATCACCCCAACAGGGCCCATAAACTCTTGGTGTTACATCTCCTCAGGTTAGGGTTTTGGTTGTTTAGGGTTTGCTCTTATTGTTCAATAATAAAAAGGCCCTTGAGCCTCATTGTAAGGAGTTCAGAGGCGTGTAGCCACCACATCTCTTCTCAGAGATAAGCTACCATCGCCCTAGCTGGTTTATTTCCATTTATGTTTGTAAGCATATTTCGGTATTTTACATTAATGAAATGAAGTATTATTTCCACTGCATCTCTGTGTTTATGGTTATCTTTGTAATTTGTTACGTTCTTGTTTAAATGAGGATCAGTGGTATCAGAGCAGTCTACTTTTTTTTTCTCTGTTTTTTGTTGCATGTCCCTAACTAGGTCGGGATATAAGGAGTTAGGACTTGAACTGGTCGAACCTTTGCAAGACCAGCCTCGCAAATCCCAATGCCTTCCCATGGTGGATGAAACGAAAGACAAAGGGGTAGGAGATCCTATCAAAATATTTCTTGAAGAAGCCCTCGGGCGACAAAGGAACGCGATGATGGACAACTTTTCCTAGATCCTTTAGCGGCTACCCAAGGGCGATGCTCGGCTTCCAACAACTACTTTGGAAATGCCACATCGTTTAAGGTACAAGTTAATTTTGAAATCCCCATATTCGAGGGTCAGATAGACGTAGATTCCATTGATAAATGGTTAAATCTGCTAGAGGGTTATTTTTCTATTCATGATTTTTCCAGTCGAGAAAAGATTATTTTCGCTCTCCTCAAAGCAACCCCCCATGTCAAGGACTGGTGGGAAACCTACTGCGAGCAGAAGGATGAAAGTACAGGCTCATTATTTTCAGCCGCACCCACTTGGAATTCATTCTAGGATGCCATCAAGGAGCAGTACTACCCTATCAGAAGCTATGAGGATCAATACATAAAGTGGACCACACTGTGGAAGGGAAGGGACCAAGACGTGCCAAAGTTTACCAATATTTTCCGTACCCTTTACACAAATTTGGGTATCAAGGATACAGAGCAACATTTGGTACTCAAATATCGCGACTGCCTATACAAGTAAATCCAGGAAGAAATAGAATTCCTGAACATCTCCTCGCTTGGAACGACATACCGATATGCCGTCAAGGTCTAGCAAAATTTTAAACAGAAGAAGCAAGACTTTGTATCTGTGAATCCGAAGCAAGGGAAAGGTTCCCCCAAACCAGCTCACAAAAAGGTAGAAAAGAGAGATCCACGCCTTAGAATTCAGCCTCTTCGAGGGGGCAACCTCCTTTACATTACATAAATGAACAATTCTTGGATGATACAAATGAAAATACCTCCTTTCTATATATAGGAGTCTAAGTGGTCCCAATACAATCAAAGCCTACATAACAATAATATTGTAGGGCACAAAAGTAACAATGGTGGGCTTCTATGTGGCATAATAGTAACAATATGGGCACTACATGGGTACATCAATATAATAAGTGGGTTATACTAATAACAATAAGGGGTTACACTAGTAGTATAGGTTCCTAACATGCCCCTCTCCTTCAAAAAGCGTTGTCCTCAACGCTTGAGTAGTTCTTGATGCTTCTATATAAAATTCTTGTCCTCCCATGTGGAATATTCAGCGGGTAAGTTCTTCCACTTGATGAGATACTCTGAAATTGATCGATTTCGTAGCTGTCGGGTTCTTGTTTCTGTGACTGCTCCAGGTTCCAATATGATTTTTCCTTCCTCTTCAATTTCTGGCAATATTGCTTGAATTGGGATCTTTTGCAACTTTTGAATAAGTGGCCATACTTCTTCGTTCTTCTTCCATTCATCCGTTGCTTCGTTTATCCAATTTGGTTGGATAATATAAATAGCACAAAACAATGCTTCCACATCCTCATCCTTGAAGCGCCTTCCCATTCGGTACGGTCGCGATTTTTTAAGTGCATGTAGTATTGCCAACATTTCCTTCTCATAAATAGCTTGCTTGAGATGTATCAGTAAAAATACCCAATCACTCACATCAAAAAAAATTTCACTACGATGTTGATCTACCTGTTGTTTCATTTGATTTTGCACCGAAGTGGCGTTATCCTTTAAAAGTTGGAGAACTTGCTGTTGATGCTCGATATGATCTTTCTCTACTTTACCCTTTTTCTTCTTGATATGTCCTTCTATCTTTTGAGGAGTGGTAATTTCTTCCAGTCCTTTACAAGATATGGTCGGATTCATTTCTTGATGCTCGATGTGATCTTTCACTTCTTGAACATTTTTCTTCTTGATGTGTCCTTCTATCTTGATAGTTTGAGGAGTGGTAATTTCATCCATTGAATTACAGGATATGGTTGGATTCATTTCTTCTTTCTCGATGTGATCTTTCACTTCTTGCACCTTTTTCTTCTTGATATGTCCTTCTATCTTGAGAGTTTGAGGAGTGGTAATTCTTGCCAATGCTTTACAAGATATGGTCTGATTCATTTCTTCTTTCTCTGGGGTGGTGTCCTGACGTATATCCTCTTCTTTTGATGTTTCTTGATCCTTTTCTTCCTCCTCTTCATATTCTATGTAAAATAATTTCTTCTCAGCACACCTATGACCTTTAGTGCATTTGCTATCACAATTGTAACAAAGCCCTTTTTCTCTTTTTTCTTCCAATTGTTGTGGTGTAACCCTTGTAGGTTGTGGAAGACTGGGAGAAACAACACTTCCATATTTATAGTTGTGAGGGGTATGCTTCCTGGTTTCCATAATTTTTCTTTCCATTATGTCACAAAGCCCTTTTACTCTTTCCAATTGTTGTGGTGTTGCTCTAAAGAAGGTGTTGCTCTTTATATCCTCATAATGTGCTATCATTTCCTCCGTGAAAATTGACCACGTAACAAGTTTTTTACGAGAACAAAGCCCTTTGTACCATAAAAATTGATCTAGTTCTAAATATGAAGATGCAATACATACCTTTTGTAACAGTTGTACACCATGTATATCAAAATATTGCTCCATCTGAAGTATCCAATTTACCGGATCCTTGCCATCAAACTTCCTCATCTTGCTTTTTCTTGATTTTAGGAGCTCTACCTTGAAACGACTGTAACTCTGTACTTTCGGATCTTTAAGTTCTGAACTTGTGACCTGTAGTAGCCCTCTGTGTCCTCTTTCCAATGCCACAAGTCTGATCCAAATTGGATTCTCCAAGAAAAAGTTATGCACAATCTCCCGCAGTGACCTGATTATAGACTAGTTCAGTAGAGCGAACTTGTATGAAGTGCCACGTGTCACTGTTTCAACCTTTGACTCTAAAAAATATTTAAACCGAAACTACAGTCTGTCCTATTTCTGTACCTTCTTACGAAATTTCAATCCGATTCTCAGAAAAAAAGTTATGATGATTTTCCCCAGGTCACCTGTTTTGAGTGTAATTCAGGAGTCTGCAAAAAGACCAACTTCCGCAGATCATATCTCCGAAAATTTCACGCGAAAAGCTCTGAAATTTGTACCCAAGGTTCACCACGATTTCTTCTCAAATGGGTTTTTTTTGCGACTTCTGCAACATCACAGAAAAAAAGTTATAGCGAAAATGCCACGATGACCTGTTTGGAGCAGCGAAACCCTAGAATCCAAGGCTCTGATACCAAATGTTATGAAACCAGCTCACAAAAAGGTAGAAAAGAGAGATCCACGCCTTAGAATTCAGCCTCTTCGAGGGGGCAACCTCCTTTACATTACATAAATGAACAATTCTTGGATGATACAAATGAAAATACCTCCTTTCTATATATAGGAGTCTAAGTGGTCCCAATACAATCAAAGCCTACATAACAATAATATTGTAGGGCACAACAGTAACAATGGTGGGCTTCTATGTGGCATAATAGTAACAATATGGGCACTACATGGGTACATCAATATAATAAGTGGGTTATACTAATAACAATAAGGGGTTACACTAGTAGTATAGGTTCCTAACACACACCGTTTAAGGTACAAGTTAATTTTGAAATCCCCATATTCGAGGGTCAGATAGACGTAGATTCCATTGATAAATGGTTAAATCTGCTAGAGGGTTATTTTTCTATTCATGATTTTTCCAGTCGAGAAAAGATTATTTTCGCTCTCCTCAAAGCAACCCCCCATGTCAAGGACTGGTGGGAAACCTACTGCGAGCAGAAGGATGAAAGTACAGGCTCATTATTTTCAGCCGCACCCACTTGGAATTCATTTTAGGATGCCATCAAGGAGCAGTACTACCCTGTCAGAAGCTATGAGGATCAATACATAAAGTGGACCACACTGTGGAAGGGAAGGGACCAAGACGTGCCAAAGTTTACCAATATTTTCCATACCCTTCACACAAATTTGGGTATCAAGGATACAGAGCAACATTTGGTACTCAAATATCGCGACTGCCTATACAAGTAAATCCAGGAAGAAATAGAATTCCTGAACATCTCCTCGCTTGGAACGACATACCGATATGCCGTCAAGGTCTAGCAAAATTTTAAACAGAAGAAGCAAGACTTTGTATCTGCGAATCCGAAGCAAGGGAAAGGTTCCCCCAAACCGTGGAACAAAGGACAAAGCCAAGGCGGGGCAGCCCAAGATAACCCGCCAAAGCTGCAAGCAAAGAACAATGTTGTGAAGCCGAAAAAGGACACAGGAAAGTGGTGTGAGTTACTTAAGAGCTCCACTCACAATGCAAGTGAGTGTCAGGCCAAGCAGTCACTAGTGGCCGAGCTAAAGGTTTTGGAATCAGATGCATGTTCCGAATCTTAGTCAAAACCCGACAAGGGGAATGCCAAAGGGAAGCAAGTTATCGATGCAGAGCCCAACGCTACTTTTGCCACCACAAAGATCCAGAAGGAAGAACCTAAAGATCCAGAGGAGGAGGAGTGTCTCTTCCACTCCCAGATGTGGGTAAACGGCTCCCCACTATAGTTCGCTATCAACAACAGGAGCCAAAATAATCTCATTTCGGTAGAGGTCATGAAGCGGTTGGTCTTACTGACCACAACACATCCACAACAATACACCATTGGGTGGATTCACCAAGGACGGGACGTGAGCCAACAATGTCGCCTTCCATACAACATCAAGCCCTTCATGGATGAGGTATTGTGTGACATGATGTGTATGAATCAAGGCCCCGTGCTGTTATTATTACTTTGGGAAATAAGTTGTACAGGATACCAAAGGTAGCACTGCCTACCGCCATCTCTTTGGTTACTGCAAAAAAATGCAGTAATCTCATTTCCAAAACCAGGAAATTTGTTTTCCTGATGATACGAGCTCAAGGAAAGAAGAAGACGGTGGCCACAACCTCCAGACAAGGCCCCTCCGCACAACAGCTATAGATGGACAAGGTTGTGGAGGAGTAGGAGGACATCTTCACCTCCCCCACGGGGGTTACTCTACACTATCAGGTCAAGAATTCCATCAATTTGACCCCAGGTGTGCCGCTGGCCAATGGAACAATCTATTGGCACTCTGTTCTGGAGAACGATGAAATCAAGGGGTAGATTCAGGAGTTGGTACAGAAAGGTCACATCCATCTGAGTTCATCATCCTGTGGGAGCCTGATCGTGTTGGTATAGAAGAAGGATGGGACTTGGAAACTCTGTATTGACTATCGGGCACTAAACAAGATCACTGTCCATAATAAGTACCTGATCCCATGGATTGATGACCTCTTGGACCAACTGAAAGGGGCAAAATATTTTAGCAAGATCAATTTGAAGTCAGGGTATCACCAGGTACCAATCGAACCCTCCGATGTGTGGAACACTGCCTTCAAATCCAGGGAGGGCCTTTTTGAATGGTTGGTTATGCCTTTCAAATTGACAAATGCTCCTAAAACCTTCATGAGGCTAATGGATGACATCTTGCAGCCATTCACCAACTCATTTGTAGTGGTATACTTGGATGACATCCTGATCTTCAGCCAGAGTTGGGAAGAGTACCTCCACCACATCTGAGACGTTCTCCAAACACTACGGAAACATAAGTTATGTGCCAATTTGGAGAAATGCACTTTTGGCATGACCCAGGTTCAGTATCTGGGATATATTACTGATGAACAAGGGGTGCATGTGGATCTAGCCAAGATCCAAGTCATTCAGGATTGGCCATCTCCAACCACTCTAACAGAGCTTCACATCTTTTTAGGTCTTACCAACTTCTACCACAGGTTCGTGTTGGGATTTTCTCATATCACTTGGCCCTTGAGTCAAGTCACCAAGGGAGGAGTGAAAGAAAAGTTCTTTTGGTCTAAATCCCAACAGAATGCATTCACAGAGTTGAAAGATCGCCTCTTCTCGGCACCAATGCTTGTATTACTAGACTTGCAACAACAATTTGAGGTCGAGACACATGCCTCTGACTATGCTATTGGGGTAGTCCTTACTCAAAACGGGCATCCAATGGCATATTACAATGAGACACTTTCAGACACAATCTGGAAGTATCCTACTTATGACAAAGAGATGTATTCCATTGTGCAGGCCTGCCGATTATGGAAGCATTACATTTTTGGGAAGGAAACGGTCATCCACACAAACCACCGACCCTTGCAGTTCATACAGACCCAAGGGAAATTGCAAAATGATTGCCATAGAATTGGTCCACATATCTACAACAGTTCCATTTGAATATCAAGTATAAGAAGGGCAACACTAATAATGTTGTAGATTGCCTCAGTCAACCATCGATCATGGCGTTAACAACCGTGCTCAACTCTTGTGGGCACGAGACTTCCGATTGGCCACTTCTCTATAAAAGCAACCCAGAATTCGGCCACACATACCAGACACTCTTGGAGGGTCAGCATGTTCTAGATTTTCACCTCCAGGATGCCCTGTTATGCCACCTGGGTCACCTTTGTGTTCCTTTAAGCGAGCGTGCCAAGATTATTTGGGAAGCACACTACAGTTAGGCTACTGGGCATTTCGGGGTTGAGAAAACAATGGCAGTACTACATAAGTATTTCTATTGGCCGAATCTTTGATAGGATGTCGGGAAGTACATTAGATCATGCACTGCTTATGCCATTGCCAAACCGACCATCAAGAAGCAAGGCCTCTATACCCCGCTGCCTACCCCTAGTCAACCTTGGGAATCCATCTCCATGGATTACATGTCAGGCCTTCCTTCCACTAAGCATGGAAATGACTGTGTTTTTGTGGTCATCGATAGGTTCTTTAAGATGGCCATTATGGCGGCCTGCAAGAAGAATATCACAATAGAAGCCACTACCAAACTCTTCTTTGAACGAGTGTGGGTACACTTTGGGATCCCACAGTCTATCATCTCAGATTGGGATAGCAGGTTCCTCAATACATTTTGGTCCAGTCTCTGGTCAATGCTGGACACCAAACTCACTAAGTCCACAACCTTCCATCCTCAAACTAGTGGCCAGATGGAGGTTGTACAACTCAAAGCATCCATGCACATGGGATGAGAGCCTCCCCTATGTTCAGCACAACTACAACCGGGTTCTCCACAGCTCAACTGGCCACATCACTTTTCAAGTGGGCTTGGGATTCCAGCCACTATGTCCCATTGATGTGGCCATGCCATTTGCAGCTACTCACGCAGATTTGGCTCATGTCCAGTCTGAAAAAGATAAGGCAAACAACTTCATTGAGCACATCCAACATATTCGCCAGCAGGTCCATGACATTCTGGAGAAATAAAATGCCAAGTACAAGTAGCAACATGATCAACATCGGGTGCCACACAAGTTTCAGGTGGGCGACAAAGTCTGGTTGCATTTGCAAAAGGAATGCCTTACTGGAGCCTATCGGAAACTCAGAACACTCTGATATGGTCCTTACACCATTACCAAGGCTATGGGAGATAATGAATTTGAGCTTAGCATTCCCCCATTCCTTGGCCTACACCTAGTGTTCAATGTGGACCGCCTTCAGCCATACTTTCCACCATTACTAGACACATCCGACATTGCAGAACAGCTCACATTGACATAGTTAAATCCAGATTGCATGGAACAAGCTGCAACTAATCGGATCATGGACACAAAAATCAAGCACATTAGCCAATAGAATATCCGACTCTATCGAGTTGTCAAAGCAGGCCAACTCCTTCACTAGGGCAAGTGGCTCACCAGGGACCAAGTTCAGAAGAAGTTCCCTCATATCATGGAGGAACTCAATGTAATGGGGACCATTGCTTCCTAAGGGGAGAGGAATGATCCAAGTGGATATTGGTGGCCACCCGCCAATTCCACTTGGACGCCCACCATTACTTCTTTCAGTTTCCCTAATTATAGCACAGTTTACTATTTTTAGTAGTTTTTCGAGTCCTAAACTTCCGAAGATGTTTCGAGGCCCTAAACGATGTTTTTTTGGAAATACACTGCCAACGATTTATTGTCTAAATTCATATTTTTCGTCGTAGTCCTCAGTGATATCTTTCCAATAGGCTATCATGTGTGTCAAACAGAGATAATATGACCAAGTCGCGACCCCGAGAAGTTGGTTGTCCAACTCACCCCAATGGGGCCCATAAACTCTTGGTGTTACATCTCCTCAGGTTAGGGTTTTGGTTGTTTAGGTTTTGCTCTTATTGTGCAATAATAAAAAGGCCCTTGAGCCTCATTGTAAGGATTTCATAGGCATGTAGCCGCCACATCTCTTCTCAGAGATAAGCTACCATCACCCTAGCTAGTTTATTTCCATTTCTGTTTGTAAGCATATTTCAATATTTTACATTAATGAAATGAAGTATTAATTCCGCTGCATCTCTATGTTTAAGGTTATCTCTGTGATTTGTTGCGTTCATGTTTAAATCCATATCACCTCTTTCCTCATCCAGATATTAGTCCATTCCAGTTGAAGTCAATGACCTCCAATTGAGATCGGGGAAGACAATAACCTCAGAAAATCAAAAGCAACCTATGGTGATTATCAACGAGAAAGGTGAGGAGGAAACTCTTGACCATTCTGAAAAACATGACACCATCCAGTCTATCCCCATACCTTTTGAGCCTTTTATATCTTCTTCCAACTGATCTCCCTATCCATAGAGGTTAGTTGTGGAGAAGAAAGATCCCATTCCTAAGTCTAGCTTGGCTTCTGAGCTTAGGAACTTTTTCATAAAGGTACCTTTGCTCCAAGCTATTAAAGAGATCCCCATTTGCACAAAAATCATTAGGGAACTCTATCTCAAGAAGCTAGGATGGAGAAGATTAGAACCTCAAACCATTCAATTTGTTGGTAGAGAAGCAAAGTTAATAGCAGGGTGCATGCACATGGAGAAATATACTGACCCCGGAAACCTTGTTATCTCTATTCAGATAGGTGATGTCCTTGTCTCCAATGTACTTATAGACCTAGAGCTAGCCATTAATGTTATGGCCAAGCAAACCATGGATTAACTTGGATTGGTCCATATTCATCCTACTCCCACTGTGCTTGAACTAGAAGATAGATCTAAAATCAAGCTGGAAGGGGTGTTGGATGATGTGATCGTTTCTCTAGACTTTTGGGAATATCTCGCAGACTTCATTGTGGTTCAGCCAAAGAACCCTATGGTAGGACATCCCTTGATCTTAGGACAACCATGGCTTGCTATGACTGAAGCTTATATTGAATGTTGTTCTCGTGACATGTATATTTCCCATGGAGATTATAGGAAGAACATCACCTTGTATCAACACGCTAAATCCATTCAATAGCTCTAAGACAATTTATGGTCAGACTACAGTAGTGATGAGGAGACTTAGCTTGTTTCCTTGATACATCAGAATGCTGAGTTCTCACAAGAGGGTGAGATTCAAGACTTCCTGAACAATCTAGACAACATGCCTAATTTTGATTCATTTAGTCATATTTTGATTCTATATTTTCAGGAAAGATATGACTCTCTACCTCCCTCGCCACCATCTCTAGCGACACCTCTGTGTACTCTTGAGCCTAATACCACTCTTGTTGATATTAGTCTAGGTAAATCCTTGCATATCAGTTCAGACTTGGATTCTTCCCAGCAAGAGAAACTTGTGAATTTGTTGCGAAACCATCTTGATGCCTTTGCATGGGGCTATGAAGATATGAAAGACATCCCTCTTGAAACTTGTACCCATCATATCTATATTTAGGATGCAGCACGACTTGTCTAACAACCCCAAAGGTGAATGAACCCAACTCTAAGAGATGTTGTAAAGGAAGAATTGCAAAAACTCTTAGATGTTGATTTTATCTATCCTATTTCTGACAGCTAGTGGGTCTCTCCATTGGTCTTAGTCCCAAAAAAATATGGGAGATGGCGCATTTGTATTGACTACAGAGAATTGAACAAATCCACTCTCAAAGATTACTTCCCCCTTCCTTTCATCAATTAGATACTTTATACACTTGCTAGTAAGAAGTACTTTTCTTTTCTAGATGGCTTTAGTGGGTATAACCAGATACAGATTGTACCCGAGGATCAAGACAAAACTACTTTTACATGTCCATGGGGTACATTTTCTTACTGAGTGCTTCCCTTTGGGCTATGTAATGCCCCAGCTACCTTTCAAAGGGCAGCCTTGGCCATTTTTGCTGACCTTGAGTGTGTGAAAATATATATGGATGACTTTTCTATGTTTGGTGGTTCATTTCAGGAAGCCCTCAAGAATTTAGAAAAAAGTGCTTCTTCCCTGACAAGAAGCTCGTCTCGCCTTGAGTAATAAAAATGTAGATTAATGTGCAAGGCAGGGGTGGTTCTTGGCCATATTATTTCTAACAAAGGCATTCAGATTGATCCTACAAAAATCGAAATTATTTTGAGTCTTCCTGTACCCAAAACTCAAAGGGAAGTGAGAGGTTTTCTAGGACATGCGGGCTACTATAGGAGATTCATTGAGAATTTCTCAAGGATAGCTACCCCCCTTTTCCAACTTTTGGCTAAAGATAGTGAGTTTTCTTGGTCCACAACTTGCCAACAGTCCTTTGAGACATTGAAGGAAAAACTAGTCTAGGCACCAGTTTTGAGAGGACCAAACTGGTCCCTACCATTTCATATTTCCTTTGATGCCTCAGATACTGCTATTGGCATAGCTTTAGGACAAGAAGAAGACAAACAATCTTATGCTATTTATTTCATTAGTAAAAACTTGTCACCCGCTGAACTAAATTATACGGTTACTGAGAAATACTTCGTTATGAAACCAGCTCAAGAAAAGATAGAAAAGATAGATCAATGCCTTAGAATTCAGCCTCTTCGAGGGGGAAACCTCCTTTACATTACATAAATGAACAATTCTTGGATGATTCAAATGACAAAACCTCCTTTCTATATATAGGAGTCTAAGGAGTCACAATATAATCCAGCCGACCTAACAATAATAATATAAAGCCACAAAAATAACAATAGAGGGATTCTATGGGGCACAGAAATAACAACATGGGGGGAATAGGGGCACAACAATATAAATAAGGGGTATAACTAAAATAGTAATGGGGTAATCACTAGTATTATAGGGACCCAACATGCCCCTCTCCTTCAAAAAAGTGTTGTCCTCAACGCTTGAGTAGTTCTGGATACTTCTGCATAAAATTCTCATCCTCCCATGTCGAATCTTCAGCGGATAAGTTCTTCCACTTGATAAGATACTCTAAAATTGAACGATTTCGTAGCTGTCGAGTTCTTATTTCTGTGACTGCTTCCGGTTCCAATATAATTTTTCCTTCCTCGTCAAGTTCTGGCAATATTGTTTGAACTGGGAGCTTGTCACCTATAACCTTCTTTAAACATGAAACATGGAAAACTGGGTGCAATCGAGAAGTTGGAGGAAGCTCCAATTTGTATGCCATAGTACCAATCTTTTGCAACACCTTGTACGAACCATAATACTTTGGTGATAATTTATTATCCTTCTTAGCTTGCTTTAGGGACATTTGCTTATATGGTTGTAGCCGTAGGAATACCCAATCACCTACCTCAAAACTTCTTTCACTGCGATGTTGATCTGCCTGTTGTTTCATTCTATTTTGTGCCAACACGAAGTTATCCTTTAGTAGTTGGAGGACTTGTTGTTGATGTTCGATGTGATGTTCCACTGCCTGAACCTTAGAATTTTCTCTTAAATATGATGTGATGGATGGTGGTTGATACCCATAAAGTGCCATAAATGGGTTCATTTTTGTTGCTGTATGAACACATCAATCCTATGCTCCTCTGGAATATCTTTTACCCTTATGTTCAATTTTTGGAACTCCTCAATGTGTTCCATTACTGAACCCTTTTGTTTGAGACTTATCAATTGGCTAAAAAAAGTGTTGCTTTTTGTATCTTCATAATGTGCTATCAATTCTTCCGTAAAAATTGACCAAGTGATAAATTTTTTACGAGAGAAAAGCCATTGATACCATACAAACTGATTTGGTTCCAAATATACAGTTGCCATACGTACCTTTTGTGTGTTTTGCACATTATTGAGATCGAAGAACTGCTCCATCTGTAATATCCATGTGGCGGGATCCTTGCCATCAAACTTCCTCATATCTATTTTTGGAATATGGTGGGTCTTCGATCCAACATTAGAGTCTATAGAATCATGATTAACATTACTTTTGTTCACATCATGAGTTTCCTTTACAACCTTTTCACCATTAGTAAGTATTTCTTGTAGAAAATTTGTCAAATCTGTCTTCAAATCTACCATGTCTGTCTTCAAATCTGCCATGTCTCTCTTCAAATCTGTCTTCGAATCATCCATCTTAGCTTCCATGCCCTTTATCTTAGATTCCACACCATTTATATTAGATTCCACGCCATTTATCTTAGCTTCTGTTAGCTTTTGTGAGCGTGACATTTGTTGCACTTGTTCTTGTAATTTTGATATATCATGTAGCATTTCTTCCTCTTCTTCATGCGTCATGCTAGAGATTTTAGGTTCCTTACTAGGTGTTTTCATTTTCTTTCCTCAGGGCATCAGTTACTGATAATAATGCTTTACTATGCCCTTTGAATTCCGTTAAACCAAGCTTACGCAAAAATTAAAAAAAAAAAAAACCTACACACCTTTTTTCACTTTATAGAAGCCTGATATTGAATCTGATGTATCTCTGTAATTTCGATCATCCAGTTCTGAAATTGTGATCTGTAGTAGCCTTCTGTGTCCTCTTTCCAATGCCACAAGTCTGACCCAAATTGGATTCTCCAAGGAAGAGTTATGTGAAATCTCCCACAGTGACTTGCTTCTAGACTAGTTCAGTAGAGCTAACTTGTACGACGTGCCACGAGTCACTGTTTCAACCTTTGGATCTGAAACATGCACACAAGAAACTACAGTCCATCCTCTTTCTATAACTTCTTATGACATTTCAATCCAATCCCCAGAGAGAAAGTTATGATGATTTTCCCCAGGTCACCTGTTTTGAATGTAATTCAGGAGTTTGCAAAAAGACCAAATTCCTCAGATCATATCTCAACAAATATCGGGCGAAAAGCTCTGAAATTCGGACCCAAGGTTCAGCGTGATTTCTTATCAAATGGGTTTTTTTTTAGACTTCTGAAACATCACAGAAAAAAAATTTATAGCGAAAATGCCACGATGACCTGTTTGGAGCAGCAAAACCCTAGAATCCAAAGCTCTGATACCAAATGTTATGAAACCAACTCAAGAAAAGATAGAAAAGATAGATCAACGTCTTAGAATTCAGCCTCTTCGAGGGGGCAACCTCCTTTACATTACATAAATGAACAATTCTTGGATGATTCAAATGACAAAACCTCCTTTCTATATATAGGAGTCTAAGGAGTCATAATATAATCCAGCCGACCTAACAATAATAATATAAAGCCACAAAAATAACAATAGAGGGATTCTATGGGGCACAGAAATAACAACATGGGGGGAATAGGGGCACAAAAATATAAATAAGGGGTATAACTACAATAGTAATGGGGTAATCACTAGTCTTATAGGGACCCAACAGACTTTTTAGCTATAATTTTTTCCATTAATAAATTTAGACATTATATTACAGGATATGAAGTCTTTTTGCATAGTGACCATTCCGCCATAAGATATTTGATGAATAAACCATTAATTAGTGGTAGAGTGACTAGGTGGTTATTATTGTTATAGGAATTTAATATTACCATTATTGATAGACCAGGAAAATCTAATGTAGTAGCAAATTATCTTTCAAGATTAACTAATCTTGGTGAAACAATCCCTGTTGATGATGATTTTCTTGACGAACATCTTTTTGTTGTGTCAAAAAAATCCCCATGGTTTGCTGACATAACTAACTATTTAGTCACTGGAAAATTACCACCTCACTTATCTGCTTGTGAAAAGCATAATATCATAAAAAAAAGTGCTACATATTCCTGGATTCAAGGAGACCTCTTTTACACCGGAGTAGATCGAATTATCCGTAGATGTGTAAGAGAGGAAGAAGTGTTTGATATTTTAAAATCTGCCCATGATGAACCTTGCGGGGGTCACTTCACCAATAAGCGGACTGCATAAAAAGTGTTACGAGCTCGCTATTTTTGGCCCTCCTTGTTTAAGGATGCCAAACAATACGTCAAGCAATGTGACAACTGTCAGCGAA